>OZ020488.1:12507551-12929170 GCA_963971405.1 Psococerastis gibbosa | reverse complement strand
CTTACTGCAGGGGCTAAGAATGGATCCGACCACAGGACGGATAGGCTCATTGATTTTATGAAGCTTACTAAGACCATAAAGGCGCGGAGGTTTAGGATTCATGACAACACATCTGGAAACATCTATGGTAGTACATTGTTTAACAATTTTTTTAACTTGATACTGGAATTTGTTAGTAGGGTCGTGACGCAGAGTGTCAAAGATGTCATCACGGAGAATAATTATTATTATAATGCTAAAGTGTTCGATTTTCTCCGTGATGACATCTTTGACACTCTGCGTCACGACCCTACTAACAAATTCCAGTATCAAGTTAAAAAAATTGTTAAACAATGTACTACCATAGATGTTTCCAGATGTGTTGTCATGAATCCTAAACCTCCGCGCCTTTATGGTCTTAGTAAGCTTCATAAAATCAATGAGCCTATCCGTCCTGTGGTCGGATCCATTCTTAGCCCCTGCAGTAAGCTCGCTGCATTTCTCAATGACCATTTAAGAGCATTATTAGATTTTAAACCTACCTATGGCCTCAAAAACTCTTTAGACTTAATAAATCAACTCCAGCACCATCCTCTGGCCCACAACTGTTCCCTAGTTTCCTTTGACGTTACCTCCTTATTTACTAATGTCCCAACCTCTGAATTGCCAGGTATTATCGAAGAGATGCTTAAGGGGAAGGGGGTGCCTCAGGCTATTATAACTGAGACCCTCAAACTTCTTAAGTTGATTTTAGATCAAAATTACTTTCAGTTTAATAATACTTTCTATAGTCAAAAATCAGGTTTAGCCATGGGCTCGTCTTTGTCCCCTCTTCTAGCGGAAATTTTTATGAATCATATTGAAACCAAATTATTTCAAACCCCCACACCTTTGTTAGGACATGTCAAACTTTGGAAACGGTACGTCGACGATATCTTTGCCATTTTTAGGGGTTCTCGTCGTCAACTAGACAGTTTTGCCAGTATTCTCAATGATCTTCACCCTAGTATTAAATTCACCATGGAAATTGAAGTTAACAACTCCCTGAACTTCCTAGACCTCACAATTACTAGATCAGATACTGCCCTCCTTTTTAACATTTTCAGGAAACCTACACATACGGACACGGTGATTCCAGCGACGTCACACCATCCCCCGGCTCATAAGGCAGCAGCGTTCCATGCGATGTCTCACAGGCTTCATAACGTCCCCATGTCAGCAGAACACTTCAGGCAGGAAAGGAACACTATTCTAGAGATCGCCACTAACAACGGTTATACCCAGGAATTCGCGACGAGGATTATCAGGAAACATGGATTGAAGTACATCGCTCGACAAGTATACGCGGGCCAAAATATGACGAAGGAGGAACACCGCTACTTGAAGATTCCCTACATAGGAGATATTAGTATTAAGATAGGTAGATTGTTAGAACAGTGCATCACTAACAGTAGGGTTTCATACACTTGCCCTCCTAATCTAAGTAAACTGCTCATGAATTGTAAGGACAAAGTTGACAAGTTTAGGATGTCGGGTGTGTATAAACTCAGCTGTAAGGATTGTGACGCTAGCTACATTGGTCAATGTGGACGCAACTTCAGAGATAGGTTGAACGAGCACCGAAGGGCAATCGGTAAAAACGATTGCAATTCGGTGTTCGCCAATCACTTGCACGACAATGGCCATACTTGCGATTTTGACAACTTCCAGCTGATGCACTGTTCTAACAAGGGAAAAATTCTCGATAGGTTAGAGAGTATAGAAATAAATAAAGCTTTACACAATAACGAAAATCTAACCAACGAGATAATTTTCCAAAATTGCTCCCCACTCCTAATGTTATGTTCCCAACCCCGCCCACCTCCTACCAATTAATATTGTATCCCCCACCCCTCCTTGGTATGTATATAAAGGCGTGTTTCATTTATTTGTTTATGTCTGATGATGGTATTTTACCGAAACCGGTCACGTTTAATATATTTTATTGTGGATCAGTTGCGTCTCATTCTTTCTACAATTATAAGTATGATGAAGTTCCACGAAGTCACTTTGGAGAATCTCACTATGATGATAAAGCAATGATGTTTTCAGAAAAAATTGTTTTCAGTCGTTTTTCGGGGGTTAAACCCCTGAAAATTAAGTTAGCCCAAAAAGAAAAAAACATCTGTCCCAAATTAGATTTTTTTAAACACAATAGCCGAATTTCATCCAAACCTATGGAGTAGTTTGTCCAAAAATCGACAAACATACCGAGAGCCAGACATTCCGTAAAAAACACTAAATATATAAATAAATATGTATTTCTGTTTAATTATGCCAGTACAATCACTCTTTTGGATTTCTCATGGTACCTCAAAATGTGGAAAGCAACTACTATATACAGTAGCTACATACGAATATACCTAATAAATAAATACTGTGTGTAGGCTATATCTGTAAAAAATTATGCAATCACTTTTTTGGATTTCTCATGGTACCTCAAAATGTGGAAAGCAACTGCTAAATACCTACTGTACGTAGTAGTAGTAGTATGGTTGGACACAGTCCCAGGCCACGGTGTGGGCCCATAGGACAGAAGCTACAGTACGTAATCCTAGTCAAAGATGCGCCTGGAAGAACAGCGCACTTAGTACGTTCGGTATAGCGTATACTGTACGAGGGGTAATGAGAAATATACGGGAATGCTCTCAGGCAGAGCGTGACCTTTTGCCCTTCATTATGGCTTTCGTCAGCAGTAAGCATACTTGCACAAAGTTGTAATAAATGCTTGGGGGGCTTTTTGAAGCCAGAGATTCAAGTAAATAACTGTATTATTGATCTTCAATTCCCGCATTCAGCTAAAGGGAGTTATGTTTCATTTTTAGGGCAAAGGTCGAAGCTGAAAAGTTTTTTCTTTAATGTTGGAAACCAAAAATTCAAACAGGGGTCACAGCATTTAATTTTGTTTTGTAAGTTTCTTTAAAAAAAAATCTAACTGCTGAGTCGAACTGTTTAGCGGCTAGCAGCATGCTTTGTGGAGCGGAAGGCCCGGCGCTTCACGCCGCGTTATTTTGAAATGTAAAAAATGTTGCTCAATCGGGGCTCGAAATGGCTCCCCCCGGATGGTAGGCGGACGAGAACGAATGCCTATTATTTATGTATGCTCAAAAGATTTCCCGTTTTGTGCCCCTAAACCAACAACTACTACTATCAGGACATGTAGAGTAGTGGAACAGACTCCAACTTTCACCCTTGCTGGTTCGAGTCCCACATTTTCGGGCCATGCTTCGGAGAGCATGTAATACAGGCGGTCACGGGCTTTCCTAGTTGAGTGTAAGAGAGGGCTTATAGCCCTAACTCCGCTAGGTTGGCTTAGTAATAGAACAAAAAAGTTGATATTTACTTATCTAATAGAAAAAAATTAAAACTAGGTTTACACTTCATTTGGCTGTCAGGAAAAATCTGGATATCACAATGCTCCAAGAATTAATTCCAGAGTACCAGCAGCCTGATCGAGGCGATTATAATACCGGGGTTAAATAAATACCCTAGGATTATAACTGTAAACAAACAAATTTTGAATAGCACTTTCCATTATAAAATTATCTTGTTTACATTTTTAATACCAGGGGATTAAATAAATACCAGTATTATAATCGCCTCGATCAGGCTGCAGGAGAACAGTTTAAAGCTTTTTTCAGCTACCTATTAAAAGTCGTCTCGACGCGAGGTTCGGATTTAATTGCTTGATCGTATTTAAGTGTTCCTTTAAATTAATAGAGTTTGTATTATATCACTGCATCGTCTTGCCCTGCCAGGGGCGGCAGCTCCTTCTAAGTTTATTTGAATCCAGACAAATTAATTTAGCGCTTTAAATTCAAAACTAGTGTTAAGATTACCTTTTGGCGATTTATTGCTCGTTTATTCGCAAGATCTCCAAAAAATCGGTGACCACTCGGTTTATTACAGGATTAGATTAGAAAGGCATTTGTTGACCAAAGGGGCCTGCTCTGTATTATGTACGGACTCCGCTAGGTTGGCTTAGTAATAGAACAAAAAAGTCCTTATTTATTTATTTATTTTATTTTTAAAATGTTACATTTGCTGTGTGGTGTGTGAGAGAGAGGTAGACAGAGGAAATATAAATATTGTAGTGTTTGTATATTGTAGCATTTCAAATGTAATAACGCTGCTAGGGGTGCATTGGTTGGAATATTTAACTTTGACAGAAAGGTTGCCCTCTTGGGAGGGTGCGCGTCAGTGAAAAGAGCAGCGACAGCGTATCGAATGCAAATATTTAAATAAGCTGCAGCTTTTGTGACAGAATGCTGCAATAATATCAGAATTAAATTTCCTGGACATGAATAGGTACTTAGCACTCAAATACTTACTAGTATTGTACTGAAATGTCTATAAAATATGTAATGTCGCGTCGCTCAGATTCACCCCTATTTATAAATATTGAGATATTACACAGTTCGAAGCCCTCCAATATCCTGTCATTGATGGGACAGGAGCATTCGGGCAAATAGGCCGAAGCAAGGCCGTAGCCAGAAATTTTTTTGGCGTCGGCGGGGGGGGGGGGGAACCTAAATAATTTTTAAACTCCATTATATATGTAGTGTACCTGTAAATACTTCGGTGGGAGGGGGTCGGGTCCGGAGCCCCTGGCCTTGGGCCGAAGCCTATATTCAAAGTCGACGTAGTGTCACTAACGGGGTCTGAGATGTTGACGAAATACTTGAGCTGTCGACTACGTGCCAGATCCAGCTTTTTATTTGAAAGGGTCATGGCCGAAATTGGCGCCCTTAACTAACGAAGTTAGACCGGTTTACTATAATCTATTTTTATTAACTATGTTATGTTAATTGGATAATAATAATTTTGGCTAAATTTGTGTCACTATGGCACCCTACCGGGGGCTTGAAGGGGTGTCATGACGCCGTGATCTGCTACAACTATAGCTGCCATTAACCTAGATATACATATGTAAGAGAGCGTGTTCTAACACCTTCTGCCATGAAGAAATTGTTTTTTGTTTTATAACTGCGACTTTTTAAAGAAAATACACAAATGCATACTGTAGCCTGTTATCTATATTATAACCAATTGGCCTAGATACTGTTACAGTAAGAGAATTGGTTCAATCAAACCTAGAGACAATAGCGATCCAGAATTGCAATAATGCAAAGTTTGTCGGGTACCACATAACCTGGGGGGGGGGGGTGTCATATGCATGCACAGCAATGCTCCCGATTTGACCGCATGGTGACATAGCAACCGCCCAGCGGATTAATCAGATATTTAGGCGGTTGCATTACAGCACAAACGCCTATTGCCCATTAATACTATCTGATAGCTTAAGAGTATAGCAGGCCCGTAACCAGCAGTGGTGGAGCGTGGGAGATAATTGCGAGTGTAATATTTATAGAAAGAAAGAAAGAAAGAAAATTGTCTTTATTTTCCATGTGGGTGAATTTTAGGCCTTTCGGCCCACTCTTACAATTTATATGTTACAAAATAAAATAATCGGTCAACATCCCCAAATTTCTAGCGCAAATTCCCAATAGGGACCCACGCTTTAATAATAAATGAATAAATAGATAAATAAGTAAATAAATAAATAAATAAAACACACATCATTCTTTCTTATTAAAAAGTAAAAATTTGAAAACAGAAAAAGAAAACATTTGAATTCTAACGTGACGAGATTCTTAATTTTCTGAGACTGCGTTGATAACAACATGCTCATACAATCTTATTTGCTCGCGGCTTCCCATAGATTTCAACAAATCTCTTAATACATTCTAAGGATTTGTTGAGTGTAATGCGGCATTGCGCACCTTGCATGCACGCTCCGACACTGGTAACCAGGGGGGGGGGGGTGGGCAGAACTTTGCAGACGTGCGACATTTCATTATTTACTATACGATTGCAGCCCTCCCCAAAATATGATGATCCTGGTTGCGGGCCTTTTATATTCGTGATTGGGGGAAAATTCTCCCTCAAAATTATATGTCAGTTATGCATATGGAGTCACGCGTTTCAAGACCTTTAGATTTTTTTTAAAAGCTCATAGCAATTTAATGAATGTATCCGCTTGACCTTTTCAGTCGCCTCTGTAGGTTATTACCCGTGATGAGTACGACACGTCTCCGATTGCATGGCGTGTAAAGACTCGCACAAGCGCAAGCACGTTACCACCTGGCCATCGAAGTCGATTTGGTACCCGTGTTGAGTTATGACGCGTCTCCGATTGTATGGCGTGTAGAAGACACTCGCACAAGTACAAAAACGCTACCACTTCACCATCGACTAATCATTCCTTGCCTTGCCTGGGTTAGCCCATAAAAGACTTTCTAGTCTTATGGTTCGCCCAGGTAAAAATAAAGTCGTTATTTATTTATTTATTATTTATTTATCGAAGTCGATTAGATTAACCGGGGGTCTTATGTTCTAACCCATAGAAAATATAAGAAACTTTAGTTCTCGAGAAGACTTATTATAAGCTGTGTAGTATCGTATTGTATTGGTCTGCCCATTCTTGATCCCATCTATCAATTTGTGCTTTGGGATAGGGAAACTCGAAATATAAACCTAAACCTAAATTTAACCATAGGACAATTATTTTTACGAAGGAACTATAACAGAACCCGGGCCTTCCTAGTTGGGGGTAAGGGGTTTATAGCCCTAACTCCGCTTTGTTGGTTTAGTAATAGAACGAAAAAGTCCTTTTTTATTTTATTTATTTATTTATTTACCTATCCTAATAATTGATAAATAGGAAAGCATGTACGGGTTTACTCGCACCGGTTCTTTGTAATGCTTATGTTGAAGTAAAGTAAGTAAAGAAAGTAAAGTAAAGTAAATTTTTTTTATCGAGAAATACATTCTGCATACATTTCATTTAATTTTAATTTTAATTTTAATTTATTTATTACACTCTCTGACTCTCCAATGTTTCTTATTAGACCCATATTTGATTGCATCTAATATTGTACAATATTCGAGTGTGTAATAGGAGGGTGGGGGATTAACAAATAATCATGTTTGATACGGTACGGAAAATCAATACCCAATTGATTGGAGTTGTTGTTATTGTATATTTAATTGTGATATGATAGGGGATGTTGCGGCTTAGCATTGCATGAAATGAGAACATGCTTTGAATACTCCAAGGGTAATGAGAAGCGCAGTGACCGAGATACCGTACTACCCGCACGTATCATATGCATGTATGTGCACTTTATGAAATATTTCCCTGCGTTGGGTACCTAATGAGACTTTAATTTAGGCGGGGATTCCACAGACCTGCAAGTGCAAAATACAAATAAGGTGAAGTGATAGCAGATATTGAAGACTTATGCGGGGTTTCCACCGACCTCGCATTGCAGAATGCAAATGACATTGACGGAAATGTTTGTTTTACTCTATGCCATAGTTAAAATTGATCAATGATCACAGAGTAAAATCACAAACAAACAAACTAAAATTAAAAAATGGCGTCATGGGATATGTTAAGTACAAACATTTTAATAGATTTCTATAAAAAGAAAAATTCAAATTTCCGTCAATGTCATTTGCATTCTGCAATGAGTGGTCGTCGGAAACCCCGCCTAAGTCTTGAATGTCTGTTACCACGTCACCGTATTTGTATTTTGAACTTGCAGGTCTGTGTAATCCCCGCCTTAGGGGTAAAGACGGCACCCTGCAGTCGAGTAGTCAGGATATGTAGAGTAGTGGTACAGACTCCGACTTTCACCCGAAAGGTTGTTGGTTCGAGTCCCACACTGGCTAAATTTTCTGGCCATGCTTCGGAGGTCATGTAAAGCAGGCGGTTCTAGTTGAGTGTAAGATAGGGCTTTATAGCCCTAACTCCGCTAGGTTGGCTTAGTAATAGAACAAAATTCAATATTTATTTATTTAGTAGTCAGTGACGGCTTATCTTTAGGAGCGTCCGGTCATCCCGTGGTAGAGCGTGCATGTACACTCAAAAAATCCTTAGAACGTCGTTGAAATCTATAGGAAGCCGCGAGCAAATAAGATTGTATGAGCATGATGATTCTACTGCTTAATCACGTAACCCCCGCCGTGGAAGCATTTATAATTATAGTTCTAGCAGTTGGCAAACTGGTTCAAGCAAAACAATTGCCAAAGGGGAGGCTCAGACCCGCTTCCCATTGGCAAATTAAAATAAAAAAGAAGCTGATGGCCGTCCACATTGACTATCCCCTGGCATGGCCATGCCCAGGGGGTGGTCCATGGGGTCCGGACCCCCCCCCCTGAAATACATTTTTGTATGTAGACCTGTCGGTTTTGAAGAATCCATTAATTCATTAATAATTGACTTGAAAAATTTTTTGGACCCCCTTCCCCGAAATCCAAACCTGGGAACAGCCTTGACCCCTGGCCCTAGATCCCCCCAAATTAGATTGTTAATCTACATCTCAAATATAAGATAGCACAAGAGAAATTATCCTCTAAGATTTTTTTTGTCAATTTTCGGATTTGTTGCCTATCTAGCCGCGGATTGGGTTGATATCAAGGAGGTGCACGTGTTTGCCAGCGGCACTGTCATAATTTAAAATTGAATTAGTCTCCTCTCCATAAGATAAGTATGGGGATGTGGTGCGCCAATCACAGCAAGGCCAAGGCTCTTCATATTTGATATTCTGTTGGAAAGTTCTCCATTTGACAAGACGAGCAAAGTACCTAGTAAAGTTGTTTCTTCTATATAATGCTTATAGATACCTGATTTCTTATTAAAAACCAAATACAAAATGTAGGTACAGTCAGTACAGTCAGGCCACGCAGCCTTTTATATTTAATATTTTCTATGCTCAAAGTGGTGCACTTACGTAACCCTTCCAAAGGTTTCATATCCCTGCCATTTACAGCGAGGGTCAATTTGTTAGGGTTAGCTGTACAATACGGACCCCTTTGATGTAACGTTATTTTTAATTGGTTTCTTTAAATTTCCGTTTAAGTTTACTGTTAAAACATACAGTGCTATTTGGACGGAAGTTAATTAAACATTGTATGGGGCATTGCATAATATCCTCTACTGTATTCAAGATTAAATTTTACGTGAAAATAATAGAGCTTGGTTATGACTTTGGCTTCAAAGCGCACAGGGAAATTAAAATGACCTTTGAAATAATATTTTCAGACCGTTGACTAAAGTTTACATATGATTCTTATCGGCACTGGGTAACCCACGCCGGCGTATACCATTTATACACTAAGCATCCATTCATACTTCATTGCATCACTGGAATACACAAAGATAAATCATAAGAATGCCTGTTTTCCCAGAAAGTTGCTGTAGCGTTTGAGCCGTAGGGGTGTTTTAGGGAAAATCTAACAGCGATGTTTAGCTTATGAGGCTGAATCATATTTATATGATTTATGTATCTATATTGAAAGAATCAGTCTAGTTCTGACGTCAATGAAAAGGAGTCTCGTAATAAGATCCTCTTCTTGAGTTGCAATCGACTGGTTAGCTGCTAATCTTTCCATCTTCTTCTTTCAATATCTTCTATCTATCTTCTATCTTTCTTTATCTTTATACCCTGGGACGTTTTCTTGAGTTCGAAGTATCTCATGTCTTCCTTGAGGTATTCTACATTCTTTGGTAGGTACCTGGAATTGGTCGTTTATTTCGGATCAGGTGCCCCATCCCTTTGGCTCTTCTCACGACTGTGACTGTTAAGAGTGTAGGAAATTGGCAGCCCGAAATTTAATACTTTTTATTTTTTATTTAATTAACTAAGCAGGTTATTTAAGACTTAGCTCATCAAAGTTGTAGATCATATAATAAGGTATTTTTAGTTTCGGAAATTGTAGTTTTTTTTATAAAATCGAATATACGTGAAAAGTTATTGTTTATAAAATATTTGCATGTTTTTGAAAAAACTACAATCTCGAAAATTAAAAATATCTTATAATATGATGCATGAAGTAGTCTTCTACAACTTTGACGAGCCAAATCTTTTATACCAAGCTTAGTTAATTAAATAAAAAATAAAAAGCATTAAATTTCAGGCTGCCAATTTCCTATGGGCTGTACACTCTTAATAGCGATCTTCCTTCGTTTATTCCTTTGGAGCGCCTATCTTCCTATATTATGTGATCTCTCAATGTAAGTGGAAACATCTAGTGGCTAATCCTTTCACCATCGAGAAGAGACCAAAAACTTCTACGATCTTTGGGTGTGCACCGACTGTGGCGTCATTTTGGCAGAATTGGCTACTGGGCCCAGAAACTAGCAGTCTCTACCTCAGACACGAAAAACTAAACTACATGTCCTGACTAGCATTGTGTGACAAATGATCACCAACGGGGGAAAATGGTCCAGAGAGCTCTTCTGGAACCAGGGAGTCAGCAGTACCAGCGAACTAATGGGGCACATTGGGCTGTCGACCCTCCCCGATTCTGTACAGAGTACAGTCCCACACTGGCTACATTTTCTGGCCATGCTTCGGAGGACACGTAAAGCAGGCGGTCCCGGGCCTTCCTAGTTGAGTGTAAGAGAGGGCTTTATACCCCTAACTCTGCTAGGTTGGCTTAGTAACAGAAACAATAAAAAGTCCTTATTTATTTATGGTGTTGCAGAAAATCGTGCTCTGTGGTCATCCTTCAAATCATTAAAAATCATGACAGCCCCAGCCCCCAAGTCTGTACCTATTTAGCTGCATCTTAAAGCCTAAGGTGTGGGGGACATTTAAACAAAACGGGGACACTCACACCTACAACATGAGGCAACGGGGAGACCTAGTAAGGCCAGCGCCACGCACAGCCTAGTGTGAGCGACTGGGTCCTATACTACAAGGTTTCGCCTACCTTAGAAAACTCCCGATTGAACTGAGAGCGGCGAGAAATGCTTCTAACTTCCCTAAATTGCTTAGAAACCATCTCTTAGAGAAAGCTTTCTACACTGTCACTGAGGCACTAGCACAATGACAATGACAGAACTATCTGATTTTGACGATACTCTGACGATTTTTTTTATACTTTACATGTATTGTATAATTTAAAGGAAATATATATTGTATTGTATCCTGTAGGTGACTACGGCCACTTCCCTGAACAGGTTGCTGGAGATGGACGAAGAAAGAATCGGTTCCCTTCTAAATTCAACTTTAATAATTTTGTAGCACAACATATTTATTTTTAATATCTTACACAGGCTTCTTTTTCAAGAACCTTGTTGACACACTTTGGGTCTCTCCATTATGAAATGTGGAAATTGAAGGCAGAACACGAGTCTTTGTGATTAAAACCTCTGCTTTGACTAATCAGGAGACAAGAGGCGCTGATGATGAGCAGCTGCTGCCGATTCCCAAAGAAGCTGACTGAATGCGCGGGAAAACCTTATTCGACCATTTCATCGGGGTAATTCACTGATTCAGCGAATTTGATTGTAGTCATTACCATGGAAGAACACTTTGATGACAACTACAGTAGGGACTATTCTGTCGTTCTTTGACGACAGCCTTCTATGCGAAAAGCACTGACCGACGATTAATCAAAAACAAAGGCATGCGTTTTGCTCCCAATTCACATTTTTTCACATATTATCTTCACAATTCACTTCAGATGCTTCAAAAACTACCGTACAACACGTACAAAGTTTAAAATACAATACAATATATATTTCCTTTAAATTATACAATACATGTAAAGTATAAAATAAAATAATCAGAGTATCGTCAAAATCAGGTAGTTTTGTCATTGTCATTGTGGTAGTGCCTCAGTGACAGTGTAAAAAGATTTATCAAAGAGATGGTTTCTAAGCAATTTAGGGAAGTTAGAGGCATTTCTCGCCACTCTCAGTTCAATCGGGAGTTTTCTAAGGTAGGCGAAACCTTGTAGTATAGGATCCAGTCGCTCACACTTGGCTGTGCGTGGCGCTGGCTATACAAGGTCTCCCCGTTGCCTCGTGTTGTAGGTGTGAGTGTCCCCGTTTTGTTTAAATGTCCCCCACACCTTAGGCTTTAAGATATGTAAGATGCAGCTAAATATGTACAGACTTGGGGCTCTCATGATTTTTAATGATTTGAAGTGAGAGCGACTACCTTAGAAAATTCCCGATTGAACTGAGAGTGGCGAGAAATGCTACTAACTAACCCTAAATAGCTTAGGGATAATCTCTTAGAAAAAGCTTTCTATACTATCACTGAGGCAATGACAATGGCAGAACTACCTTATTTTGACGATATTTTGACGGATTTTACTTTTTACTTTCTTGTCAATTACTTGATGATTACTTGATTGGATAATACAAATAACAGAAGTATAAATATGTAGCCTATATATTTATTTATTTACATAATACACGATCGGCGGTAGGGTTTGATATGTCTAGGTGTCGTCTTGCACACCGGCTGTACAATAAGCTAGGTACCATTAGCAGTAAGGGGCTGTCTATAGCCGTGCCCAGGGGGGTGGTCCATGGGGTCCGGGCCCCACCCCCCCGAAATTTTTTTATATATGTAAACCTGTATGGTTTGAAGAATTTATCCATTAATAAATTACGTACAAATATTTTTTGGACCCCCCCCCCCCAAATCAAAACCTGGGTACGCCCTTGAGGCTGTCCATTAATCACGTGTGATGTTTTTTAACCATTTGTAACCCCTCCCTCCCCCTTGGCGATACGTGGTGGTGAGGTTTAAGACCACCCCCCCCCCTCCCCCCACCAAAAATCACGTGTATTTTTTAGTAGGCCTACCTACAAAGAATCTTAAAATTTTTATAATATTATTTTTAAATACAGGCACAAAGTATAATCTGTTATTTTTTGAAAATTAAGGACCATGAAAAAAAATGTCTAGACATGAAGGTGGCAGGTTGTTTTTGACTGGTATAAAAATGGTCTGGCAACGGCGAGTCAAGGTCACACTACAAACCGCTTTTCGGTTTAGAAATAATAGCGCTTGACGAAAAAGGAAATACACGTGATATGTTACTATACCCCCTCCCCTCTTGTGATATTTCGTGCTTTTTGCCGAACCCCTCCCCCCTTTCGGACCTCACGTGATTAATGGACAGCCCCTAAGCCAGTTACGAGTAGATACAGCTTGTTTTAGAGCATTAGATGAAGAGCAAACTTAATGAGGCTTTTTATGAAACTAGGCCTATTTAAAGTAGCTCATTATTTGTATTGTGTGAATTTTATGTCATTGGCAAACGGGTATAAGTTCTCGATGTCAACCTACACCGGCTACAAGCGACAATGGACAAGCTTACCATTAGCGCAATCAAACAGGCGAAAGCATGACTTAACCAAGTACAGATACGAGTCTAGCATTTATTCTAAACACCACTCAATTTAAAACCAATATGGTACAATTAATCTGAATTTCCATAAAAAGCAGGTTCGGGTTGGACTTAATTGCTGGATTCACCACACTGAAGAAAAGAATTTTCCGACCGGTTTGCTTCAATTGTCATGAGAATTCATGTTGAAAGTGGTACATTGAAAATAGAGAGCTTGAATGTACCTACAGAATTGGAAATGAAATTGAATAAAGCCGCGTACAAAGGAATGAAAATTACCTTTTTTTGTGTGTTTTACAAAGTGTGCCCTATTAAAACATCCCGATTAAGAGTACCCTAGTTAAAGCAAGAAAATATATTTAAAAAAAAACAGTACCTAACTAGATTCGTCTTTCATCGCTTCCTATTTTTTCCACGTTTTACCTTTAAAGTATGATAGAAGTTGACAATTTTAATTTTAACACGGTTTCTCGTATGGCATCCAATTTAATTTGATGGATAGATAGATATTTTTGTGTGAAATTTGTTTTTAATATAGACTACCACTTAAGGTATACTGGATATCTTGTGCTCCATTTAAGGGACAACTTTTTTTGTTCTATTGCTAAGCCAACCTAGCGGAGTTAGGGCTAGAAAGCCCTCTCTTACACTCAACTAGGAAGACTCGGGACCGCCTGCTTTACATATCATCCAAAGCATGGCCGGAAAATGTAGAAAGTATGGGACTCGAACCAGCAACCTTTCGGGTGAAAGTTGGAGACTGTACCACTACTCTACAAGTCCTGAGTTTCCAATTTGGTGTTAAAAAGGTGAGTTATCAATCAACAAAGTTACTTATACTGCGCGATTTGCCCAACAACCCCCATAGACGCACAATAATTGTAACATTATGTAATAAATATCAACATTTTTTGATTTCATACAATATATTTCACAACCTTCCAATATCATCTACACAATTCAATTTTATTGCCCAGCCTCTCATATTGTGTAATAATATTGGGCGTGTATGGGCCACTTTTCACTCAATTTAGTGCTGGATATTCTCCCATTATTCTCCGTTATAATTCCATTGGCGCGTAATCAGGCGGGAGGGACTTAGCCACAGCCAGGTACTTGTCAAACCCCCAGGATTTCCGAAGAAACAAAATAAATTGACTGAAAAAAGTTAATAAGTAAACGAATAAAAAAATACGAAAGTCTTTTTTTTCAAGACGCTAACGACGGACCGCGACGAGTTCAGGAAATGGGTTTGGGGCTACCCCCCCCCCCCACCCACGCTGCGCAAGTGGCATTACGGGGGAAGAAGAAGAAGAGCATAACAATAATTTTAAAAAAAATCACTTAAACTCAAAAAAATCGACGATATTATATATATATATCATGGATATTAATATCTTAAGATTTTTGGGTACTAAAGCCTCCACCCACCTCTCCCCCCGTATTTTGGCAATTTACGCCAATGAATCATTTCAAAACTTCCCCTTGAACAATGACGCTGCCATTCACTAGCGGATCCAGTTATGGGATAATGGGGCTAAAGCCCCCCCCCCCCTCCCTTCTGTTACCCAACTTACACTAGATAAAACGCACTTTAAAATTTTTTCACACATAAATAATTAATAATTTTTCATTTCTAATCTCTAAATAAAGCTATGAACCAATTTTTAAATTACGGCGGGAAAATTTGCTATAACCACGGCTCACCGCCATTTTCTTTCTATCATAGACCTGCTGACTATAGGCTTACCATCCACTAGTTCAGCCCCCCCCCCCTCTAAAAATTTCTAGATAAGCTGGTCCAGCCATTCACTCACTGCTAATTAGCTATCTTCTTCTTTGAAATTCAAATAGAAGACAAGAATACATACACATCCCTTATTGACACTTTGCAAAGGTGGAGCGCGGAAGTTGGTGTTTGCCGGGAAGATTAGGCGGGGACGACTATTCAGGTCAGCAATCAGCTGATTGAAATTCAAACTAATTAAATGATTGGATGCGGGCGAACACAGCTTCCGGTTCCGCGTGACTGCCACGTGTCATTCAACCTTTTATTGCCACGTAGATCTCTAAATGAAACAGGGAAATTGGCTTATCCCATACTATGAATTTAGAATGGTCAAAACCAGGCGCGGCTTTATTTTGGAAGTGTAACTTTGTCTGGCGGGCTCTGGAAAGCTGGACAGTTAGTTATCCTTTTGTGTGATACAAGAGCTGACTAATATAAAGAGAGTACATCTCGTAGGAAATTGGCAGCTCGAAGTCAAACACTGCTTATTGTTTATTGATTTCCAATTTAAAGTAGTAGCATAGTATAAAGCAAGCTGGGCACCCGGAGGGCAAATGCACACACTGCACTGACACGGCCATATTTATCCTATTCTTCTTCTTTAAATGCCTATTCTATTCTTACCCCCCAGGGAGCATATACCCGGAAACCAATAAATCATATTTCAGGATACAATACATAGAAAAAATCACAGAAAAAATAAGTAACCTAATTTCTTCTACAACAGACAAAAAACCAGCCCCGTACAACCGCAACAATTTAGCCAATAAACTCATGGACTGCAAAACAAAACCAGAAAAGGAAAAAGGCAATGGAGTTTATCGTCTAAATTGTAACGATTGTAACGCAATTTACATAGGCCAAACAGGCAGAAGCTTTAAAACTAGGGTCAAAGAACATATAACAGGTATAGGAGACACCAACACCAACAGCACATTCGCGAAACACCTTAACTCAGACAATCACATATTCAATCCTCACAATTGGACAGCCCTACACAAAATAAAGAAAAGCAAGTTACACTTTAATTTTTTTTGAAAATGTTGAAATTAAAAGAGCTTTACACAATAAGGAAAAATTAACAAACGACATAACATTCATACAATCATCCCCTCTAATAGATCTTGCTAGTAGGTTAGGAATAGGTAACCAGCCACGCCCCCTCCCATCCCCTCCCCCCGCTCCCAGTCCTATATAAACAAATGTTTCCTCTCCCTAGTCACATTTGCAACTTCTCCTCGAGTTGAGCAAGTCTAAAATCGCAGATAAGGTGTAACTGTGCTAGTGGGTTTCCCTCTGTAGATGGCAGTTCTTGCCGAAAGCGCTCGGGGTTTTATACTAACACAAGTGGGTTTCTTAGACAAAGTTAATTTCTTAACGATTATTTGGGCTTTACTAATTCGGGTTGTTATAACAATTTTTTTTAAAACTCTGAGTTTTTGTTATTGTTTGTTTATTAAAATGAAATACCACGAAGTCACGAGTAATCTAATTATTTCTGAAAAGGTAAGTCGTGTTGCATCACTGCCTCATGGTTTTCAACCAGGATGTTCTTCTGCCAGGAGCTCTCAGTCCTTCTATCTTCCCATCGATTATTGAACGCAGAAGAAAAGGAGATACTTTTTGTTCCTCATCACATGGCAGAAGCATGTTAGTTTCCGCTTCTTAACCATCAGCAGCAACTCGGCTTCTGTACCGGCCATTTTATCGTATAAAATAAGCCAATAACTGCGACTGTAAAAATCGCTAGTGGGTTCTTGGTCACATGGTCTGCCAAGAAGCTTTTATCTCAACTGAGCAGAAAAACATGAATAAAAAGTAAAAGCCCGGCTGACATGTGATTAAGGGATTCTTAGGAAAACATGGCGTTGTAAAATGGCAATGGAATCAAATTACCACCCGTCCATCAGTCAGCCCTGAGCCCTTGTTGACTTTAGACCCCCCCCCCCCCCCGGCCTCTCTACAGAGTGCCCTCCATTTCTTATAGCACCTTTCTAAACAACGTAAAGCAGCGACTTATATAGCCTAACATGGGCATAGCACCAAAGATAATAATATACTGCAAACAAGGCCAAGGGCGTCGCCAGCTCACGGGCAAGGGGAGAGGGATCCGGGAGGGGTTAAGGGTTGTGGCCATTTTTATAAAACCGGCTGGTTTTAGGCATGCACACCTAAATAATGTAGGCTATACACTGAAGTGTGTGTGTATGTGTGTTCCCAATCTTTTTATATGGCATGGAGGGATGGACAAAAGTTATGGAGAACAGAATCAGAGCATTTGATATGTGAATAAACAGGCTGTTCATATCCTGGAGATATCGCGTTGCTGAGGTCCTGAGGCGAATGGATACAGATGGCATGTTGTTGCCGACGGTTACGAAGTGGAAACTAACATACTTCGGCCATGTGATGAGGAACGAAAAACGAAAAGTATCGCCTTCTACATGTATTAATCCAAAAAGGATAGAAGGACTGAGGGCTCCCGGCAGAAGAAGAACGTCTCTGTTGAAAAACCTGAGGCTGCGGTTTGGCAAGAGGACGACTTCCCTTTTCAGAGCAGCAGTTTCCGTTTCTTAACCGTCAGAACAAGTCGGGTTTTGTATCCATTCACCGCAGGACCTCAGCATAAGCATTCATGGAATATAATAAATATTCCTCTCCATGTTGATTTACAGTAGGCCCTCTATGGCCGACAAAATTGACAGCTCATGGTTGTGCAGATGAATAGGTGAATTCATGAAAATGCGGAAAATGGATAAATGATTCAGCTCTTCCATCTGCTATAACTAAGGCGGGGTTTCCACCGACCTCTCATTGCAGAATGCGAAGAGACTGACGTGGTAGCAGACATTCAAGACTTAGGCGGGTATTCCACTGACCTCTCATTGCAGAATGCAAATGACAATGACGGAAATTTGTGTTTTACTCATTTACTCTATGCCATAGTTAAAATTGATCAATGATCATACAGTAAAATCACAAACAAACAAACTAAAATTAAAAAATGTCGTCATGGAATATGTTAAGTACAAGCATTTTAATAGATTTCCATAAAAAGTAAAATTCAAATTTCCGTCAATGTCATTTGCATTCTGCAATGAGAGGTCGATGGAATACCCGCCTAAGTCTTGAATGTCTGCTACCACATCAATTCCTTTGCATTCTGCAATGAGAGATCGGTGGAAACCCCGCCTAAGACAACAAAACACATAGCAAATGGTATTTCTCATGATAAATAGCTATTTCTTTGATGCATTACAAATAATTTGATTAGGTACAGTGAAGTGTAAAAGAGGGCCAACGGCTCTAATCTCGCTGTATCAATAAAGACTTTATTATTTATTTATTATTTATTATTATTATTAAATAGTACTAACAAATGTATGGAAACACAGAGATAACACAGAGACCAACAATCATAACAAATTCTCATCACTGAAGGTTTAGATAGTTAGGAGTTATAGATAGAGAATATAGATCTTTGTTCAGGGAGGTCAAAAAAATTAAAAACTTTCTTTTTGAAACTTTATTCTTACTCTCTAGAATCAGCAGGTAAAAAAAAATCGTGAGCATGATATTGATTTTAGAGAAGAGAATAAAGGAGTTATTATTCCCAAAGGAAGGGTCAAAGTATACTTTTAGTGGAATGAGGTGTCAAATTTAAGTTAACTGCAAAGTTTGAAATACTTCACCAGTTGCTTCAGTTTCAGTTAGATCTTCGAAGACTCTATTTTAGATGCAGTTTTAGTTTAATAGGGTTGGAAGTATAAAGAACTCAAATTTCAATAATATTATTCTAGTTTGAAGTAAAATTGTAATTTGGCAGTAACTATTCCCCAAGGTAACGTAACTAAAAGAACCGGTACGAGTGAACCCGTACGTGCTTTCCTATTTATCAATTAGGATAAGTAATATTACTTATGTAAAAAAATGGTCCCGAGATATGATTTTTGTGAACCTGCATGCCGAATTTCATCAAAATTGACCGAGTAATTTGCCCGGAAATGGATGAACAGACAGACAGACAGACATACAGACAGACATACATACAGACAAACAGAGCGACAGACAGACATTTCGTAAAAACCACTTTTTTGGGTTCCTGGGACCTCAAAACGTGTAAATCCGTTTAAATCTAGGAATCGAAAATTTGGACCATCACAAAGCTTTCCTTATACTACGTATAAATTGGAAAGCAATAATTGTCATATGGTTAAATTTCACATTTCCCTATCCCAAAGCACTGAATCAATCGATGGGAAGATTGCACAGTCAAGAAAGTTTGTACTACTGCGTTTATTACTGATCCCTAGTTGAGTGTAATAAGAGAGGGTCTAGACCACTAGGGTGGTCTCAGCTAAAAGAAGGTATTTATTTCTTTATTTATTAATGCATGCCCTGACAAATTGTGACCAAATTTTTTTTTAATAAAAGGGTTAAATTGCAATAACCATTAAGCGTGTTGTACTGCAAAGAAGAAAGATTTTACTGACGAAAACATTTCTGCGGGCATAAAAGGTGCCGGAAGGTAATTAGGTGATTATGAGCTCTTTTGTTTTCTGGAAATGCCAACCTATTATCATTTAGACTCACAAAAACAAGGACATTTTCATGGGCGAAGCTAGGATTGGGAGGGGGGGGGGGGCAGGTGCAAAAGTTGGATTAAATCGATTGGTCTTCGCGGGTTTATTTGATTTTTTTTAAAATTCAAACATTAAGAACCGGTCCGAGTTTACTCGAACATGCTTTCCAATTTATCAAAATTAGCAGATAGACAAAATGAATAATTTCATGGTAAATAATTTTCTTATGGTTAAATTTCCAATTTCCGATATATCGGGGGGGGGGGGGGGTTGTCCACCTGATGCCACTGGAGATGAGTTAAATTCTAGATAGGTCAGACCAACACAATACTGCACAGCAATAATGGCAGGGCACGCAATGCATTTAAGCGTGAATTTTCTATCATTTTTTCAAAAAACACAAAACCAAATGTTTTCTTGGGAAAGCAACCTGTCCGGTTTCGTTACTCAATTTAACACCTAAAACATGCCTGAAGGTAGAAACAATCGATAGAAAGGTTTCGCATTATTAAAATAATTTTTCATGAAAATTGAGTTATTTTTATTTTTTTACCCCCAGAAGCAAACTATCGAGGGGCAAGCGACCACCTGCATTTTGTTAACATTAATAACGACTACAAGATATGTGAATAATTGAGTTAGCCCCCCAAATTGAGTTAGCCCCCAATAAGAAAAATGGTCCCGAGGTATGATTTTTGTGAACCTGCATGCCGAATTTCATCAAAATCGACTGAGTAGTTTGCCCGGAAATCGACGAACAGACAGACAGACAGACAGACAGACAGACAGACAGAAAGACAGACATTTCGTAAAAACCACTTTTTTGGGTTGCTGGTACCTCAAAACGTGTAAATCCGTTGAAATCTCGGAATCGAAAATTTCGACCATCACAAAGCTTTCCTTATACTACGTATAAATTGGAAAGCAAAAACGGATTCGTAATATCCAGTGTAAATTCCCCGCACTTTTTTATATTATGTAAATTCATAAAAAAAACCAATTCTATGTCTATGTATTAACTCGTCAAATTTAGGGGGGGGGGGGTGTCTGCCTGCCACTCTCTGGCTACACCCATGGACATTTTCATACATTTTCATAAATGTATTTCATAAATGTATTTCTCATCATGCTCACCGCCACCTTTATAGTTATATTACTATATCTTATTATACATATTATTGTCTATTATAGTCTATTATATTTAATTGTAGCGGATCAGGTGCCAAAACTTCTAATCGTCGATTTCCCCGTTCCACATTTATTAACTTGTTTATTTTTTGACGTGATTCGTATTATAATTTTAATGTCGATCCGATACTATTTCATTTTCATTGAAATATTTATATTTTTTTTTCGGTACGTCCCCAGCAGACCCTACGAAAGTTTCATCATTTTTTATGATCCCATGACGAATTAAGTCACAAGTCATATTGCTTTATTTGAAGCAGATTTCGTAATGTGTGAGTCGATCGTTACCACAAAACCACTTAAAACTCTTCAAAATCAGCTAATAAAACATAGCCCGAGGAATATGATGAATATCCCTATTGTAACAAGTAATGCTCAATTAAATAATTATGACACTGTCAGTATTGTACGTACAGTACATCAAACCATTCAAAGTTCATGCTGTATGTATGAGGGGGGTCATAGAGATCGCCGGTTTCTGAATAATCTAATTAATGCCACATCTTAATGATTTGTGAGTGTTGTATGGGACATTAGCGCTAACGATTCTGTCCAGACCCCTATTAATCATACTTTGTAGCAAAAACACATTATAGCCATCCCATGTGTCCGTTCTTATTTCTTTGGAAAGACTCTAGAGGCCATCCTCGATTATATATTGTATATGCTGCATAATATAGAATAATTCAGCCAACGGCTATTGAGATGTGTGTGAGAGGGAGAGAGAAATGCGCCATGTTTATTAGCGTAAGTCTACTTACCTTAATTGCTTTCCAATTTATACGTAGTATAAGGAAAGCTTTGTGACGGTCGAAATTTTCGATTCCGAGATTTCAACGGATTTACATGTTTTAAGGTCCCAGGAACCCAAAAAAGTGGTTTTTACGAAATTTCGGTCTGTCTGTCTGTCTGTCTGTTCGTTGATTTCTGGGCAAGCTACTCGATCGATTTTGATGAAATTCGGCACGTAGGTTCACAAAACTCATACCTCGGAACCATTTTTTTTATTTGGGGCTAACTCGATTTGGGGGGTTTTTATTTTCAAAAAACTTCAAAAAAACGTCTAAAAATATTGTAGTTGTTGTTAATGTTGATATAATGCGGGGGGGTCGCTTGCCCCTTGATAGTTTCCTTCTGGGGGTAAAAAAATAAAAATGACTAAATTTGAATGAAAAATGACTAAAAAATAATTTTTCTGCGACACCTTTCTATCGATGATTTCTACCTTCAGGTATGTTTTAGGTGTTAAATTGAGTGACGAAACCGGACAGGTTGCTTTCCCAAAAATGTATTTGTTTTTGTAAAAAAAAATGTTTTTTTTTGAAAAAATGAAAATTCACGCTCTAATGCATTGCGTGCCCTGCCAGTATTGCTGTGTGGTAATGTGTTGGTCTGACGTATCTAGAATTTACCTCACCTCACCACCAGTGACGAGTGACGTCAGGTGGACAAAAAAAAAACTTAAAAACTAAGTAGGCCTCATTGAAGCTTCAATTTAACATAGATAGGGGTAAAAGGCGCTAAAAGTACGTGTGCAAAAAAGGGTAACACTAAACTAGCCGTTTAAGCAAAGTAAATTTCAAAGAAGATACCGATCATAGATAAAAACAAACATAGGCCTATAATAATTCAATCTGTTTATGCATGTACGCAGGGCCACGATGATTGATTTGTCATCGTAAATTAATAATATTAATTATTATTTATTAAAAGTCATTAAACTGACTTAGGTTGAGAGAGGAAATGGCAGCAGAAGGAAATAGAGAGAACCAGCAGAAGACCAAGAAAGAGATTGAGGACGATCTCAGAAGAGTGGGACTGAAGGGAGTGGAGGACACTCACGTATCACACACACAGGAGCTGATTACTGCTGATCACGAAGATAATCGTGCCAATTGTAGTGCTGGGCAGTACTTACTCTCACTTCCCTCTGATATAGGTACTATGAAGTGATATATTATTAATTATCACTGTGTGTTACGCGTTGTTCCTCGGAAACACTTAAATAATCCAAAAGTTAGTCTTAAATCTGTCGGAAGCACCTTCCTTAGTATTCAGAGACCATAGTCTGATATTGGTTTCTCCAAGCAGGAACTAACATTAACTGCAAAACTTATCCACAATACATTGTACAATACAACAGCAACGGAATTGAGAAATGTATCTACATACTGTTGCGTGACACAGATTTAAATTTTGGTATTTCGTTCAGCTTCTGAGCTGAATGTAGTAGTAGCTATGACATGGGCGTTGCTACCTAGGGGCTGAGGGGGGGGGGGGGTTAATCCCCCTCATGAGTTGAAGTATATATCAAAAATAGAAAAGAATAAAAATGGAAATAACTCAAATAAGACGCGGTTTCCACCGACCTGCTAGTGCTAAATACAAATACGGTGACGTGGTAACAGACATTCAAGACTTAGGCGGGGTTTCCACCGACCTCGCATTGCAGAATGCAAATGACATTGACGGAAATTTGAATTTTTCTTTTTATTGAAATCTATTAAAATGTTTGTACTTAACATATCCCATGAAGCCATTTTTTAATTTTAGTTTGTTTGTTTGTGATTTTACTGTATGATCATTGATCAATTTTAACTATGGCATAGAGTAAAACAAACATTTCCGTCAATGTCATTTGCATTCTGCAATGCGAGGTCGGTGGAAACTCCACCTAAGTCTTAAATGTCTGTGACCACGTCACCGTATTTGTATTTACCACTAGCAGGTCGGTGGAAACCGCGCCTAAGGAATAATGATTATATCAAAATTACTTGCAATGCATTAATTAGTGACGATATTCATCATTACTGTAGGCTATGGTTTTTTAGGGTCCCTGGGGACACCATGTAAAACCACACAGTTGCTCGCTACTTTAGATTGTTAGATTGAGGGGGAGGAGTTCCAAGTCCCCCCTCCCCCAGAGTTTTAGGCTAGCTACGCCCATGGTATAGTATTATTATATTTGAATAAATTATTAGACTCTAACGTAGGTAACGTTCTATACTTATTAGTAATTGCATTTTATTGGCTTCGATGGCAAGGTGGTAGCATGCTTTTACTAGTGCGAGTTACACCATGTGATCGAAAGCATGTCGTAACCTACAGAGGATACTGAAGAGATCAATCGGATACGTTCATTAAATTCTTTGGATGCTATTCAAATTGTGTTAAAAAAGAACATCCGTAAGCCTCAAAAGTCAAAAGCACAGTATTGACAGCAATTGGATAGTAGGTAATTACAGTGAAAATGTTCAATGACTCCCTTAATTATTTGTTTGTTATTTACTGGCCGCATTTGTTACATATTAACGCATAAATCATTGTTTAATGGTAATGCAGAATAATTATGCATTGTAACGTCACTACGCGACTGATTTATGAAATTAGGGCGACAAGTAAACCTCACTTTGTGCCAGCAACTGAATTAATGAAATGAAAATGAAAT
The DNA here is from genome assembly GCA_963971405.1 of Psococerastis gibbosa. Taxonomy (NCBI): domain Eukaryota; kingdom Metazoa; phylum Arthropoda; class Insecta; order Psocodea; family Psocidae; genus Psococerastis; species Psococerastis gibbosa. The sequence goes on along the minus strand of OZ020488.1, from coordinate 12,904,923 downwards.
GAAAATGAAATGAAAACGACTTTATTGACTTGTCAAAATGCGAACAATAAAACTATAGCGCAGAGGCGTAAAGTTTTAGAATGATGGCGGGGGCAAAACCAAGTAGACGATATGACGTCATCAGGCAGGATAAGGAAAAAATTAAAATATAAGAGCAACATATTAGGGTTTTACGCATTTTAATAGTAGATTTTACAAAGCTAAAAAAAGGAATGTTTACATTATTCATATTGCTGCAAAAGGGACCATGAAGTATGAACCACGTCTTACAATGCTCGAGGCTGGGGGGGGGGGCAAGTTTGAACTTACCCCCCCCCCCCCCAACTTTACGCCCCTGCTATAGCGTCTTGTTTTCATGCTTACCCTAAATAGATTAAATTGTTAATAGGTACTTAAAATTATTAAGAGAAGAAAAGAAAACGGGAAAGAATGAGAGAGAGAATGAGAGAGAGAAAAAAAGATAACGTATATGCAGAGGGTAATATTACAATTTGGCCATTAACAGTTCGTACCGAGTATTGTATTGGGTACATCAATATTCTAGGAATTAGCATAGTATATCTAGCTGATTTTCATTTGACCCGGATAAAACCGAACTGTACCGACGGGGTAATGTTAATTAATCTAAGCTACATGCATGAATTAATTACTGCACTCCAATTATTTTCTATAGCACAATATTATTGCTTATTAGTACATAGCACACCGTATTTATTGCAGCAAAATATGCAGCTTCTACAGTATATATTATCTTATCTTGGATACATTAACTTGGCTAAAAAGTTTTATCACCACCAACAGGTCTAGCCAAGACTAGTTGGAAAAATCAAATGGATTCCCAAATTGATGGTTTTAAAATAATGACAGACAATCTTCTTCTTTTCTCTTCTTCTGGTTCTACAGACCTTGATGAGCCTTGGCCTGCTCAACTCCTCTGGAGTCATCTCAGCTTTGTGCGACGCTTCACCAACTCAGGTTCCAATCGTTCCTTCCAGTGGTTCCAAAGACGTCCCTACAGTCTTCGTTACTACATTTCCCTATCCTATACTCTATTGTCTTCCTGACTAATTCGGATTAATCATGTAAGCGCTTAGGTGTGAATAACAATCTACAAATACCCAAGTATCAAACATCCAATTTTCAACATTCTCATGCTTAATTTATCTATCTTAGCTTACAATAGACTACCAGATGAAATAAAACAACTACAGGTATCAAATATTAAATATTTCCAGACTCAATTAGCCAATTCCTAAATTCTAACAACTCAGAATATTTATCACAAATAGTTCCTAACTACAATTAAATATTATGCTCCCTACTAACTTATTTATATTTCCTATTTTATTGTTTGGATTTCCTATTAACTATTAATATAATTAGTATTAACAATAACAGTTGTTCTGGACCTATCCCGGGCCACGGCCTATCGGGTGCACAGTATTTTTTGTCTCTCAAATGTACATATAGTTTGATTATAGTATAAGATATAAAGATATAAGTTAGATACACGAAGAGAAGGGTCATAATGCTCAATGAGCAGACCCACAGGCACCTTCCACTTATGATTTTTCGGGAGGACGCGAAGGGCTAAACTTCGGTCTAGTAACTGGTTGGCCTCCACCACTTCCGGGACAAGGTAGGGGTCTAATGTTCTTTATTTTCTCTTTCTTTCTTAACGTACGCTCATTCTCTGCTGATGCTTCGACTGCTTCAATCTCAAGCCGTAGCCTGCGATAACAATTCAATTGTAATGTGCATATATACTGTATATTGTCTTGGAAATACATTCATTCATCCATTCATTCAAGGTCCTACACCCTCCCTAGTGCCCACCCATAGCTGGGATGCCCATGCCTATTTCTTATTAGGATACATAGGGGGAGTCTGGAAGGAGTCTCCCAGCAGATTGAGCTTCTCTTGAGACCACAATCAAGAATATGAGCAATCGGGCATCCTTGGAAAGACCAGTCCTTAAAACGATTTCTGGACACGCGAAGTAAGTAAGTAGGATACTTACATGAAGTGTTGTATGTGACACCAGCCAGCTCGGAAAAGCATGGCACCTCTGCAACACTGCCAAGTCGCGTCAAGGGCCAGCAGGTGATGCTATCGAAGGTCTGGTCGCAGAAAAGACCCTGTGACGTCAGCAGGGGGCGGCAAGAGCCTTCCTCCTTGTCCACGACTATCCGGCCCTCCTCCAACCTCCTCCGATCGCCCTCGCCCTCCTCCCGCAGCCGCTGGTTCAGGTGCCGAATAACACGGGAGAATGTGTGCTCCTCAGTCATAGCCTTTGGTCATAGTCATTGGCCGGTGAGCTCATTGCTACAAGTTTACAGAAGTAGAGCCTGAAACAAATCCAGAAAAAAAATGAGCAACTGAGCAAGCTAAAGCCCTGGGAGGTGACGGATTTAGTGCAGCAGTCAGTATACCACCCCAACTATATGTGGAGACTCAGGTTCACCTCGTCTATTTTTCCATGTCTTCCTCTATCTAATTCTTCTACATGTAGAGTTGTTCTACAAAGTTAAATAGGTACTCTGTACCTCTAATTATTGTTGTTATATGATAACATACAATATCGAAGCTAAGGTCTTATCTCTTCTACCTACCTACTTTCCCCGGCTCCAGAAAGCCATGGCAATCTACAAGTACGCGCAGAAATCGGAAGTCAAAATGTTTTACTTAAATTTCGCATTCGGCATGCAGATGCAACTTGGCCTCTACTTTGCATATGACCGCTGAGTGCCCCTAAGGGACGCAAAACAAGTTCTCAGCATCATTATAATTCCCTTGGAAAGCACTTAATTATACATAAATAATAATTGTTAAAATTCGAGGACTCTTGGGAGACTAAAAAAGGTGATATTATTTGGGCCGCTACTGTGCGTACACTATTTAAATAGAAACTCATTAATTATTTCCAAAACTTCCCATACTATTCATTTTATGTCCTTCCTCTCACCCCCTTTCGCCGATAGGAAAGTCCGGCACGAACCTTTCGCTGAAGGAACCTTTACTTGATGGGAACGGCCTTGATTAATTTTATAAACTAGACTATTGAGTTCTATATAGGAGAGATAAGACATTGGCTTCCTCACCAAATATAGATATTTTTTTTATTTTCTTGATTCACCTGCCACGTATTTTTGACCAGCCATGGAAAAGACGTGTTGGGTGAGGCCAGTAATTTTTTGCTGAAGCTAATGTCACAACTCTCTTATAGATCTCTAATACAATTTGTATTATACAAACGAAGGTCGGTACTAAAGCTACCGGCCAGAACTAAATTGCCCTAAGTAGTGGCTATAGTGCATAAACATATCAGTAGTCTATAGGCCTTACACGTACTGTATTATTACACATGGCCTTCGGCCTACGCGACGTCTGGACCGCTCCGAGAAATACAGCATTTACAGCGGACGCGTATCTGTGCTTGGTTAAGTCATGCTTACGCCTGTTTAATTGCGTCAAGCAATCAATCAATTATATTACAATGGTAGGCATGTCTCACATGCCCATTATCGCTTGTAGCCGCTGTAGTTTGACATCGAGGACGTATACCAGTTTGCCAAAGGCCAAACATTTATACAGAAACAATAGAAATAATGGCGGAAATCTATGGGGTCGTTGGCATTGGACCCATAAAAAGTCCTTCAAGCCATTACTACAGCGGACTATGTACTTTCTTGTTAGTATCATGTAGCCTACCTATGTTTTCAACCATGTACCCTGAGAGATATTTCATGTGAGATTCAAATGGGCTGGTGCAAACCCCCAAGAGTCTACCATGTAATTATATGCCATAAGTACATACATACATAATGCATTCATACATGATACACACATACATAATTACATATATGCCACATAATTACAGTATGGAATTTTTAATTGTCATTTTCCCACGAATTTGAAAATTAATTAAATTTCTGTTCCCTATTAGTTAAACCGAAAAGTCATGTCAAAAAACCTTAAAATCTCAATACATCATTTTACTTACTAGCCTACGTAGCCACAGTTGGAGAGACTAAACCTGTAATAAATAGCGTATTAAATAAAAGTTTTAAAAATATAAAAATTGGCCAATTTGGGTTGATTGTCCTGTGTGTTTTAACATGCTCTTATTAATCTGATGATAAATGTTCGAACTCAACAGCATACCGCACGAAAACTCAATTCCATCAAATGCCCTACAGGTGCAAAATATCACTGATTCTCGTTTCTAACTTTAATTAACGAAAATTGAAACTTTTTCTGGGCGTAAAAGGAAAATCTCAAAAATTTCCTTTCTGTAACCGTACCTGTTGGCTACTACTCTTTCTGAAAGCAGATTTCTCCAAGACAAAGTTATTGAATTTTGGGAGACGCCGCGGGCAGTAAAATAGAGCTTTACCTCTCTGAAAGGGTAGGCTCAGGAATTCTTGGACAGAAGAAACTAAAACAGAGAATTACTTGGGGAGATTTAGGACAGCCTGACGCAAATTTCTGGGAAGTGATGCGTCAGAGTGAATAAAAGAGTGCCTGATATATTGTAATAAACAAACAAATAAATAACCATTTATTTGCAAACAGACCTTAAAATCCAATAAAATGAAAAATTTATACAGAAAATTCGAGTATAATTTAACTTCCTTCATAGTGCAATTTTTCTTTTTACTACTACTGCACTTGTACTTTGACATTGTTTGTACAATATTATTTCTGGGGGTTACTCGAGACTGAGCTCTCGTTTGTACAGGGACGCCCCGCCAATTAAGCAAATAAGGGGACCTCTTAAAGCCCCCGCTTTATCCAAAATATTTCCCCCGGGGGAGACCCCGAGTCCCCTTGTGTGCAGTCATTTGCTTCGCCTGTAAAATCTAACTATTTTTGCTCTCAAAATGCGTAAGACCCTACTATTTCAGTCCTACTTTTTTTTTAATTTCTCCCGAGGCTGACCCCCGAGCCGTCGTTCAGGTCTCCCAAACCCTCGGGCTCCTGCGGAATGGACACTAAGGTCATTAATTTGAGAGCTGCGTACGTACATGAGAACGCCTTTCCCCTTCTTCTACACTTTTTAGATAATGGAGGGGGGGGGGTGCCAAATTATTCCCCCGCTCCCCTTCGAAAACCTATCTTACACCACTGCCCAAGTGGTTCGGAATCCACTATAATCAGGAGGTCCACTCTGGCAGTTAACTCCCGTTCCCACCGAGGTGAAGGAGCCTGCCCTTAGGGTGCCTCAAGCTAATAAACTTGGCTGACAGGGTTGCTTGAAGCAGTCTCTGAACGCTGTAAGCTGGCGTTAGAAAAACGAAAGAATTAGGAAAGTAGGAAAAACATTTTCCCCGCTTGCCGCATTTCGAGTCTTGAACCAGGAACTTCTGGGCCTTATTCGAGTGCTCTACCAACTGAACCTATGCTTTAGACAGCTTGCAAGTGCAATAATATCGTACAGCGAGAAGTGTAACAGTAATAGTTCGAGACATACGTTTATGTTATGGTGGAGGATGATCTAGTTTCCCACAGAGAAGGAAAGAGGATAGGGATTTTCCTAAGAGTGTAAAATCGTTTTCCCGCGAGCTATCAACCTATTTTACGACGACATCGTCAGTCGAACTTTGAAGGCAAACAGTCAAGTAGAAATGAAAAAGAGCATTGCCGGAGAAATCATCTTAACGACCTAGGTTGTAAAATGGTATTAGAGCTTTACACTATAAAAGAGAAAAGCGTGCTTTTTTAATTCGAAAATTCACCAGTCGAGCAATAAAATGGGAGACTATGGGATCTTGTTCACGTTGTCCTCATTAAAGTTAATATATTCAAAAGGGGTTAGTGTTTTTTCACGATGAAGAAAATGATGAGAAAAATATGAAGAAAAAAATGTGTGCTCGAGAGGGTTGACAAGCACTGTCCTGGGAGGCGGGTGTCCCAGTATGATGAAATGTAAATGCTGATATGGCTGACTATATCTCTCAGCATTTCACGAATGAGCCTTGCTTCTGTTTTTGCTATTTCATCAGCACATGCCCATCATATTGCGGTTTTCTGTGTTCCCATGGAACCACGAGTGCTGACTGCCCACATGCAATGTCGCTGTCGTGACCAGATTTGTGTGAAATTGTTGCCATAATTTGGTAACCGTAATTTCGAACAAAAAAGATGGATATTTTTCCATTTTATTTCTCTATTATGAGTTTTTTTTTAAAATATTTTTTTTCGTTTTTGTGTATGTTTTGCAGTTGCTGCTGAGCCTCCGAGAGACAATCTTAGAAGTCTACCCAGTTCCAGTGAAGATGTCGACCGCAGCTGTTGACGGATCGTTGGGAAGTACGCTTTCAGAACGACCACGGCCCATCATTCCGGATTCTACTGCTCCATCACATATATGAATCTTCGTCGGTAAAATCTACACTTTACCGCTAAACCCTCTCGCGTCATTATTGTCAAAAACTTTAACTTCAGTGGCAAGGTGGTACCGTGCGTGTGCTTGTGCGAGTCTCTACATGCCCTGCGATCGGAAACGTTTCGTAATTCAGCACAAGTATTGATTTACTCATTGAGGTGACTGGAAATGTCAATCGGATACTTTTATTAAATTGCTTGTCTGCGATTAACCTTCCTCTTTAAAAAATAAATAAATAAAGTCAAAATTTTATCAAACGTTTTCTCCGGGTGACCCCCGCTCTCCCCTATTTGCACATGACATATTTTGAACTATTATTTTACTACAATTCATACCATTATTGTAATATCATCCCCCCCCCTCTCCATCTCAGAATTCCTAGGTACGGCCTTCAGTGTGTATCATAAAAGACATGTACAGTACGTCACTTTTCACTGTGACATAAAAGAAACAATCAAATCGAAGGATGAATCTTGAAAGCCCTTTTCCAACGTTTCACTTACTGTAAATTCTTCGCCCGTGTAGAGCGCATCAGTTACGTGAATTACGTTTCTTCAAGCGAAATTGAGATGCTAAAATATACGACCCATTCCCTTTTACACATCCATCAATTGGGATAAATAGTCTATATTATACCATATTGAATTCCTCGTCTGTCGTCTGATTCATGAATACGCGAATTCGAAGAGAAGAGAGATTTGGTTTTTTATGTGTGGAGGATTTGGAAGAATTCAAAGATATTTACTGTTTAAACATAGGCAAATTGAAACATTTTCAAGGGAAATATTTTGTATATGGTATTTGAAGGCATATAGTAGGTAGCTTGCTTGTTCTTGTGTAAGTCTCTACACACCAAAGTTGGGAGGACTAAATTTCCGAAGACCAAAATTGGAGGATTTAGAAAAAACTGTGACGGGTTTTTTTTTCCGTCCCAGTTGCTAAAATATCTGAGGAGCTCCGAATTTTAGAGTTGGAAGTTTAAATTGTTGGTCAGGTATCGTATGGTACTTAGGAGGTTAGGAGGGGAGAGTGGTGTCCAACGGAGGTCAGTTTCTTCAGTTGTAAGTTAAAAAAATGTATGAAAATAAAAGTCCTAAAAGTTTTGAATTTCCCCTTTGCGCGCGCTCGTCTCTTATTGGTCATCTGTCGAAGTCATATGGTCTTGGACATGTCAGCAGTTGTCGATAAGTTTACCTCTTGCGGTATTATAACTTTTGAGAACAACTTTTGACTGAATCGCCAGTGGATAACCATCTTTTCTATTTTAAAAGAGACCTCTGTCTAATGAGTGTTTAGTGCACCTTTTCACAGGGGTTTTCTTTCTGGGTTTCTGGTTTCTTTCTTTCTTTCTGGCTTTCTACTTTCTGCACCCTTTCCGTTGGTTTCTACTTTCTTTTCGTCCTACTTCCTCGCCGACGAGAATAGCTGTCGTCTGAGTGATTAAACGAGTCTATCCAATCCCCACATGGGGCTGGAAGTTTCCAAGTAGAGCGACACCAACAACAGGATGTAGAAGTTTTCAAGTTGGGGCAGGGCGTTTGCCTTGTTTCCCCCGTCACGTCAGTTTCCCCAGGTGAGCGTGGATAAGTTGTCCCCAGGATGAGAGTGGCGAAGAGAGTCAATGCTATATGTAGTGGTGAAAGACTTTGGAAGGTGATAATGGTTAAATCTAAATAAAAATTTAAAAGTGTGAGCAATGAGTATAATGTAAGGGGTACTAGGAATTTTGAAAACCCAAGATTTTAATAAAATATCAGAAAACTAACTTTCCTGTTGGTCAGTGTGTGAACTTGTCATGTACCAGTAGGTACCAGTTAAGGAGTTGGGTTAAGTATGGTGCCCTAGTGCGGCTTAACCAAGTCTTCTAATCAGTAAATAAAATTTGTAAAACAATGCAGGAAAGAATGGTTATGAAAAGTATGATAATGGATCTGAGGGTGATGTGTATTGCAATGTAATGTCTTATGGTCTAAATTGTCTACGACAAGAGTGAACGTGGGTTCTCTGAGAAGTGCCTGAATGCAGCTCAGGGCCCCTGATTGTTCAAATGATTTACTAATTTCTTTATTTCAGTTGTGTAGTCGAGATTCGAACACCTGGAATGTGTTTGACTCGAATTTTATTAAATTAATTTATATGATTGATAGTGGTGGGAGCGGCCCCTGGAATACTGATGTGTGCGCCAGACGCAACCCACTGATGTATTTTTTTTCATGGGACGGCATCCGCTACCAAAGTCAATTGTAAGGGTATGCTGTTAGGCTAAAAAGCCCAGATATTCTTTGTTCATTTTATCGACCTCCGTACCGAATCGCAGGCAATATTCTTTTATTTTCACTTAGAGGAAAACATATCTTCCGGGTGTTCGAGTCTCGACATGAATTGAGATTGTTGAAACGTGAACATGACTTGTCATGTGCAAGTACATCTTGTCCAAGGGCGATGTTCATAGCAATGAGGAACCTAGTCCTAAAATCTTGTAATATGGTACAACCTTTCTAATATTCTATGGAAATATTTTATTCAATCTGGCGCTCATTCGAGTTACCAATTTATACTTAAGCTTTAACGAGCTTCTAAAATTTTATTAGGTATGTGATGACACGGTTATAAAAGTTTTTTTCCTCTTTTGTCGGCGTCCTAGTGACTACCAGTAATATACATTGTGATATCCCACTATCACACCTTCCCTATTAAGGGTTTTATTTTCTTGTTACTGCTGGTTGTTTCTTGTGTTTTCAGTGGCTACATGGATGGAGCCAGAGGCAAGCAGGCAACTACGGAACGAGTGTGAGATCAACGAGAATAGCAGTGTGAGTGCCTGGCCGCTCCTGAGGTCACTGGGAACACAGGAAGCAACCACGCGGGAATGAGGACGGCAAGGAGCCGTACCTTTCCTACATTTTGCTGTTGTGCTGTCTCTATAGTCACCGGAAATGATAAGTAGAATATATTTATATCTTTATTTATTCAACTTATTCTGTGGTATCTTCTTTTCTGCCTACTTCGTGAGTCTTCAGGAGTTGGGATGTTCTGCGAGGAGGATGCCATATTTATATTCTATTTTTAATCAAAGTTAATGTAATGCAAAAGCATATTATTTTAAATTGAGTTTCTAAATACACTGGACCCATCTATCGAATTCTTACTGAGCAAAATATATGGCAGGCCTTCCTTGGAGAGCATCTTAACTCTTGGTTGGCTGGTGTGTTGTCTGCTGCTGAGGCGTGAAACCTCCTCTGTTTCCAAACTAGCTAGTGGCTCATACCGGACGGATACTCCAGAAACTCAATCGGCTACTTAAATTAGAAAGATAATTCAGGTAAAGCTAGAAAATATTTAATAACAATTTAGTATCCGTAATCCAAAACTACAAAATGTCAAAACCTGTGACAAAACTTGACCTAGTGGGTTTTTGAAATCCTCTAATTTCGGTTATAACGAGGAGTTTGCCGAAGAAGGAATTCATAAATGAACTGATGGCAGACGCAGGAGCTTGAACGCACCGCCGAGAGAGCTGGAGGGTGAAAAGCAGGGAGTTACTGCTAACCAATCTTTGAGATTGTGACCTCAGAAGAAGAATATACCATTAAAACTTAGGGCGTAAAATATTAGTCAACTCGTCAGTTACATTAACGGTAGCCTAAGGGGTTCAAACAAAATGTCATAAATTTATTCGTAAACATTTTCAAAATCATAAAACATTCATACAGCATGGCAATTTGGTATTGTTATAATACCGGGGTTAATATACAATAACACCATGTCACTTGATGGTATTAATTCAATTGTTTAAAATAAATGAAAATAAATAAATAAATAAATGAAATGAAAAAAATATAGTAAATTTCAGAATTTTTGAAATTGTGATGTTGGCAATACTGAAGAGCTGAACTGACGCGACGCTATCAAAGATCATTGAATTGTTTAAATAGACACAATTTGAATTTTCCGCGCTTAGCACTCTTGCGACGATTACCAACATATAAATTTTTTTTTTTTGAAATGTACTGTTCACTTATTTTAAACAAAAATTTATTTTAAACAAAAATCGTCATGATCGGGCTGCTGCAGTAGAAATAGGTAAATTGGTTTCAGCATTGGATGAAAACCCTTACCTAAAAGAATCATTTCAGCCAAGAAAGTTCCGTAGTATGCAAACCATGCTACATAGGTAGCCTAACTAAGTGGGAGGGAGGAGAGTGGGGGCAGAGAATAGGGGGGATGTTTGAAGAACACTGAAACTACGCCTCTTTGCGCCTTTGTTCCTTCAATAGTGATAAGAGGTAGAACACTTAAGGCAGATTCTATGCTAGAACTAACATAAAAGCTTCTAAGGTAATAAAATAATATTAGCTTCTAATGATATTAACATATCCCATAGAAAATGCCGCGGCTGGAAGCTACAATCCAGCCGTTTTATTGCATAAAAATAGGGAGGCGTAATATTTTACAGCAGCTTTGTTACCTCCAACTAAAGCCCGGGCCTACTATTGATTGAAAAAAATATTGCAAGCCGCCTCAATCTACCTACAATATTATCATATATAGGTTCGCATCGCATAGGGGTCTTTGCTTCGGGCATCTGCCCCCTGTGTGTTGTGCTGACAATAGTCCTCAATTGCATAAGAATGATTCACTCTGGGCAGCTAGGTCTAAAGGTAATACACGCATGACCTGCTGTCATCAATTGTGCCTAATTATTAGCCAATCAGATCAATAGTTACATGTCTTTTATACTACTGATGGGTAGGCTCCCTGAAGTGATAAAAGACTTGTAACGGCCACTTAGATGGCATTTCCGAGGCATCTCCCAAGCAGAAGATTGAGAAGAATATGCTATGGGATAGGTATATTTAATATTTATGGAGTACACGCGGGGCTTGGGACCGCTTCGCGGCCCCGCCCCCCTGGCGGCATTAACGCGGTTCGATTGGGCACTACGCAGCTCGCCCCTTCGGGGCTCGCATGACACGTGAGATTGGCCGTAGTGGCCCTATTTAGTTGTTGAACCCAAACCAAGCAGTTACCTAACAAAATGAAAATCTGGCGTTGCACACAACCCCCATTCATATTATAAGGGGTAACTCAGGTAACGGCACTCCACAATTCCACAACAGTCCCCTGCACTTAGCTTAACCAAGCAGTTACCTAACAAAATAATATGAAAATCTGGGCGGCACAGCGGCACTCCACAACTCGTGACCCCTCTAGAACAGTCCCCTGCACTTAGCTTATGGACATGGAAGTCTCCAACGAAACAACCCAACGATTATCAACTTCAATTTCCAGAATTTTCTAATTTTCCGCGCAATTTTTTAAATTTTTTCTGTCATTAGAACCTTTTCCTGACAATAACAAACACAAAAAAAGTGAAATAGGTCCAGCTGTTCACGCGTGATGGCGTGACCAAGGTATATAGGGATTCATTGTTATATATAGAGAGAGATTATATTGTATATTATTGTATTTTAATCATAAGTTCATTTATTTGTTCAGCAGAGACTATAAATATTGACCTTTTTTTGTTCTTCTACTAAGCCAACCATACCGGTCAGTCGAAGTGCATGTCGAGTCCTGGTCACCTCCGAATTAATTGTGTGACTTTACTATGTCCCCCAAGTGGTTCGGAATCCATTAAATCAGGAAATCCACCCTATCAGTCAACTCCCCTTCTCCCCGAGGTGAAGGGGTCTGCTCTTAGGTGCCTCAAGTTAATACAGGACTCACTCAGGCTGACAGGGTTGCTTAAAAAGCATAAATGCTGAAGGTAGGCGTTGGAAAACAAACAAAAATTTATTTTGTGAAATAGACCATAAAATTTGGTGGCAACGACCAAGAGGGCGGCATCTTCTGGGAGACAACAAGGAGTACTGGTCAGCGCGTCACCAAATGACTAACGCTAACCTGCCAAGGGTGGGCGTTGGCTAGTTAGTAGTAAGTACAAATAACCGATGTATGGCTGAACAGCATTCTTTACCGAGTTTTTTCAGGAGGGCGTGGGACTCATTATTATTAATGTTAGTGATGTGGTGAGTGCCAATGTGCAAGCTCAGATACTAACACTATGAAAAGACACTACTATAAACTGAATTGTAAGGCTATTTCGAAGGGTATACAATACAATACAATACATTATGTAGTTAAACTTACAGTACATACTTATCGTACCACATAGAGTCAATTTATACTGTTGTTATTCTTCCAGTTGAAAGTAGGTTACTCCACATGCTCTCGGGGATTTAAGTCTAATTACAACACGAAAGAGAAACTGTATAAAATTAACAACTCATGAGAATTAAACCGTTCGCTACAATATTATAACTGGAGAAGTTTAGCAAGACATTGAGAAGTAGGGCGGAAGTCGGAGATAATGGCACTTTGCTAACTTTAGGGAGCGCTTCCGCTTAGAGCTGGACATTGGCGTAAGAGTTTCTACCCCGAAAATTATTTTTTCAATCATTGGAGAAATTGATGGAGAAAAAGTAATTACTTTCCTATTTATACTTTGTATTAGTATTGTATAAGGAAAGCTTTGTGAGGGTCGCCATTTTCGATTTCGAGATTTCAGTGGATCTCGGTACATATACTTAATTGATATTGATATTGATAGGAAAGCATGTACGGGCTCACTCGTACCGGTTCTTTAAATTTGAAATAATTATTCAAATTTTGCATAATAGCGCTCATGCACGAGAAAAGTGACACATTTCTAAATATTGACTTTTGAGATAAATCAAATTTTAGTTCTGACCATTTTTTAGTTTTTACTTGTACTACTATCGAGGCACTTAATACTATTGAGATATGACAGTTTACTTGAAGGAGAAGTGTAATTACCACGTCAACGCCTAGAGCACATTCCGAATTATGCCAGTATTGCCAAACCAGAAGTAGTCAAACTTGACAATGGATCAGTGACAAAACGCAATCTTATGAAAACAAATTAAACTAGATATGTGACACTACATTCTTAAAATTCGCTATATTTCCTCGACATTTTTGAATAAATAACTCAATTTTGCAATTTTTTGAAATGTGTCACTGTTCTCGTGCATGAGCAATGTTCAAACAGTAGGGCGTGGTCGATTTAAACGTTTCGCCAACATCTGCGGTTGACATCTTCTGACGTAGGCTCTGTGGCTTTGCACTAACCGTTGACCAAGCCTTATTCATACAATGGAAAAACGTCGGAAAATCGTGACTGCGTGAATCGTCCAGGGCTTCGATACAAACGATGCATTGGTAGGACTTCTCATTAGGGCAATTCCCATCATCGTTTGGAGTCTCGCCGTGGTAGATGAAGGTGCCACCCAGTATTCTTACAGATATTCCAACTGATAGTGGGACTTAATAAGCGCCCTGAGGCAAATGGATACAGAAGCCGAGTTGCTGGTTAACAAAGGGAAACTGACATACTTCGGCCATGTGATGAGGAAAGAAAAGTATCGGCTTCTGTATGTAATAATCCAAGGGGAGATAGAAGGACTGAGGGAAAAAGAACATCCTGGTTGAAAAACCTAAGGCGGAAGTTTTGGCAAGAGCATGACTTCCCTTTTCAGAACAGCAGTCTCCGAGGTCAAATCGCCAAGATGATCGCCAATCTTCGAGAGGAGTTTAAAGAAGAAGCCCAATTATCCGCACACAATCCAAACCAGTAGATTTACACTTCTCTGGCAATTAGAAGTTGCTCGTAGAGTAAAGTGTATTTACAGTAGTGTTAATGGGACAAAGAAGCAATCTCGAGTTTGGTTTGCTGCCGTGTTGGCCGACCTAGTTTCTGTAATACTCTGACGTCTCATCGCATCGGGGGCCAAGTTCGCAATAACTCTGCGACGTGGGGTCGGTCGCAGCACTGCCTTTTTAGTCTGACCTCATAAAAATCTCTTTTAGTACTGTTTTACCGCCAAAGTTACAGTTTATGTTTATCACTCTATATTAAGGGTCATTTATACTGTTTATTCTGTGTCATTAGGGACCAGTTCTTTTTTAAGGTGCCCTGCGGACGAATGGGTTAAGATATTAATTTGTGGAGCCTCCAAGCCACTTTCCAAGAGCTTTATTGCTCAATCCATTACTTTTGTACAGCAACTTACCAGTAAAACGGTAAAAGCGTATATACCGACCACGTTACGAAGACATTCGGTAGCCTTACTTCTAACGTAGAAAATATATAAGTAAATAAATGTGTATATCTGTTAAATTATACAATCAAGGATAAAAATCATTGCATTGGTAGTATAACTGCACACTTAATGACAATGAATTATTTATTATGCAATACAGTCGACTCTCGTTATATTCAAAACTCGAGGGACTCTTAAAATATTACGAATTATCGAGTGTTTGAAATATCAAATGATTTGATGTATCGTCCTCATCTTTATCGTTACTTTTTTTAATTCGCATCTGATAAAATTTCGGCATCGGGTAGTGAACCTGAGAGAGCAACATCCCCAACATCTTCATCCACTTGAGCAAAGTCAGAAAAACTCACATCGCTGATGTCAACTAATGGTTCAAACGCTGGTTCTTCTGCCCCTTTCTCTCCGCAACTTTGAATTGTCGATTGTTGGACGCCGATGAGAGTTCGAATTAACGCGTCATTTTGTTATTTAGCAATGATTTTTTCGTACGAATTACCAATTGCATAAAAATGTATTGATTTAGTTCGAAATATAAAGAGATTTTATAGGGAACTCGTGATAGTTTTGAATTATAAAGAGGTTCGAATTATTGTAATTGTAAGGGAGAGATTCAAAATATGTTGTAAACAAGCAAAGGAAGGCCGTGCATACATTATATTCTTTATTTATAAATATAAATTTTATTTACCGGTATATAAATATTCTTTAATTTAAGTTCTGGAATAAAGAAATATAAAGGTATTCAAAATTTTGATGCAAGTAAGTACGTAAGTAAGTGATTAAGTATGTTAACCCTATAATTTCGATTCATAAGTGATGGCATGGTTTTAAGCCAGCGTTTCTCAACCGGACAAAGGGTCTTTAGGTGTGCCGCAAAATCGATACCACGATCGACCAGATCGACGGAAACTAAGTAATATACTTGTAAACGACAAGGACAAAGAAAAGAATCGTCAGTATCATGAAAACAACTTATCATTCGATTTTACATCGTTTCACCTAGTAAACATACCATGTATTACTATTTTCTAGTTTTGCCTAACTGAATGTAATGAAATGATAGTGCGCCGTAAGTAAAATTGATTGTCAGTTAGTGTGCCGTGAGGTAAAAAAGGTTGAGAAACGCTGGTCTAAGCAGATGCCCTGATCGAGAGAAATAAACAGTGTTTCTAGTGAAATCATAATTTCTTAAAAATAATGTAGCCTTAGCTTAACCTATATCATGTCATGTTTGTATATCATTGAGTTAAATCCCATGCGAAGTAGGGGAACATGATAATGCTCTCCCTTGGGAAATTTTAAACGGAAAAGCTTCCAAGAAAAGGAATCTCCTTGTTTTTGGAAATGTGTCAAGACCGTGTTTGCCTAAAGGTTTCCTTAACAGTTTTTCTAATCTTATCACATGTTGGACTTCCTGAGTGGGTCACAATTTACGGATGTTTAGCTTCTGCAATCAGCAGCAAATGAGTCAGAGGCGGGATGCCTTCAAAAAAATGGTACCAATCCAAATCGATTATCCGTACATCGGTATCATGAATGGTGGTAAACAGGGTCATGGTGGTGAAACTGCGGCGTGCGAGGGTAGCACTCGACAACTAAAACTAACAGTAACTACAAGTAATTTCGACTGAGCCCCCCCCCCCTTTCTCACAGAATTCATGGGTACGGGCTTAGAACCAAAGAAAAGCAAAATTTAAGTTTTGACCCTATTCACCACCATTCACGGTACCACTAATTACGATAAATTAAAACAGTAGAATCTTAGGTCAATAGGTCATGGTGGAGAATCGGGTCAAAACTGCGGCTTGCGAGGGTTGCAACAACTACAACTAACACTAAAACTAACTTGTAAAAGTAATTTCGACTGAAACCTCCCCCCCCTCTCAGAATTCCTGTATACGGCTTCGGGGCTTAGAACAAAAAAAAAAAGCAAAATTTAAGTTTTGACCCGATTCACCACCACCATTCACAATAAAAGAAGAAGGATGTGGGATTTGTCAAACAAGTTAACGATATGTGGATTGTGTGCAAGTCAGCTGGATTGGAAACGCTTGAAATGCCATTTTCCCTCCTGACCCCGTGCCCCCCCCCCCCACCCCCGTCACCGCCCCCCCCCCATTCTCACATGTTGACCTGTAACCTCCCTCACCTCACCGACCACTCACATAATTAGCCGTGTTAATGATCCCGTACACGAACCTGCGTATGTAACCGATACAATTTCAAGCCCCTGTAATTTATTAAACCGGAGCAAAAGGGGGGTGAGCCTATCTCTGCCTTAAGTGGTTACAAAACAGCCGATAATTGGCCCCCAGAAATTAGGGCCGTATAGTGTGCGCATATTTGATTGATTTTGGAGCAACATATTGCGAATAGCTACTAATTTATTGATGAAGCCGATAAAACAAATAAAAAATTAAAACGTTTTATAATAACTAGTGTTAGTAAAACCCAAAATAAATGTTAAGAAATTAACTTTGTCAAACAAACCAACTAATTTTAGCATAAAATCCTGAACGGCAAGAGCTGCAACCTACAGCGGGAACCAGCTAACATACCAGGGGCGGGGGCACGGTCCGTCTTGCCCCCCCCCCCCCCCCAGCCTCGAGCATTGTACCTGTAAGACGTGGTTCATGGAAACCCCCGAGCCTCTTGGCAGCAATATAAATATAAGCATTCCTTTGTTAGCTTTGTAAAATCTACAGCTATACTTTACTACTATTAAAATGCGTATAACCCTGCTATTTTGCACGTATATTTTCATTTTTTCCTTATCCTGCCTGATGACGTCATAAGGTCTACTTAGTTTTGCCCCCGCCATCATTCTAAAACTTTAAGCCTCTGTAACATACTAACACGTACCCTTTATTAACAATTATTTGAGACTTATCGTTAGGCCCGGTACACACGGACAATTCTGCGATTTGACTACGTCTTTTCCATTATAGCCATTTGGGTACCAGAAGATTTCTTATAGTTTTCTCGACAATTTCACCAGCTGGCGTCCCAAAAATAATTAAATGATAATGGACTAATCTCAGACAATAAGTGCAGCAGAATTTTGCGTAAATATCAGACTCCTCAGAGAAATTCGCAGCTTTACCTTCTGGGCCACTGCCCATGAATGGAAAACCCTTTTTATTCGGTCAATAAATTTGTTAACTTTATGTATGTAACGATTTCTATGTATTCTCCAAATACCTTGTGAAATAAATATTATCTTATCTTATCTATGGCTATCTTAAGACAAAGTTTTCAAACTTATCACCAACGCGCCTTTAACGGAGAATACCATGATCGAAATGTTTTATATCTTTTTATTTTCATTTAGTAACCGAAAAACCCGTCTCTGGTAAAGCAATTTCTTATTACGTCTACCGCAGCTATTTGCATATCTTCAAAATGAAGGAATATTTAACGAATCAGAAAAAAATCATAAGAATATCCAAGCGTGAATTGGAGTTGCCTTGGGAGCGAGATGGCCATTTTCTCGCCATAAAATTCACTCCGACCGATCATTAAAATATTTTTATTTCCCGCGTGACGTCACATTTTTATGGAATCCAATGCGACTTGATCAATGATCATAGATTCATGATAATGTATAAAGTCCACATGATTCAGCACACTAGTATAGTACAATATACGAGTATATATGTTTCCAGATTGAAATCATCATAATCATGATCTTCTTCCTCTTCTTCTTCTTCTTCTTCTTCTTCATCTTCTTCTCCTTCTTCTTCAGCCAAAGCCATTAGGCCATTTGACGCCGTGTCGCATAGTAGACTTGAGTCATTTCCTCCTGTGTCGTAGTTTGGTCTTTTACCTCTATGCCATTGCAGTTGAATGGATGATCGGTGTTTCCTTACCCTTGGAAGCAGAGGGGGCATTCGGATATCTACAAGTATTCTGTGGCTCTGGAGGTAGTCGTGTCCTGTGGCCATTCGGAACGCTGCCACAGCGATGTCCCTGCCCAAATTGCTGGGGATGGTTCTTGCTAGAAGCAGTCCCCATCGTTCGCCAGCTGCTCCCGCTTTCCAAGCCTCTCTGGTCGCGTTCTTGGCATTTGCTTTTTATTAGTCTGCATGTTCTGGAGAGGGTGAGGAGTTGGATAGGTTTCGGTAATAGACATCCCGCCTTTGCTAGTTTATCGGCCTCCTCGTTCCCACGGATGTCACAATGACCAGGGACCCAATGTAGGTGGATATCTGAGTTGGTGTGTAGCTTCAGGAGATTAAAATCTAATCTAATGAAGCAGTCGGTTCCGGGATGGTTGGCTGTGGTCGATCGGATAGCGTACTTCAAAACGTTTCGCCAGCATCTGCGGTTGACAACTCCAGTGGCACTGCGTAGACTTCTAAGATTGCTTCCGCGGAACCTCCGAGATACATTCTTAGTAGGTAGTCTACGCAGTGCCACTGAAGATGTCGGCCGCAGATGTTGACGGAACGTTTGGAAGTATGCTTTCAGTCTGGAATCTACTGCTTCATAATGAAGATGAATTTAAGCACTGGGGAATTAATGCAGAGATTTTGCAAGCGAAAAATGAGCGAGCCAATTTGACGAAATTAATTAATTCTTCCTTCCACAGCCAAAAATTAGATATGAAAATGGCCAGATGGAACTTTCACAAAAAATAAAAGCTTTCGCAGTATAAATTTAAGTTTTCTCGTCTGAAATATTTACTTCAAAGAAACCAAATAAAGTTCATTAAACTGATTTTAGTTAATCAGCCGGATGAATAGACTGCTTTTTGAGTGTTAGCTTGCATTTTTTATGATTTTTTCGTTTGATCATACTATGTAGCCTACATTTTTGCGGCTGTGGGTAGGTACTGAAGGTTAAATTGACAACTCATTTGAATGGGTTAGAAGCCAATTTGTATTGGTGATATTTTTTAATTTTTGAGTTAACCATGAAAATCTCCGAAAACGAATGTCGAATGGTAAATCTCTATCATAGTTGTTGAGCTATATAAGGGGATGTTGGGACCAATACATACGTGGAGCTGAAGTGGGCGTGCCAGGATCGAGGGGAGTGGAGGCATCGATGCCGAAGAAAAAGAAGAAGTGGAAGAAGAAGTAACACAAATTTTACGTCACCATCAATCAAAAATTGCTGGACTAATTTATGCTGCATATTGAATTTCAAAACCTCATGCAATTATTATTTATTTACTAAATGCTTAGTCCAATACTTTGCCCAGGTAGGTACATATTTGGAATCCGTTATACTACATACACTAAACATACAGTACTATATTAGTGTGCTCAATCTCTCCGATAATTTCTAAACTTTTAATCAGAGCCAGCGGTCAGGATTTTCAGCAAACACAATGTTGAATGTTGATCTATGGCCGAGTACAGCATATGCCATTGGTTGATAGCCCACAGCCAACAACCAATCATTGCCCCAGATTGTTTTTGGAGTTAATCTACAATGTAAACAAAAGTTTATTAGCCATAACATGGAAAATACTATCGCATCAATGTCCAGCCAATATCCAGCGATCCTCTGTGATCAAATCAAGACAAAAATATTGTGTGTGTGTACTGCTATGTTTTACGACACTTATTCAATATTAAAATGAAATACGTGAGATTAATTTATCGACTTCAATGGCCAGGTGGTAACGTGCTTGCACTTGTGCGAGTCTTTACACGCCATGCGATCGGATACGTGTCGTAACTCAACACGGGTATTAACCTACAGAGGTGACTGAAGAAGTCAATCGGATACATTCTTTAAATTGTTTTCTTATTAACCTTAAAAAAAATTGAAAATTAAAATAAAGGTAGAAATTTCCAAATGTATTGTAAACAAAGCAGCCCTGGGGTATTTGACAAAATTAATTGATTCCTTGTTGCACAGCCGTAAAGATAATGTGATGGCCACATGAAAAATTCGAAAAACATACAAGCTTTGTAAAGAAGTTGACTATTTACGGTGCCCTAGAGTTCGCTAAATCCATCCTAAATATTACTTGTAAACGTAAATTTGTGTAAACAGTGGGAGCAATTAATTTTTGATAATTTATTAGGTAATATTTTCTTATATTTATTATTTATTTCGATTTTACGGGAAATAATATTTCGATTTTAAATTTCAGTAGGACTATCTAATAAAGGTATCTTCACGATGTTTACATTTCCAAATTTAAAATTTTGAATATATAGCATGCTGAACCATTTAGTGAGTACCCCTAATTCCTTAACTACTTTTTGTAAAACTTAGTGCTGGGTTTAAACTAAAATGCAATATACAAAATTATTTATTTGCTTCCTTCATTACTTTTTTTCAACGGTAATCAAATCTGTTTAATGCATTTATGGTATTTCACTAGTAACAATACCGAATGCAGCGGTGAAAAATTATAATTTTATTTTTGATGATCCTTTCGCAATTTTTCATATCTCAAGGAATTAATTAATTAAGCCATAAATATGCTGTACTGACTTATTCTGATTTCAAAATATTTTGAAATCAGAATCTCTGCCTTAACCAAGTTCGGTGAAGAGTTGAAAATTGATCTTTATGATAAAATAGAATTTGGCTTAATGTGATGTCTCTATTAGTTTAGTTTAGTTTTTTGTCTCCGAGGTAGAGAGAAAGACAGGAGGCTGGAGGCCATGGCCGTGCCCAGGGGGGTGGTCCAAGGGGTCCGGGCCCCCCCCCCTCGGAAATAATTTAAAAAAAATGTAAACCTGTACTGTTTGAAGAAGTCATCCATTAATTAATTAATAATTTTTTTTGGACCCCCCCCCCCCTGGGCACGGGCTTGCTAGAGGGATAGGCAATATCTCTACTATTGCTGCAGCAATGCTCCAGTCTCCTGTCGGTATCAGCAAATACTCATACAAAACCAATGCGGACTACTAATTAGGATAATTTCACAAACATTGAAATTTTTCAATTAAACTTGCCTAAGCAATTAAAAACTTGTTTTACTTGAATTAAAACTTAATTTAAGCGCGCAAACACTGGTTTTATTCCAGTTTTCTTTCAGCTATTTTCAATTTCAGCCAGCGCATGGTTGTTTGTTTCATTACATTATGACAATTCAAACACGCCGTTTCTATTTGTACGAAACTGAATTTTATTTGTAAAAGCGAGAACGAATTGTTCATTTTAGTCAATTTTGGCAGCGGTTCTCAAAGTGGGGACGAGATAGAGGCTTAATGAGGTGCAAAAGCTGGCTTACAAAATAAATTGATTGTTTAAAACTTCGGTGGCAAGATGGTAGCGTGCTTGTACTTGTGCGAGTCTCTGCACACCTTGTTATCGGAGACGTAACTCGACACATGTACCTATTAGGTTACTTAGTGAGGCGATTGAAGAGGTTAATCAGATTCATTCATTGAATTGCTTGTACGCGATTAACCTTTTATAAAACAACAACATGCCCTCCGAAGCATGGCCAAAAAAATGTGGGAAGTACGGGGCTTGAACCAACAACCTTTTGGTTGAATCTTGGAGTCTGTACCACTACTCTACATGATTTATTATTCCTTATTGAATCAATGAGCAAAAGTTGTAATGTTTGCTTTCTAAAAATTGTCATTGTCATTGTAGTGAGATGGTCTGATAGTCAAGCGACGAATTTATCGTTAACAAACAGAAACAAATCCTTATAACGTACTGATAGCACGCTGAATAAACTTCCTGGTAGCTTAGGCTATTTACGCCTCTTAGTCAGCGTGTTATGATAGGAGGTGCAATAAACTGTTTATAATGACGTAGTGTAGAGAGAGTGGCGTATCCGTTGAAATGACGAGCTCTACGCGATGTACCGAGAACCTCCGATAGTAGCCGAAATCAAGAGAGCCCGCATCAGGTGGCTAGGGCACGTGGAATGAATGCCAGATAATGGGGCTACAAGAGCAGCCTTACACAACGCGCTCCAAGGGAGAAGACGAGTGGGACGAAACCATGGCTGTATGACGTCGACGTGGATCTGGTGACCCTTGGCGTCGATGACTGGCGAAGGAGAGCTCAGGGCCGCGCAGGCTGGCGCAGAGCAGGCCGTTGTGCCAAGGAGCAAGTAATAATGACGTAGTGCGAGCCTGAGAGTTGAGACACCGACAAAGACGAGACCAGAGAATTTCCCGGCTAGAATCTTACAGGCTAAAAGTTGAATAGAGGACGGACTTGGCTGCATGAAGGGACTGGAAGAGGAAACAGCAGACCGCCTTCTCTGCAAGTGGTAGTGCTCTCTAGACGGAGAGACTCGAGTGCCAGGGGGCTGCCTTCACGGATTTCTTGCAAGTTAAGGCCATCGGCTTGGAGAACTTGGCTGGGTTAGCCAATAAAACTAAACTCACAGACTTGTGAAGTGTTAACTTATGACTTTTGCAAGAGCTTGAGCCTTCGTCAGTCAATAATTATAAGCAGGTACCAGGTTGCAAATAAATCTTGATGGAAATACAATTTAAAATCATAACATCATGGGCACCCTCTCGAAAGTAATAAGTAGTTGAGGGAAACCGGCTGTTCAAAGGCACAAAGCTCACTTGAGCGGAGTAAAAAGGAAGCGTCAAATTTAGAGCTTTGACGATTCATTTAAAACTTGTAAATAACACTTAACCTTGGCACCATTTTATTGAAAATGTGAAGATTTTCTCGGCCAACAGCAAATGGTTTCACTAAAGCTTATTTTAAAAATGTTACTCCATGAGATTTTTGGCGGGTTGTCAAAATGTTATCATTTCTTCAAAGTGAACAGTTCATAATTGAAATGAAGGAGCTTGCCAGTGCTAAAGTCCAAAAGTGTCAGGATTATGTAGAGTAGTAGAAGAGACTCCGACTTTCACCTACATTTTCTAGGTATTCTTCGGAGGGCATGTAAAGCAGGCGGTCCCGAGTCTTCTTAGTTGAGGCTAAGAGAGGGCTTTAAAGCCCTAACCCCACTAGATTCGCCTAGTAATTGGACAAAAAAGGTCAATATTTATTTATTTAAAGTTAGGTACCGTACTTCCACGTTGACATCATCACCAGTGGCGGCTTTATCAAAAGGTAACTGTGAGGCAAATGCCTATATCCGCGGGCGCGTACATTAAAGAAATTTGTCTGTGCATACTATATAACATAATTAAAAAATATCAGATATTAAGGAGAAATTTCTCAAATTCTGTTCAGTTGGTAGTTGGTACTCAATGTAAACCTCTGAAGTGACCCCCCCCCCCACTATACATTAAATACTTATTGGTATCCACCACTAGGGCAGCGCCTATATCCGAAAAAGTCGAAACCGGTCGGTTTGGTACTGCATCAGCTGTCCCGTTATTGTAGCCCCGTTGGCCTTTTTTTGTGGTCAAACATTCATACGGAAACAATATAAAGAACCGGTCCTAGTTTACTCGAACGTGCTTTCCAATTTATCAACATTAGTAGATAGAGAAAATGAGTAATTTCATGGCAAATAATTTTCCTATGGTGAGATTTCCGATATCTCGGAGGAGGGGGGTGGGAGGGGGGGAGGGGGCATTGTCCACCTGACGTCACTGGAGGTGAGATAAATTCTAGATAGGTCAGACCAACACATTATCACACAGGCAGGACACGCAATGCATTTGAGCGCGAATTTATTATTATTTTTTCAAAAAATAATTTTTTGCGCAAAACCAAATAGTTTTTTGGGAAAGCAACCTGTCCGGTTCCGTTACTCAATTTCACCCCTAAAACATGCCTGAAGGTAGAAATCATCGACAGAAAGGTTTCACAGAAAAATTATTTTTTAGTCATTTTTCATTAAAATTTAGTTATTTTTATTTTTTACCCCCAGAAGCAAACTATCAAGGGGCAAGCGACCCCCGGCAATTTGTAAATATTAATAACGACTACAACATATTTAGTGGAGTGCAATTAGACAAAAAAAATGGCTAAACCTCGGAATCCAGGGACAGTCCATGAATATTTATAAAAATTTTGAAAATGTGTTGTTAGTGGTATATAGAAAAATGTTAAAAAAAAAATTTGCCCGCTCTCAAATTATAACTACAGGGTGTCCCAGCATAACTTCCTCTTTTTGTGATGCACGCCATTCGGTCGGTGGATATCGTAGCGAAGTGTTTATGGTCTCGTTTGAGAGGTGGGACTATACACTTTGGTTTTAGGCGTACATAGTTCCGATGATCAAAACATTTAGATCACGTCCCCCATTCTCGATACAGTGAGTATTAGTGGAGCGCAGTAAGTCAAAAAAATGGAAAAGCCTCGAAATCCAGGGACAGTCCATGAATATTTATGAACATTTTGAAAATGTTTTGCTAGTGGTATATAAAAAAATGCTAAAAATTTTTTTTGCCCGCTCTCATTTTTTAACTACAGGGTGTGGCACCAGAACATTTTGCTTTGTAATGCGCGCCATTCGTTCGGTTTATGTCGTAACGGAGTGTTTGTGGTCTCGTTCGAGATGCGGGACTATAAAGTTCAGTCTTACATAATTTTGATTATCAAAGCATTAAGATCACGTCTTCCAATCTCGATACAATGAGTATTAGTGGAGCGCCGTGAGTAAAACAAAAATGGTAATGCCTCGGAATTCAGTCAATATATATTTATAATAACTTTGAAAATGTGTTTTTAATAGTATATAGAAAAATGTTTAAAATAATTGTTTGCCCCATCTCAATTTTAAACTACAGGGTTGCCATTATGTTTTTACTCACGGCGCTCCACTAATACTCATTGTATCGAGATTGGAAGACGTGGTCTTAATGTTTTGATCTTCAAAACTATGTAAGACAGAACTTTATAGTCCCGCCTCTCGAACGAGACCACAAACACTCCGTTACGACATAAACCGAACGAATGGCGCGCGTTACAAAGCAAAAAGCTATGGAGCCGCACCCTGTAGTTAAGAAATGAGAGCGGGCAAAAACGTTTTTTTTTAACATTTTTGTGTATACCACTAACAACACATTTTCAAATTTTTTATAAATATTCATGGACTGTCCCTGGATTCCGAGGCTTTTCCATTTTTTTTTCTTACGGCGCTCCACTAATACTCACTGTATCGAGAATGGGGGCGTGATCTAAATCTTTTGATCTTCGGAACTATGTACGCCTAAAACAAAAGTGTATAGTCCCACCTCTCGAACGAGACCATAAACACTTCGCTACGACATCCACAGACCGAATGGCGTGCATTACAAAAAGAGGAAGTTATGTTGGGACACCAAGTAGTTAAAAATTGAGAGTGGGCAAAAAAAATTTTTTAACATTTTTTTATATACCACTAGCAACACATTTTCAAAATTTTTATAAATATTCATGGACTGTCCCTGGATTCCGAGGTTTTTATGTAATTGCACTCCACTAATTATGTGAATTTAAAAGAAATCGTTGGAGCCGTTGCTGAGAAATAATTTTTTTACACGTTTTTTTGGAGTTTTTTGAGAATAAACCCCCCCCCAAATTGAGTTGGCCCAAAATAAAAAAAATAGTTCCGAGGTATTTGTGAACCTACCTGTACATGCCAAATTTCATCAAAATCGACCAAGTAGTCTGCCCGGAAATCGATGAACAGACAGACAGGCATACAAACAGACAGAACGACAGACAGACATTTCGTAAAAAACACTTTTTTTGGGTTCCTGGGACCTCAAAACGTGTAAATCCTTTGAAATCTCGGAATCGAAAACTTCGACCATCACAAAGCTTTCCTTATACTATGTATTGGAAAGCAATAATGCCTGAGATTCATTGACATTGTACAAGAGACCAATGGGCCGCTATAAGTAGGCCTAAGTCCTTAGAATGTCCTTCAGGACCAGTCGCGGCGCTAGAAATTTTAAGGCGGGGGGCCATGGGGGGCATGACTTCTATCCGGGGGGGGGGGCACTGAAAAACGGAACATTTTTCATTGGGAGTAGGTATACGGTTCAATAATTCTCCAATTTAACAACATGTAAAATAGCTGAAAAGTGGAGGGGCCACGGAGGGGCCGGAGAAACTGTTGGGGGGGGGGCAGGCCCCCTCGGGCACCCCCGTAGCGCCGCCACTGTTCAGGACATTATTATTGTTAACCTCACTAGTCAGCCTGAAGCCCGACAACGAGACGACGACGCGCTTTAGTATGCAATGGTGTGTGAAACCCATGCAATCTAAATGATAATTCCGTGCCAGCCATAAAACTGGTCAGCAGGGGATGGTCTATAACTGACTACAAAACTATTTCAACCGTGAAAAAGGGTGAGAAAGCACTCGCGCTCAGGAAACCAATGGTAAAGCTGGAAAATCTGGCGGAACGGAGAAAGGGAAGCATGCAGCATGGGCGGAGGACTTTCAAACGGCGCTGAGAAATGGTGCTGAATCACGAAAGTCTCAGCTAACGTACTTCAAGACCCAAGTTATTGTACGTTACTACTTGTACTATACCCCTGGGGCATTAACTTCCAGACAACCTCACTCGGTTACCTTAACGGAAAGTTTAATGATTTTTGGTTAAAGTAGGAGTTTTGAAACTGTTAACTTAGTTATTTGGTGCGTTGACTAGTATCTAAACTTGTTTAAGGAAAAGATGGTACCTCTTTCTACCACAGATTCACCACAATTATATTATTGAATTTGATTTTAGAACAAAAACCATTGGTGTAATTAAGGGGGGGGGAGTCTGGAGGGCTTAGCCACCCCCAGGACTTTCAAGGAAATAAAACAAATTGATTGAAAGACGTCTAAAAATAAATAAACCATTAAAAAGAGGAAAGTTTTTTTCGCAGAGCATAACGATAATTTAAAAAAAAAATCCTTCAGTGCAAAAATTATATTGGCAATTTCGGAGTTTCGGACCGTGCCTTAGTCAACATTAATGTTTGAATCTGCACTGCAATCATGGATCATATTAATATCTTTAAGTTTTTGGGGGACTAAGCACTTAATATAAACCTTCGTTTATTGTATTATTTGTATTGTTAAATGTGTACGATCTGTCCTTAATACAAACGACGAACTTAAATATATAACAATCTCAGACATAATCTAATTTATCCGTCACCAAAGAAATTAAACGTAACAAATGTGTATATATTTCTTTTCCTTTCAACATTAAATTAGCTAGACGTTAGAACTTTCCCGAACCAGAGAATAAACTGTTTGAAAATTAATTGCTTTATAATTTACCAATTTCCTTTCATTTCTATTGGAAACCAAGCTGAAATATTAAATGATCAAAGAAGTTCTTTCATGGGATTTGACGCGACCTAATTGGTTAATATTTTGCTTGTGACAGTTACAACTGTTACAATGACCGGTACAATTAATTGGTCGACCAATGACATAAATCAACGTAGATTAGAATACGCAATGTTACGCAATGTCATAAGGCCCAACCGGAGTCCTCCACCCTTTCCCAGGGCCACAATGGCCCTAGTTTTTTTTAATTCGAATTTCACAGTAAATATCCACTGTAGAGAATTATTTTAATTTTAATTTAATTAATTAATTATTGCTTTCCAATTTATACGTAGTACAAGGAAAGTTTGTGACGGTCAAAATTTTCGATTCCGAGATTTCAACGGATTTACACGTTTTAAGGTCCCAGGAACCCAAAAAAGTGGTTTTTACGAAATGTCTGTCTGTCTGTCTGTCTGTCTGTTCGTCGATTTCCCGGCAAACTACTCAGGCGATTTTGATGAAATCCGGCATGCAGGTTCACAAAAATCATACCTCGGGACCATTTTTTTTATTTTGGGCTAACCCAATTTGGAGGGTTTTTATTTTCAAAAAACTTCAAAAAAACGTCTAAAAAAATTATTTCCCCAAAACGGCTCCAACGGTTTCTTTTAAATAATTCCCATATATTGTAGTTGTTGTTAATGTTGATAAAATGCGGGGGGTCGCTTGCCCCTTGATAATTTGCGTCTGGGGGTAAAAAAATAAAAATGACTAAATTTGAATGAAAAATGACTAAAAAATATTTTTTCTGCGACACCTTTCTATCGATGATTTCTACCTTCAGGTATGTTTTAGGTGTTAAATTGAGTAACGAAACCGGACAGGTTGCTTTCCAAAAAAAGTATGTGGTTTTGTACAAAAAAATGTTTTTTTGAAAAAATGATAGAAAATTCACGCTCAAATGCATTGCGTGCCCTGCCAGTATTGCTGTGTGGTAATGTGTTGGTTGGTCTGACCTATCTAGAATTTACCTCACCACCAGTGACGAGTGACGTCAGGTGGACAACCCCCCCCCCCCCCCCCCCGAGATATCGGAAATTTAATCATAGGAAAATTATTTACCATGAAATTACTCATTTTCTCTATCTACTAATTTTGATAAATTGGAAGGCATGTTCGAGTAAACTAGCACCGGTTCTTTTATTTTAATTTTAGAAGTGTGTCGTCTGCACACAATACACAGGCCAGACAATGTCAAACAACCCTCCTTCATAAGAGGCAACGCGGGTACCTGGACTGGTCCCAGTGCCGGGTTTGGCCTTGTGGGGGCCCCTGGGCCAGAATTGGGGGGGGGGGCCCTTTCTCGGGCAGAAAAGTCTTGCACCCTTACACGAATATTTCACTATCTTTATAGAATAGAGACACAGGATGCAAAATAGAATAGAATAGAGTACGGCGATTTGTCATTCACGCCGGCAATTTCCCGCCAAATACATGGAAAAGTTTATTTATTGGCTTTAGTTTGTTGCTGTTGGTTTATTAATTTATTGCTATTTTGTATTTTGCGGCTTTCTGTGGGGTCCCCTTTCTTGCGGGCTCTCCTGGCCCCATAGCCAAACCCGGCACTTACTGGACCGCGCTCCTCTGGAACTGTCGCCTGTGCTTAACTTATGGACATGGAAGTCTCCAGCCTGCTGTAGTACAGTAAACATGTTTCCCGCAATCTCCAGTTGCTCTAGTTATTTCTACGGGTCTTTATAAACACACAGAAACGGTCTGCAGGAGTCAGTGTAATTCGGCCAACTTTTCCGTTGATTTCTCACATTCAGTGAGATTCGTTTTAATATTCAATTATATTTGTAATCAGTTTTGTTGTTTTGTTGATTATACTATCTAGTCTCGTTATTTTCCGCGTTCTATTGTATACCGGATGGAAAAGATTTAGGGCAGGTTGAAGGTAACCGAAATTGGAGGATATATGAAGAAAAAAAATGGACTTGGCGGGATTCGAACCCACGATCTGCGCCTAACCGGGGTGTCGTCTTAACCACTGGACTTAAGTCAATAAGAAGATATAAGTAGAGGATTGTTCTTGTCAGGGCTTGTGGCCCTGCTGTAAAGACGACGCTCCGGTTAGGCGTTAGTTGGGTTTAAATCCCGCCAAGTCCAGTTATTTCTATATACTTTAATTTCGATAATAACGAGGAGGTTATATTACCTCTTCTAACAAAATTAATTTAGTGTCAGTGTTGCATATGCCATAATACTGCAATATACAGGTTGAAGGTTCTGGAAGGTCTTGTTGTAGTAACTTAGTAATTGTTATTTGGGCCCATAAGTCAGGTCCTATTATAACTTTCAAACTTGTGTGGGCCTTTATCTCGGCTCTACCGGCTAACTTTCGCCCAACTTTCTAAGCACCAGGTAATAATGTGGTCTAATTTTTTAATATTTTTTCGTGTTGCAAACTTTCACACTTCTCTCAACATAAATTTTCAGGAATAGCTATATGTCCACAGAACAGCGGACGTAACTAATTAATTCAGGAGCTGCCAAGTTTTATTATATTGTAGCCTAGAGGAAAACCAAGTCAAGATAACAAAAACTTTATAAAGTTTCAAGCCGGAAAATCTTATTGGAAATTGCGAGAACAACAACTAATAGAGTTATAAGTTAGTTTTATCAACTTGCAGGAAATGTTTTTCTCTGAATCAATCAAGCCCGAGCGTATAGGAGTCTTGAGGCAGTAAAGAACCTCATTCAAAAGTTTACATCAATTTATAGTTCTTGAATAATGATAAATTTGGTTAGAATTTCATTCTGTTCAGTGACAACTGTCTAGTAATTTTAGGGAGAATCATCTACCTATTGAGACGGCGGCGAATGTTCGACTTCTGGAAAATTTCTTCGCAACTTTTCATTTCATGACCCCTGAGCTTAAAACCAACCTCCGTTCAAAATGTTACATGTATATGTATACAAGCGGAGCTTGGGACCGCTTCGCGGCCCCGCCCCCCTTGCGCCTGCCGCGGGCGGCAGCTCGCCCCTGCGGGGCCTCGCATTAACGTGGTTCCATTTGGCATTACGCAGCTCGCCCCTTCGGGGCTCGCATGACTTATGTGAATGACCCCAAACCCAAACGAAGCAGTTAACAACTTTGAAAATTGGTTAATTTATACTGCTTCTAATGAGACATTAACAAATCATTTTGGTGGAAGAGGTCAGGCTGTGGAATCCTGTTACTCTATGCTTGTAATTTCAAAGGTACACTTTAGACCTGTTTTCCGCCAAAACGCTGATGGCTATGGCTTACCAAATCACTTGAGCCCGAACGAAGAGGCGGATAGTTAAACTGAATATATCTCTGGAAAGAGTAGGACAGGTGGAAGAGAACTAAAGTAGTTTAAAGTTTTCAAAATGATATCAAGACCTCCGAAAACGCGGCCGAAAAAGCCTATTTTCGCTGAAAATCGAAAAATTTGGGCGCACCCCGTCACGTTTCCACCCCCCAAAGCCGAACCTCTTGCTTGATCACGACAAATTTGGCATGACCTAAAAGAAGAAGAGCGGACAAAGACACTGATATAATTTAAATTAACATAGGCCATCTACATCTGCCCAAAATATTGCTTTAAACCCGCCCATGCAATTGAAATGGGATTGCTGGAAATTAATTTTTTCGCCTGATTTTTTAACAATTTTGTGTTCCACTCGTGTTTAAGGGGTGAAGGGGTGATTTTGAAATTGTGTATTTATACTCGTTTTAAAGCTTAATTCATACTGCTTCTAATGAGACATTAAAAATTAATTTCGGTTGAAATTTTTTTACTCTATGGATGTATTTGGAAATGTACCCTTTAAACCGGTATTTCGTCAAAACAGGGACTGCTTACCAACTCACCTGAGCCCAAACGAAGAGGTGTAAAAAGGTAAAAATAAAAGTTAATAATTTAATTCAAAGTCTCTGCAGGTTCATGTCTCATTATTGCGTAGTAATTATGGTTCGCGAATTGATTAGGCCACGCCCCCGCGACGCGACGCCATGACTCCTTTATCAATAAGCGCACACCCCAACTTCTTCGCCTGCCGAAGCCTAACCTCTCATCGCTCAACAATAAATTGAACATGGGTTAAAAGAGGAAGAATAGACGAAGACATAGTTATAAATTAAATTAAGATAGGCCTTCTACATCTGCCCAAAAAATTGCTTAACACCCGCCCATGCAATTATAAATAGAAATGCTGGAAATGAATTTTTTCGCCTGATTTTCTAACAATTTTGTGTTCCACTCGTGTTTAAGGGGTGAAGGGGTGGTATTGAAATTATTTATGTGTACTCGTTTTAAAGCTTATTTCATACTGCTTCTAATGAGACATTAAAAAATAATTTCGGTTGAAAACAGCTGGCTGTGGAATTTTTTTACTCTATGGATATATTTGGAAATGTACCCTTTAAACCGGTATTTCGTCAAAACAGGGACTGCTTACCAACTCACCTGAGCCCAAACGAAGAGGCGTATAGTAAACCTGAATACATGTCTGAAAAGACTAAGAAAGGTGGAAAAGGACTAAAGAAGTTTCAAGTTTTCGAATTGATATTAACACCCCCAAAAACGCGGTCGAAAAAGGCCTATTTTCGCTGAAAATCGGAAAATTTGGGCGCACCCCCTCACGTTTCCACCCCCCAAAGTCGAACCACTTGCCCAATCACATCATGTATAGCATGGCCTGAAAGAGGAAGAATGGACGAAGACAGTGATGTAATTTAAGTTAAGGTAGGCCCAAATGTCAGGCTAAAACATTGCGTTGAACCCTCCAATGCTTTCTTATGGGATTTTTCGAACCGATTATCGCTCCTGTACCTGATCAGGTTCAATTTTTAAGGTTCGGCCCTACACGAAAACCATGTCCCGATTTTTCTCTAAATTTTGAGTGTATCCGCAAGTTTCTGGTGCCAGTGGGTCCCGAGTTATGGCGAGTCAAAAAAGTGTCCACATACATACATACATACATACATACATACATACTCACGCGGGAAAGTGGTTCGCTTCGCGGCCCCGCCCCCCTTGCGCCTGCCGCGGGCGGCAGCTCGCCCCTGCGGGGCCTCGCATTAACGTGGTTCCATTTGGCATTACGCAGCTCGCCCCTTCGGGGCTCGCATGACTTATGTGAATGCCCCCAAACCCAAACGAAGCAGTTAACAACTATGAAAATTGGTTAATTTATACTGCTTCTAATGAGACATTAACAAATCATTTTGGTGGAAGAGGTCAGGCTATGGAATCCTGTTACTCTATGCATGTAATTTCAAAGGTACACTTTAGACCTGTATTCCGTCAAAACGCTGATGGCTATGGCTTACCAAATCACTTGAGCCCGAACGAAGAGGCGGATAGTTAAACTGAATATATCTCTGGA
The DNA here is from genome assembly GCA_963971405.1 of Psococerastis gibbosa. Taxonomy (NCBI): domain Eukaryota; kingdom Metazoa; phylum Arthropoda; class Insecta; order Psocodea; family Psocidae; genus Psococerastis; species Psococerastis gibbosa. The sequence continues at coordinate 12,871,857 of OZ020488.1, read as the reverse complement.
AAGAGTAAGACAGGAGGAAGAGAACTAAAGTAGTTTAAAGTTTTCAAAATGATATCAAGACCTCCGAAAACGCGGCCGAAAAAGCCTATTTTCGCTGAAAATCGAAAAATTTGGGCGCACCCCGTCACGTTTCCACCCCCCAAAGCCGAACCTCTTGCTTGATCACGACAAATTTGGCATGACCTAAAAGAAGAAGAGCGGACAAAGACACTGATATAATTTAAATTAACATAGGCCTTCCACATCTGCCCAAAATATTGCTTTAAACCCACCGATGCAATTTAAATGGGATTGCTAGAAATGCAGTTTTTTTCGCGTCATTTTTAAAAACTTTGTGTTCCACTCGTGATTAAGGGGGGAAGGGGTGAATTTGAAATTATGTATTTATACTCGTTTTAAAGCTTATTTCATACTGCTTCTAATGAGAGATTAAAAATTAATTTCGATGGAAAATTGCAGGCTGTGGAATTTTTTTACTCTATGCATGTATTTGGAAATATACCCTTTAAACCGGTTTTTCGGCAAAACAGGGACTGCTTACCAACTCACCTGAACCCGAACGAAAAGGCGCATAGCAAAACTGAATATATGACTGAAAAGAATAAGAACAGTGGAAAAGAACAAAAGTAGTTTGAAGTTTTCGAATTGATATTAACACCCCCAAAAACGCAGCCCAAAAAGGCCTATTTTCGCTGAAAATCGGAAAATTTGGGCGCACCCCCTCACGTTTCCACCCCCCAAAGTCGAACCCCTTGCCCCATCACATCATGTATAGCATGGCCTGAAAGAGGAAGACGGCACAGGACGAAGGCAGTGATATAATTTAAATTGAGGTAGGTTCAAAGGTCTGGCTAAGGCATTGCGTTGAACCCTCCAATGCTTTCTTATGGGATTTTTCGAACCGATTATCGCTCCTGTACCTGATCAGGTTCACTTTTTCAGGTTCGGACCTACAGGAAAACCATGTCCCGATTTTTCTCTAAATTTTGAGTGTATCCGCAAGTTTCTGGTGCCAGTGGGTCCCGAGTTATGGCGAGTCAAAAAAGTGTCCACATACATACATACATACTCACGCGGGAAAGTGGTTTGATTTTTATAAAGATAGACAAGCGGAGCTTGGGACCGCTTCGCGGCCCCTCCCCCCTTGCGCCTGCCGCGGGCGGCAGCTCGCCCCTGCGGGGCCTCGCATTAACGTGGTTCCATTTGGCATTACGCAGCTCGCCCCTTCGGGGCTCGCATGGCTTATGTGAATGACCCCAAACCCAATCGAAGCAGTTAACAACTTCGAAAATTGGTTAATTTATACTGCTTCTAATGAGACATTAACAAATCATTTTGGTGGAAGAGGTCAGGCTGTGGAATCCTGTTACTCTATGCATGTAATTTCAAAGGTACACTTTAGACCTGTATTCCGCCAAAACGCTGATGGCTATGGCTTACCAAATCACTTGAGCCCGAACGAAGAGGCGGATAGTTAAACTGAATATATCTCTGGAAAGAGTAAGACAGGAGGAAGAGAACTAAAGTAGTTTAAAGTTTTCAAAATGATATCAAGACCTCCGAAAACGCGGCCGAAAAAGCCTATTTTCGCTGAAAATCGAAAAATTTGGGCGCACCCCGTCACGTTTCCACCCCCCAAAGCCGAACCTCTTGCTTGATCACGACAAATTTGGCATGACCTAAAAGAAGAAGAGCGGACAAAGACACTGATATAATTTAAATTAACATAGGCCTTCCACATCTGCCCAAAATATTGCTTTAAACCCACCCATGCAATTTAAATGGGATTGCTAGAAATGCAGTTTTTTTCGCGTCATTTTTAAAAACTTTGTGTTCCACTCGTGATTAAGGGGGGAAGAGGTGAATTTGAAATTATGTATTTATACTCGTTTTAAAGCTTATTTCATACTGCTTCTAATGAGAGATTAAAAATTAATTTCGATGGAAAATTGCAGGCTGTGGAATTTTTTTACTCTATGCATGTATTTGGAAATATACCCTTTAAACCGGTTTTTCGGCAAAACAGGGACTGCTTACCAACTCACCTGAACCCGAACGAAAAGGCGCATAGCAAAACTGAATATATGACTGAAAAGAATAAGAACAGTGGAAAAGAACAGAAGTAGTTTGAAGTTTTCGAATTGATATTAACACCCCCAAAAACGCAGCCCAAAAAGGCCTATTTTCGCTGAAAATCGGAAAATTTGGGCGCACCCCCTCACGTTTCCACCCCCCAAAGTCGAACCCCTTGCCCCATCACATCATGTATAGCATGGCCTGAAAGAGGAAGAATGGACGAAGGCAGTGATATAATTTAAATTGAGGTAGGTTCAAAGGTCTGGCTAAGGCATTGCGTTGAACCCTCCAATGCTTTCTTATGGGATTTTTCGAACCGATTATCGCTCCTGTACCTGATCAGGTTCACTTTTTCAGGTTCGGACCTACAGGAAAACCATGTCCCGATTTTTCTCTATATTTTGAGTGTAGCCGCAAGTTTCTGGTGCCAGTGGGTCCCGAGTTATGGCGAGTCAAAAAAGTGTCCACATACATACATACATACATACATACTCACGCGGGAAAGTGGTTTGATTTTTATAAAGATAGATATGTATGTGCAATATATACATATGTAGGTATATAGATTTTAGGAAACACATCCGTAGATATTATCCGATTTTGATTAAACTTGGCACAAAAATTGATCATACTAATGTCTTGATCGAGTTTGTTAACCAGCTGGATTCGCCATTTTGTTCCAAGATGGTGGCCGATTGAAACCTTACAAAGTTAATATCCCAGTTAATATTGGTCACAGAAGAATGAATTAAAATTTGACTGAAAGCCCGTATTATTGTCTACGACAATGGTTATTAACAGTTTACTTTTTACGACAAATCAACGATTTCAAGATGACTTTGAATGCAAAGTGAAAATAATGTGATAGGTACTTAATAATTAAAAGTTCACAGTCGTCATTCTGGAACACAAGAGTGTTTTGTGTGTTGATGTTGTGTTCGGGAAAAGAATGAAGGGTTCTGCGCTTGCATACACCTGATTTTTTTCCTTAGGTGCCCATTCCATTGACCGGCTAGGGCTATTTCCAAAACGGTGACGTGGTAGCAGACACTCAAGACTTAGGTGGCGTTTCCACCGACCTCGCATTGCAGAATTGACGGAAATGTTTATTTTCCTCTATGCCATAGTTAAAATTGATCAATGATCATACAATAAAATCACAAACAAACAAACTAAAATTAAAAAATGGCTTCATGGGATATGTTAATTACAAACATTTTAATAGATTTCTATAAAATGAAAAACAAACATTTCCGTCAATGTCACTTGAAATCTGCAATGCGAGGTCGATGGAGCCGCTATCTAAGCCTTGAGTGTCTGCTACCACGTCACCGTTTTGGAAATAGCCCTAGCCGGTCAATGGAATGGGCGCCTTATTAGTTAGTTTTATCAACTTGCAGGAAATGTTTTTCTCTGAACCAATCAAGTCAGAGCGTATAGGAGTCTTGAGGCAGTAAAGAACCTCATTCAAAGGTTAACTTCAATTTGATAAATGATAAATTTGGTTAGTATTTCATTGTGTTCACCGAAAATTTTCTATTTTCTAAAATTTTTTTCTCTCCATATTTTGGGGTTCATCAAAACGTTTCGCTTCAGGAAGGGATCTGGCTAGAATTGAAATGTCTCGTCAGGACATGTAGAGTAGTGGTACAGACTCCGACTTTCACCCGAAAGGCTGTTGGTTCAAGTCCCACACTTGCTACATTTTCTGGCCATTTCTGGCATGTAAATTAGGCGGTCCCGGGTCTTCCTAATTTGCGTGAAAGAGAGGGCTTTACAGCCCTAACTCCGCTAGGTTGGCTTAGTAACAGAACAAAAGTCAATGTTTATTTATTTATTTATTCAATATATCCCTTCAATTTCGACCTGGCAGATGCAGATGCAGACCTGCCACAATGACCTTCACTACGACCCTAAGCAAACAATGTGGAGCAAAAAATAGGAAAAAAAACTAATAGTACCTGTGATATAAAACGATTTCAAGAGCAACATAGTTTGCAGGTACTGTGCCATGAGCCTAGTTATCAACAGCCCACTATTTTATTGTCATTACTAATTACGGTACCTCTTGATTGGTATACGGAGGTCACAGAAAAACAAAAAGGGCAACATACTGCATACAAAGAATTCATGGGCAACTGTAGATTTCTTTTATACGAGAACAGGATGAATCAGGCCCTTTCTCCGTTATTACTGGGAATTAGGGATGTGGGGAGGAAAACTTGATCACTGAAGGCGGTTCCCATCGTCGCTTGAGAAGATTCGGTAAGGATTACAGAACGGTGTAAGGCGCGGTTTCCACCGACCGGCTAGGGCTAAATACAAATACGGTGACGTGGTAGCAGACATTCAAGATTTAGGCAGGGTTTCCACCGACCTCGCATTGCAGAATGCAAATGACATTGACGGTTGAATTTTTCTTTTTATAGAAATCTATTAAAATGTTTGTATTTAACATATCCCATGAAGCCATTTTTTAATTTTAGTTTGTTTGTTTGTGATTTTACTCTATGATCATTGATCATAAATGAATAAATGAACAAACATTTCCGTCAATGTCATTTGCATTCTGTGATGCAAGGTCGATGGAAACCCCGCCTAAGTCTTGAATGTCTGTTACCACGTCACCGTATTTGTATTTAGCCCTAGCCGTTCGGTGGAAACCCCGCCTTACTGAAAAGGCTTCCACGGCCGGAGTCATATCAAGAACCAGTAGAATCCGGGCTGATGGGCCGGATTCTACTGGCCCTTCATTACTGAACGGCATTGGCACGCATTGTAACACGACATTGTTATTTTATCCAGTATTTTTTTTTACAGAGAATTTCCAAGTAATCGTGTGTGCCACCCTATAAGAAGGGGCCAAAGGTCTCTGTGGAAGGCGAAGTTTGACCTCTAAGCTCGGTATATACACGGACAATTCTGCCAGTCGCGAATTGCAGACGTCTTTTCCATTGAAGTAATAGGGCTGGCTGAAAATTTCTTGTCGTTTTTTCGAAGATTTCGCCAGCTGGCGTGAAGCCGACCTCATCAAACTGCACGACACGCCCCAAACACGCGTCAACGCCACAGAACTTCTAGAAGTGCGTACAGAAATTAACTTTTTTTTGCACAAGCCTATCACCAGCACATTGGTCCCATGATAAATTTCTCAGCGTGTCACGCTCTGTGCACCGTTCGTGTGTACCGGGCCTTAGGTGTTTAGGGGGTCAAAGCCGTCGCAGGTCATTCCAAGTAGCTTTCAAACAAGGGTCATGTTAGACAACACTGGAACGCTTATTTAAGACCTCACATTTTTGAGTCTACGTCTGAATGTCTGAATGTGTTCTTGCAATAATCGTCTCAGCAATAAACGTTCCTGAAACCCCCACTGTTGCAAATGCATTGTGGGCTGGGTTACACCATTAAAAGGCTCGTTTTATAAATTCTCATCTGCTATATTGATTTTGAATCTGCGCCTTATGGCGTCTTTGAAAGTGACTTTTATTAGAATCGAATTGTGACAAATTCATGAAAAGCTCTTTTAAGGACCATTCTCTTTTGCATTAATTTTCAGTTTTCCTTTTGAGTCGATTCTAACAATAGGTTATTCAGGAACTACCTTTGTAAAGACGTTTGAGCTGATTTCAGGGAAAAGGGCACAGACTCAAAATCAATGACAACAGAAAAGCCTTTATACGGCTTTCCAATGTTGTAGCACATGGCACAATTACATTGCAGCAAGAGGTTCTCCAGCAACTTCCATTTTTGAGACGTTTTGGTTGATTGGTTCGAGTCCTACACTACCTACATTTTCTGGCCATGTTTCGGAAGGCATGTAAAGCAGGCGGTCCCGGGACCTTCCTAGTTGACTGTAAGAGAGGGCTTATAGGCTTATAGCCCTAACTTCGCTAGGTTAGCTTATTAATAGAACAAAAAAGTCAATATTTATTTATTAAGATCACCTTAAGGTAAACTGAAAATTAAAAGCTTTTATACGGCTTTCTAATGTTGTAGCACATGACACAATTACACTGCAGCAAAGGGTTCTCCAGCAACTTCCATTTTTGAGACGTTCTGGTTGATTGCAAGAACGCCTTAAGGTAGACTGGAACTTAATACGTCAAAGGAGAGGTCTCTGACCGAGCTTTCAATGTTGTGTAACATGACTCAAGCTTACTTGTGAAAATACCGAGAAATCCGCGAATAAGCCCCCACCTTATTCTGACAACCATGATGGGTGCTTTCCGTGCTTTTTAGCACATTACATTAATTATATATACTTCTAATTTCTACCTTCACTGAATTTTCCCGCTACAATTACAATGACTTTCACGGCCGGAGTTACGAGGTTACGAGTTATGAAGCAGTAGAATCTGGAATGGTAGGCCGTGGTCGATCTGCAAGCGTACTTCCAAACGTTTCGTCAACATCAGCGGTTGACATCTTCAGTGGAACTGCGTATGCTTCTAAGATTGTATCTCAGAGGCTCGGCGCAACAACTAAAGTAGATGGGAAGTAGAACTGAAGACATCAGATTGACTACGGCCTACCATCCCATACTGCCGTACTGCTTTATTAATTTCAATTGTCCCACTGTTCCATAACATAACAAGTGCCTCCATGGACTGTCGTAACTGTAACTCATTGCCAAGCACGTAGCCAGGATTTCATTTCGGGAGGGGCTAACTACCAGGGGGTATGGAATAACCCCAGTAAAACGGTGGGTGCGCCCCCCCCTCCCCGGAAATTTTAAGAATTTACATGCAAAAATACAAAGTTTTAGTGTTTTTAGAGGGAGAAATAAAAGGTGAAACATCAAACAGAACAATGCAAGGATTTTTTATTTTTTTTTACATTTCGGGGGGGGGGCTTCAGCCCCCAAAGCCTCCTCCCTGGCTACGAGCCTGCTCATTGCTATGCTATGCAACATTTACGGCTAGAATAGTAGAAAAGCCTAAATCCCAAAAGTCTCATCGTGCTGACATATAATTTTCCTTTTTAACCCCCCCCCCCCCCCCGTATTTCCCGGGGAAAATGTAGTTGAAGTGGTGGAGTAATGGAATAGAGTGGACTCAGGCCTTGGTGCCATGGGAAAACGTCAGTTTTTTAATTAAACTGGGATTACTTCGAACAGCACCATCTTCGATCGACATCAATCTAAATAGTGTTCCAGCCATTTATTTTTATTTTTATTAATATCTGTCGAAGAGCATGGCATGGCAAAGTGCATTTTTAGAATTTTCGAGACGCAATTTTTTTTAAGGCAAGTAAAATTCTCCATTCTCATTGGTTGCACTGCTCATTTATTTTGTGTCCCATATTGGGCTTTCTTAGGGAACTTGGCTTTAATTTTTTTTCCCTGTTCAAGTTGCTCAATTTCTGTTAATACAAGTGAATACGGCAGTCTCAAGGGGCGTTGGCACGGACTTGGTAAGCATTTTGGGGATGTTTGGATATTTACCTATTTAATTTTTAATTTTAGAGGTCTATCTTAATCTAATTTCGTATGTATGTGTGTCTTTTAAGAGGAAGCTGTTGATTTTAATATTTATTTGTAACATCGAAGACTCATAGCCGGAGTCAATCTATGAGGTAGATCTACGTGATTAGCTAATTAACCAACTAACACCGTTTAATGTTCGTGGCTCGCAAATTTACACGAAAAAATTTACCCCGACCGGGACTCGAACCCAGTTTGCCCGAGTGGTAGACGATTATACTACCTACCACTAGACTGTTAGAGTCAGGTGAACCCCGGAGCCCAGGGTTGTTTATTTCAGAGCGTTGCTAGGGTCGTCAGTGCCAGGGATTGGGATGACTGGTTTTGTCCCAGTTGAATTGACCGCCTGTGCATAAGGATAGGTAAGTCGGACGGATGGATGGATGGACGGACGGACGGATGGGCGGACGGATGGATGGACGGACGGATGGATGGACTGATGGACGAGTGGATGGACGGACTTGGTGGACGTTAATTTATAGATATTAATAATATGAGAATGAATGAGACGAGGTAAAAAATCACCAAATTAAAAAATATTTTCATTGAAATAAAAAAAATCGTGTGAGAGAGGAAAAGCCTCGTCTTTTACAAAGCGTTTCACTTAAAAAGGGGGTGCTGGAGCTCGCAATTTAAAATTTAACTGAAGAGGCTGCGAATAATGGAAAATGTTCAGTGAAATAACGCAAGTTCAAAGAAAAAACATTTACGCTGACATGACGCCAATATTTTGTCCGTTGGCATGATGTAATAAAAATATTATGGCCCCGTGACAAAATAGACCTGATTTTTTATTTTCATTTAAGGGTCGTAAAGTCCTCGGTTCTATTTCCTTATGCTGAGTGTAGGGTAGAAAATAGCTGTTTTACTACGTGGGGCTTTTACGAATATTGCGTAGGTACTGTATGTGAATGAGGGCATGAAGCACTTTCAATATACCCAGTAATGTATTTTATACTTACTTCATTGAATCTCATTAATTTTATCGGAAACAATTTACAGTACAGGACTATAAAGGACTGAGTAGCTTTGAGAATGGAAGGAAATTTTCGCTTAACAAACGGGCACCTTTTGTTACCGACCTTTAATTAATCGTAGCTTACCAATTTTACGATAGCATCAAAGGCCAAACTACCGTACACGATATTAAATTATTGGGTCGACCCACGAGTTGGGACCTGGGCGTAACTTATTACTATCTATGCATATCATGCTGTTTACTATTAACGTAAACTGGGAGTGAAGATAAGGTAAGCAAGACAAATTTTAGAATGGAAAGTGCAAATCAAAATTGTTTTGTTTACGTTTTTAACATCCAGGGTAAGTTATTCTTTAGGCGGAGATTCCACCAACGTCAATAGTGATATTAAATGTTTTTTGACGTGGTAGCAGACATTTTTAGACAGTCTAAAACTGTCTGCTACCACGTCAAAAAACATTTAATATCACTATTGACGTTGGTGGAATCTCCGCCTTACCGGCGTAGTAGGTCTACTGTAGACATTTTTGTTTTGATGCAAAATTTGGCATTAACTTTATATTCAAGTATTAATTGTACCTACATATATCGTTTTTGGACATCCCTGGATCACCAGAAGATCATTCAGTCAGTTCTTGTTTTTCTTATTAAGTTACTAAGGTTTATTTAAGTTGTAGAGTTTTCTACTTTCGTACTTTAAAATAAGCTCTTATTGGGATGGGCGTAGCTAGGATTGGAACCAGGGGGCGAAAGGTGCAGACGTTTCGCGGGTTTATTTGAAATGTTCTGGAATATAAAATAATATTAACATCTAGCTTATTCGTTATATCTCCAGTTTAAATTCCCCGCACTTTTTATGTTGTGGGAAATCTCCCAAGAACAGCTAATTCTATCTAGTTTTAACTCGTCAAATCTTTAGGTGCCCATTCCATTGACCGGCTAGGGCTATTTCCAAAAACGGTGACGTGGTAGTAGACATTCAAGACTTAGGTGGCGTCTCCACCGACCTCGCATTGCAGAATTGACGGAAATGTTTATTTTCCTCTATGCCATAGTTAAAATTGATCAATGACCATACAGTAAAATCACAAACAAACAAACTAAAATTAAAATATGGCTTCATGGGATATGTTAATTACAAACATTTTAATAGATTTCTACAAAAAGAAAAACAAACATTTCCGTCAATGTCATTTGCAATATGTTGTTGGAAATAGCCCTAGCCGGTCAATGGAATGGGCGCCTTAGGGCGGGTGGACGTGTCGCCCCTGCTCCTCTCTGGCTACGCCCATGCTTATTAGTGATAGGTTGATAGGAGCACACCCCAATTGGTCTTCGATGGCATAGTGGTAGCTTCTTCGTACTTGTGCGAGTGACCTGTCGTAACTCAACACAGGTATTACCTACAGAGGAGACTGAAGAGGTTATTCGGACACATTCATTGAATTATTTGGATGCGAATAATCTTTGTTTAAAGAAAAAAAAAATTGGAGCAAAAATAATAATAAAATTTATTAGAACCAACATCTTTAAGAAGAACCGGTCCGAGTTTACTCGAACAAGCTTTCCAATTTATCAATTAGTAGATAGAGATGAGTTATTTCATAGTAAATAATTGAATAATAATGGCACGGCACGCAATGTGAATTTTGATTTCTTCAAAAATAATTTTTTTGCAAAAAAACAAATACTTGTTTGGGAAAGCAACCTGTTCGGCTTTGTTACTCTTTTTAACACCTAAAACATATCTGAAGGTAGAAATCATCAATAGAAAGGTTCCGCAGAAAAATTAGTTTTTAGTCATTTTTTCATGAAAATTGACTTATTTTTATTTTTTTTACCCCCAGAAGAAAACTATCAAGGGGCAAGCGACCCATCGCATTTTGTTAACATTAATAACGACTACAAAATTTGTGATTTTAAATGAAATCGTTCGAGCCGTTTTTGAGAAATAATTGTTTTAGGCGTTTTTTGGAGTTTTTTGAGAATAAACCCCCCAAAATTAATTTACCCCAAAATAAAACAAATGGTCTTGAGGTATGATTTTTGTGAACATGCCACATTTAATCAAAATCGACCGAGTAGTTTGCCCGGAAATCGATGAACAGACAGAGCGACAGACAAACATATCGTTAAAACCACTTTTTTGGGTTCCTGGTACCTCAAAACGTGTAAACCCGTTGATATCTTGGAATCGAAAATTTTGACCATCACAAAGCTTTCGATTATGTATAAATTAGAAAGCAAAAATGAACAGCAGATGGGTGACAATATTAAATGGAGCAAAAATCATTTGCAAGGTAAACAGCAAACCGTCGTCTGATTGCTAAAGTTTCAAATCGTCATTACTCCACCAGAAAACCAACTAAAAAGTCTCCCGTTTGTCTTTAAAACGAGTCACAGTCTTTGTGCTTTCGTTTGAAGTGAGCGTAGTCGATTTTACATACGGTACCTATGCACATTACCTAAGTATACATTTATTTAGTCAGTAATTGTTCATTACGTACCTACCACCATATATATTGGATATATATAATATAAATAATTAGATGAGCTCAGGTATTCTAATGTTCTGAAGAGAGAAATAATTAATAATGGGTTTTATTTTCTAGAAGAGTCTCTAGAAAATGATGTGACTTTTGCATTAATAGCCTATTCGAATAAACATATTAGCAGGGCCTCACGTTAATGCATAACCTTCTACTTTGTTACTACAGCCATCGCTAATATTTCTCATTATACATAAATTGCACATCATGAACCGGATGACCTTACAATGCATTGTGCATTACATGGGAAGAATTAATTAAAGTCTTTATCTAAATTAGCCATATCATGCCACATTAACAAAATAGCCTAATAGTTACTGAATCAAGAGACAATGAGACACTCCACTAGACGTTTTTTTAAACAAAGTCAAATTTCTCATAAAATTTCTATCATAGAGCCATAAATTAAAGAATGCGAAATAAATTCTCCTCTACCTTCTAATAAATCTAATACAAAGTATGTAGCCGGAACTAATTTAGATTTACCATAGTTTTTGAATGCGTGAACGGCGTTAGTGCTGGCCAACAAAGATTGGCACCTCATGGAGTCATAATGACTATACCGCAAATTATAATAAATAAATAAATGTAAATAAATAAATAATAATTTATTTGCAAACAGACCTAAAAGTCCAATAAAATACAAATCTTTTACCGAAAATTGAATACAATTTAAATTCCTTCATAGTACAATTTTGTTTTACTAAATTTTTAATTTTAAAATTTTAAAAATATACAGTATACAGTAATCATCAAACTATCGAGACAAAACATCTTGCAGCCCATAGACATAATCAATCAAATTATAAAAGAAAAAACATAAGAAGAATGAAATGAAAAGTAATTTTCAATAGCAGTGCTTTCCCGTTGCCTTCTGCATCCTTATGCCGTTGACTCTTCAAAGACTTCCTCCGCTTTCGGAGCCAGCTTCTCAACCTCTGGATAAAAAAGTGCCCTGCACAGAAAAGTCCACAAATGTCTGAAATTGAGTTTTTGGCGCCAATAGATTCGTCTGGTTGAAATCTATCCATTGAATTAATCAGAATCAGAAGCTAATTCTGGCATAGCCCAGTGTAAAACAAGCTCAAAAATTGAGTTCTCCTGAAATATTAATACTTATTATTATATATATTTTATTTTATTAATTATATTACTTTTATTTTTTTAATTTTTTAATTGTTTTTTTTATATATTTATATATTATATATTATTTATAATTATAACTGAAATGGACTTTGCCATTTTGCTTCTATAGGCCTTTTTTTAAAAAAAAATCTCTATTTTATGCCAATTTTGACCTTGTACCAAAAACGTGCATTGGGGGTGTCCAATTTGCTTTACTTAATCTACTTAATATACTAATTAGCGAAAAAATGACCCATTTATAGCAGGCGGTTGTGGGGGCGTATCTGGCTTAAAACAAACCTAAGATAAGGGTTGAAAGGGTTGTTTAAAGGAGAAATACTGAAAACAGGCGTTGCGCAGCGAACAAAACAGTCGGGCTGATAATTTCCATTTTGTGAAATAAAGGTTGCTGCTGTAAAAGCTGCTTGCTCGCCTTTGACCGAAAGAGAACACTGAATTTTATTATAAGTTTGTTTATAAAGGCTAATCGCTTAAAAAGGGAAATTAGTTAACTCATGTGTGGACCAGGATCTAGATATCGGAATTATATTCCTCACAATCAAGGAATATATAGTAGATAGCCTATATATGTTCATTTGCTGTGAAATTGAATAAAAACTAAAAAAAGGTTCAAAAAAGAAGGATTAGAATCGAAGAGATATAGTTGATCATACAGCCTTTCACTTCATTCAATAATTTTAGCTTTTGATCCATCCTCTCTGACTTTCCATTGCCCAGACAGGGTGAATTTAGACGGATAATTTGCATTTTACAACTAACTGACAGACTTTCACGATTTCATTCACCGCTCGAGAAAATGTTAAGAAGTTCTGACCACTGTTTTGTAATTGTAATTGTAATTTTTTAATAAACTAGACCTAAAGCCTAATTAAATTTTTCATTTTAATGAAATTTATTTTATTTTACCTAAAATGCTGATTTGCTACCATTAGTCATTTATTTTAGTCTAGGGTTATATTAGTAATTGGAATTAGTGAGGATGATAGTTTACGTTTTAATTGAAATAACATTTTCATGGGGGTGGGGGGTTCCAAAACGGTGCCTTTACATGCAGCCGCCACTGGGTTTGTTTGTTCCACGACAAAAGGATAGTTAGAGGTTATTATTATTAAGGACTTTTTATGAACCTAGGCTTCTTATAGTGCCCCATAGGTCCCTTGTCCAATGCCAACGACCCCATGTATTTCGGACATTATTTATTTTGTTTCCGAATCAATTGTTGGCCATTGGCAAACTGGTATACTTTCTCGATGGCAACCTACACCGGCTACAAGCGATAATGGACAAGCTGAGATAAGCTTACCTTTAACGCAATGAAACAGGTGAAAGCATGACTTAACCAAGTACAGATACGAGTTCTAACCACTGCTACAAGAAGCCGTACTTTTTTTTTATGTCTCAGTTTTATGATGCCTCTTCTTAGTGTTACGAGTTTTCATTACTTAAGGCTCGGACACAAAACGCCGGAGTGTCATTTTTTACTTCATTAATGAGAGTTTTAATTATTATCCAAGAGCATACTGTATATATACAATATCACTGTGGTGGCATTTAAAGAACAAACTTCATGAGTAATACCATCATTGTGATATATTTTATGCTCTTGGACATTGGCTAAGTAATTAGGGGGGGGGGGTCTTAGGCACCCCAGGTACTTGTCTAGTCCTCGAGGAAATAAAACTAAATTGATTGAGAAAACTTAATAATCAAACGAAGATTTAATATAACGACTTTTTTTCACAATAACAATATTTTTGTTTTTAATAAAATCACTAGAACGGAAGTTCTACTTATATTTTAATGCATTATGTTGGCAACGGACGGTTGGTTTGCCATCAGTCTTTATGTTTGAATCTGCACTGCAATCATAGATATTAATATAATATCTTAAAGTTTCTGGAGTTGTAAAACTGTAAAAATCCACCCCCCCCCCCAGGTATTTCGGCAATTTACGCCAATGATGCTCTAGCAAGGTGGTAGCATTTAAAAAAATGTTTCTGCGTTTTGTTTCTCAACCTTTTATAATCTCATGGTATTATTAATAATCAATTACTGTCCATATTCAATTATTTATGGCGTGTTCGCGATACGTCCTACAATAAACTTAAACATAGACGTACTCAACCAACCCACTGAAGATATCTGACGAGTATAGGCTCGAACCCGTCCCTATTAACATATGAGCTAAATGGGTTACAGCCCATAATTATGTCAGCAATAACTCTAGGGTGTTCAACAATTTTCCCTTACTAGCCTGGTGTTAAATATTGAATTGTATGTTGAGCCTGTTCCTCTTTTATGTTCTTTAATTCTATTCGGAAAATACCACCCAGTCTGGCCAAGATAAAGGCAAACCCGACCTTTTTCATTTCGGTTTTTTATTAACAAAGTAGACTACGAGTATTACAATGTGAATGTGGAAAATAATACTGAAATTACTATCTGCTCCAGTCTTCTGCACCTAGGGAATGGCTACCACGAAATATCGCAGTCCTAGATATTTTATGTATGAACTAATCTGAGGCTTTCCGTATAGTCTGGTCCTTATTATGGCTTATGATGTTTTATGATGTTCCCTATGCCACATTTATTATGTAGGCTACGCAACCGTGTTGCAGAACAAAGCTTTTAAGACTTACCTCGCGCTGTTCAACTCATATCTGTAATTGACGAAGACCTTTGTAAACATACCTATTATTATTTTATCTTATATAGGCAAAAAGATTTTAAAAAAAAACTAGAGCTTATTTTAATGTCTATATTTACAGTGTTGCAAAGGTTTTTGCTTGTTTCAAAATGTGGGAGCTTGAATGGTTATTTTTTTGTACCTGAAGTAGTTTGTTTATAGCCCTCTAGTTGATGATTACGTCAGGTTGGTTAACGTGATGTTGACGCAGCGTATCAAACCACTTAGAGTCATTATATGAACTTGGTTGAAAACAAAGTGGTTCGAGCTTAGGGAGAAGCCATGTGCAAGACTGGAAAATAGCGCGCCTTCGTCATTGCTCCATATATTTGTAATGAAGCCGTTAATTAGAACGGCTAAATTCAATGGACCGATTTGTCAGCCTATTTTACTCTAAACCAAGAAAAGTATAAAGTAAAATCGTCAAAATCAGGTAGTTCTTTCATTGTCATTGTGCTAGTGCCTCAGTGACAGTGTAGAAAGCTTTCTCTAAGAGATGGTTTCTAAGCAATTTAGGGAAGTTAGTAGCATTTCTCGCCGCGCTCTCAGTTCACTCGGGAGTTTCCTAAGGCAGGCGAAACCTTGTAGTATAGGATCCAGTCGCTCACACTTGGGTGTGCGTGGCGCTGGCCTAAGGCGCCCATTCCATTGACCGGCTAGGGCTATTTCCAAAAACGGTGACGTGGTAGCATACATTCAAGACTTAAGTGGCGTTTCCACCGACCTCGCATTGCAGAATGCAAATGACATTGACGGAAATTAGAATTTTTCTTTTTATAGAAATCTATTAGAATGTTTGTACTTAACATATCCCATGACGCCATTTTTTAATTTTAGTTTGTTTGTTGGTGATTTTACTGTATGATCATTGATCAATTTTAACTATGGCATAGAGGAAAATAAACATTTCCGTCAATTCTGCAATGCGAGGTCGGTGGAAACGCCACCTAAGTCTTGAAGGTCTGCTACCACGTCACCGTTTTTGGAAATAGCCCTAGCTGGTCAATGGAATGGGCACCTTACCAGGTCTCCCCGCTGCCTCGTGTTGTAGGTGTGGGTGTCCCCGTTTTGTTTAAATGTCCCCCACACCTCAGGCTTTAAAATGAGATGAAATCAAGACAGAGCACTCATAATATCCACATCACCTATGGGCACCAAATTGGGCAAAAAAATAATCAAGATGCATATTATGTAACAAAAATTCCAACATAAAACTAATTAAACATTTATAAAAATAAATATAAATATTTACTGACATTATTTGGAATTGATTGTGGTTTATACATGCAACAACGATGGTTTATAAACTTTTTTACATATCCTCAATCTTTGCCTGATGTGAGAAGTCTTTCTCTGATTGAAAATTAATTTTAAAAAAACTATTTACGAACGGCAATGACTCAAGAGAGGCTGAGCTCTCGTTTTTCCAGGGGCGCCCCCCCCTCCCCACGTCCATTATGTAAATAAGGTGACCCCTTAAAGCCCCAAGCTTTTGTAGGAACTCACTATTTTGCTCCTATTTATTCGAAACGTATCGTTTCATAATAGCTTATTCTATTGCATTTGCTACCGCATGTTCGGTCAAAAATGTACGGTAACCAAAATAATTTTACTTTGCATTCAAAAATAGTTTGTTTCCATTTTTAATCCCAGAATAAGTTATTATTCAAGCGGCGGTAGGTGAAAAATGTAAATTTATTACGAAAGCAGTTTTTATGGCTTTTTCATAGGACCCTTTTCATGTCTTATGTCACTATACCGTGGAATTAGGAATAAATTAATTCGTCAAAAGGCCTAAAGTTGCTTACAAAATATTTTGAAATCATCTCTACCATGCATTTTTAATGTTGGCAAGGCTTTCTAGATGTGAACTGTGACAGTATAGCCTAGAGTTCTATATAGGGGAGATGGAGCATTGGCTTTATGCCAAAAATATATTTTGGAACATCTGGGGCCTACCGCCACGTCTCCTATGACCAGCCCCAAGATTCAAATAATATCTATAGGTGCTCGAATTTCCCATCTCTCCTATGTATGTAGAGAGGTATATATATATATATATCTCCTATGTATGTAGAGATATATATATATATATATATATATATATATATACAGTATATGTATATATAGAACTATGGTACAGCCTACCAAAAAATTCACGGAACTCTATTTTATAAATATTGACTTTTTGTTCTATTACCAAGCCAGCCTAGCGGATTTACAGCTATAAAGCCCTCTCTTATACTCAACTAAGAAAGCCCTCGACCGCCTGCTTCACATGCCCTCCGAAGCATGGCCAGAAAATTTAGCAACTGTAGGACTCGAACCAACAACCTTTCGGGTGAAAGTCGGAGTCTGTACCACTACTCTACATGTCCTGATTTTTCACTTAACTCACTTAAGTAGTCAGAATGGCGTAGAGGTAACGACTCGGACTATCATCCAGAAGGTGACTGGTTCGAGTCCCACCCGAATGACAAAATTTTCTAGTGGTACAATTATTTATCTTCTGACTACCATGCTTCGGAGGGCATGTAAAGCCGGCGGTCCCGGCAGTCTTCCCTGACTGTCGATAGGTTAAACAGGAGGCTGTTGATGCAACCTGAAAACTCCTGTACCACGGGTAGTACCACCCCGACACGAATTTACTTACTTTACTTTACTTTCACTTAACAATTCACGGGACCGGGGAAACTTTCATTTTGAAACCCGAGATTTCCGAGAATAAAGGATCCTTCCATGCGAGTATACTATAGTGAATTGAATATGTTACAGATACATACAGAGAATATACAAGTGTATATTTTGCCTCCTTCAGTGTAGCTAATTACGACAGGGAACAAAAGGGAGTCAAAGGCTAAATGAATAATATTATGCTGTATTTAGCATAATTTGTGACTTGTGAGTGTTTCAACGGCTGTCTCAGAATTATGTAGCCTTTCTTAAATATCCTAAGTTTTTATAGGGCACGTTTTAATGTATTCCTACTATTAAAATCGACATAGATTTCATTTGCGTCTGTGCAGATCTATGTAGGGTCATTAAAAAGTTTTACTCATATTCTACGATACGGTTTTCTACCACACCTCATTACTTTTCCTCGGTTGTATCCCTAGGTGGGGTCAGCGGTACGGCAGGTTCCCTTCGACTCCTCGCGATTCTGTGCTTCACTGCAGCTGCTCCTACAATCCTGAGGTCTTGGCAGACTTTCACTTCTACTGTAGCCTGTGCAATCTTCGCCTTCTTTTTCCCACAGCTTCGATATGTTTAATCCGCTTTATCAAGTCATCTGGCTGCCTTCTTTCGACGTGGCCCCACCAGTCGTCGTTCATGGGCTTTATCGACTGTTAGCTGTCTTCATTTCAGCTCTTATTTAGTCGTTCCGGCGTTTATAAGCTATTGTAAAGCTCAGGGACCGTCGCAGCATCTGCATCTCGGCCACATGCAGTCATTCTTCTCCCGGCCTTTCTCAACACACATCACACCTCAATATTCCCCATAATAACGTAGTTAGTGGGGTGATACAACTGCTTTGGATCACCCTATATAACGAGTTTCCTATTTTTCTCAGAAACAGGTTCTATATACTGTATTCAATATTTCATGAGAAATTCGCCTTGGTACAGAAAACGAGTAGAATGTCCGATTTGGTATTAATAAGTCTGCGCCGCGTCAGGCGTCACATAGACATTTTAGTGTGAATCATGGAGTGGTATGATTCGTGAGGTTTACATTAGTCTAGATACGGTACTTGAGTTTTCTGTGTTATCTGTGTGACGTTAATTATAAACCGGGATGGAATTAATACCTTTAAACCCCACACGATAAGTCCCAACTTTGACGCACTGACGAGGTCATTAACAGTTTTAAAAGGTAACTGAGAGTATTGACCTAGGCTTTTTGAGTTGTTATAAAACAAAAGTTTGCCATTGCTGCTATATAATCCGTAAAACTCTTTGTCTCGAAGAGTTTATACACCCATACTTTAATTTAGGGTGAGTCCCGCGAATGTTTGTAATTTCTCGGTTGAGACTACTATTACACCTCTTCTAACTCTAGCCTGAAAGGCTTTATAAGGCATAGGCTATAATCTCCCCCCCCCCCCCCACCACCAGCAGTCAAGAATTGAATTAAGAGGTCACGCTACTTATAAAATGAGCACCCCAAAATGTGTTGTTTTTATTTACTTTTTATTTTATATTTAATTAACACAACAAGTTATTAAAGATTTTGCTCATGGAAGTTGTAGAAGACTACTTCATGCATCTTATAATGAAATAAAATGAAATGAAATGAAAAAACGACTTTATTGCAAACAAAAGGCGAACAATAAGACTATAAAGCCTTGTTTTCATGCTAACCTTAAAAACTAAAAAAAAAACATTGTAGACTATTATAAATTAATTAAAATTAAATAGAGAAGAAGGAAACAGAGGAGTAGTGAAAAAAAGAAGGATAAAAGGTATAAGGGGGGGGGGGGAGGAATCCATTGTCATCACCATTACAGGATCGGAGAGAGTCTATAATAGGAAATATTAAATTTTTGGTACCTTAGTTTTTTGATAAAAACCAGTAAGGACTAAAATTTTGAGTAGTCAAGGATTTTTGGTAAAACTGCAAAACCGAAAAGTGAAATATACCCGATTAGTCAAGACATGTAGCGTAGTGGTACGGACTCTGACTTTCACCCGAAAGGTTGTTGGTTCGAGTCCCACACTGGCTACATTTTCTGGCCATGCTTCGGAGGGCATGTAAAGCAGGTGGTCCCGGGTCATCCTAGTTGAGTGTAAGAGAGGGTTTTATAGCCCTAACTCCGCTAGGTTGGCGTAGTAATAGAAACAATAAAAAGTCCTTATTTATTTATTTATTTATTTATTTATTTACATGATGCACGAAGTAGTCTTCTACAACTTAAATGAGCCAAATTTTTAATAACTCGCTGAGTTAATTAATTAAAAAATGAAAAATATTTAATTTTGCGGTGCCAATTTTCTAAGTAGCGTTATCCTCTTAATAAACTGTATATCGCGCAATAATATAGTACTGTAAATAAATTTCAGCTACCTTCCAATTGCCTTCGAATAATCGGAGTTCGGATATTTTAGATACACTGTACTTAATACTATAGTACTGTACTAGCCTGAAAATTTTACCTGCTCTGAAGATGTGGTTTGTTATATGCATAGTTATTGAGTCAACTCACATTTCATATCCTTACTGAAATTAAATTTTGAGACATTCTCTAAGAAACCATCTCGTTGATCTTACATGGAAAGCACCCCAATAAAGAAGCAAAGGGTAAATGAGTTATGGAAAGCACCCGGTAGCATCAGAGACGCCGCCCACCTATAAAGAACACACCCTGTAGGGCAAAGAAAATTTGCCAAAGGAAAATCAAACTAGAGAATTCCCGGTAGACATCAGAAGACTAAGTTAGCCTATTTTTCAGTTAGCTGAAGCTGAGAATTGAGTTCAAAAAAATGAGACAACATTTTTGGGGAAGAAAGCTCCAGGAAAATGCGGGCGGCAAAAAAAAAAGATTTACAATTTTGTTCTTTCCGTCAAAGAGCATTCAGAAAAACAGCAAGGAGCTTTATTAAACCAGTGAAAGCTGTGAATGCAGAATTAATCCCAGCGCTTTGAAAAAGGTGTCTTTATCTTTATACAAACTTTATCACCATTTTCTACCGCTTTCCTTTTCTTCGAGTCGCTTATCCTACAGTCTGTTTTATTTTGTACATGCCTACAGGTTTGATATAAAATATAAAATATTGACTTTTTGTTGTTCTATTACTAAGCCCTCTCTTACACTCAACTAGGAAAGCCCGGGACCACCTGCTTTACATGCCCTCCGAAGCATATTGAAGTATTGTACCAAATAAGGGGCTATACCGGAGTATGGAAATGGACGTTCCAAGCTAGTTTTGCTTTCGGCACTTATTCCACCTACGTCAATAGTCAATAGTAAATGTGGTATTGACGTGGTAGCAGAGATTAAAGACAGTCTAAAAATGTCTGCTACCACGTCAATACCACATTTACTATTGACTATTGACGTAGGTGGAATAAGCGCTATTGATGAAAAAATGTTTTTAAAGTAATTATGGATAATCCCTGCCCAAATGCATTGCATACCCTGTCAGTATTACTTTGTAATATTACTCTTATTTTGGTCTGATTTAGGATTGGAAAATTGAGGCAGCCAAATGTAGGCCTATATTTCCGACATATCAGCATTGATGCCCTTTCTACATTTAATTTAGAATACAGAAGCTTAGAAGTTTTGTATACAACATTCGAACAAAACAAAGTAAAGTAAAGTAAATTATATTAAACCAATAAGAATACAAATTGTCAAAAAACACATTCCACACCACGTATATGTATATGCAATACATGTGCACGTGGGGGAACCAGGCCTTTGGATCACATCACAATAAGTTATTTTACATACTTACTTATAATTTAGTACTTATTAATTTTTTACTTAGGCATACCGATTTATTCATTTAATAGTGATTTAAGAAATGTTATTTCCGAATTATTGAGCCAGTTCTTTGATGGTGGCAAAAAATCTTTTTTTCTTAGTAAATCTGTAATATGAGTGGGGAGAGCATTTATAATTTTCGTTGACAAGAAAACAGGCGAGAAAGTCGTGCGGCTTTTGGTGATATTTGGGAAATAACTAATGTTCTGTACTGATCTTGTGTTGTAATATTTAACGGAGGCTGGAGGTAGGCAAATTTTATTATTGTGGACCAATTTTAACATTTCCCAGGTGTAGGTATGGTAAACTGACGGAATTTGTAATTGATTATATAAGGGTTGGCCATGTTCTCTTCTGCTTTTATTTAACATTACTCGTAGGATAATGCTCAGGGATATATTTACTTAATATTTTTTTATTTTATTACTTTTATTTACTTTTACTTTTATTACTTTATTAACAGTCCTAAGTGTTTTCATTATATATGCACAGGGAAAATGTATTGGCAGCAAGGTAACAAAGAATGGTGCAAGCAATATTTTTACAGTGTTGCACAGGATCAAAACATTCCAAGTCCATACTTTTCTCATTTTGCGTGAACTACAGGTATGACCTTAGGGCAATTATTTCCCCTGAAGCTATTGTACATTACTCCTACGGGGGCTTTAACAGATGCGATGCAAAGCTTAATAACGTAGTATTAACAAAATAGGATTACTAAATAGTAAATATAGATAGTTACACATGATAGTAATGGAATTAAATAAACTATTGCTAACAGATTACAAAATAAAAATTGTGTAAAATTCCACCATTGCGTCAGGGGTCAGACGTCATATGTAAACATTGTTTTGTCTTTTTATTGTGAAATAACTCTCAAAGTGAATAAATATTTGCTTTGAAGTGATTAATGTTTGTTAATAGGCAACCGTGTTTGTTAAATTTTATAACAAAACTAGTTTTAATTCCGATTTTAGGCGTTAACAGGGTCGTGCCATAGGGGGCGCGGGCCAGATCACTGAAGGGGCGCCACTTTGGTCCTCACTACTAGTTTTATATTAGCGAATTATAATGTGTTTTATAAGTTTTTATATTATAAGTTATTGAACTTAACTTTTATAAGGCTCCCACCAACTTTCACTAAGTTTTTCGGTTCTCCTTCTTCCGATTTTTTAAAACGTCTGTCCCATGAAGGGCGCCAAGGGAGAAACGCCTAGCCCTTATGGCCACCACAACCCTGGGCGTTAATAGGTTAAATCTGCCACCCCTGAAATTAGACGCCCTGGGCTCAAGCCTAGTCAACCGGTCTGTATTTCAGTCACTATTGTACAATATATAATGTAAAAAATGTGTATATAATGTATTGGTGCCAATAAACGAATGATAACTGGGAAAGATTAAATGTAAAAATTAGTAGGCTATATATATGTATTTGCAAAATGAACCATCCCTTAAAAAGGACTTTCAAGCTTTAAGAGTGGACGTCCTGTAGGAAATAGGCAACTCAGAATTTAATACTTCTTATTTTTTATAGAAATAACTAAGCAAGTTATTAAAATATTACTTCATTTAAGTTGTAGAAGTCTACTTTATGCATCATATTTTAGGGTACAAGTATTATTAATTTTTGGTTTTGTAGTTTTTTCATGGCATCAATTATACCCGATCAATTTTAGCCCCAAACTACGGCACCAAAAATTAAAAATGCCCCATTATATGATGCATGAAGTAATCTACTACATTTTAAATGAGCCAAATCTTTAATATCTTGCTTTGTTAATTAACTAAGAAAAAGCCTGCAAAAACAACGGATTTTGGGTTACCTATTTCCTACAGGACGTACACTCTTATGACTTTACGCATATTCTGTTTAAATAATTTATTAGGCTATGTATCTGTATTGACTGATGTGGCCTTTACGTATGCTTCCGTAGTTGCTGACTTTAATTGAGCTCGAAAGAGGGATGCAAGTGTCCGTATTGACAGATGTGGCCGCTACTTAGTTTGTTTACCAAACAACCATTCATTTCGACTGGACATTATAGCTTGATTTACACCCAACGATGCGCTTTTTAACCAAATAAACGCTAAATTCTTGCTGCCAAATGATCATTCAATTTCTTGAATACTAAAAGTCATGGCTCAAAGTTAATAGCTACCCATATTTAACGTAAAATCTGTTAAAAGATACATGACTAGCCGGTTACACACAGGCTTCACCTATGTATATACTTAGTCTATGGCTAGACGGGTGCGTCCCTAGCTACCTTGGTACTCTTCTCAAGCCGAGGTGTGTGTAGATTTTAACCATTGAAGTTTATTGTTTAAAATCAACCATTGTTCCTTAGAGGACATGTAGAGTAGGAGTACATAATCCGACTCCAAGGTGTTTTAGTTGTCTTCGCAGTTACATCTACAGAGTGGAGGGTGGGGGTGTGTCCGAAAATGTGAAAATCTGTCTAGGTGTAAATTACACATTTTTTTTAAATAGATATAATTTACAGAATATCTAGCTAGCTTCTCCTATTTAAATAGAAAGAAACGCATGGAGGGGGGGGGGCAGCCTCACCCATTGACCCCGGGTCACTGGCCCTGTCTACACTCGAGATTCACTGTGAAATTTGACTTTGTACAAAATACGGATAGCCTAGTGAGAGTGTCTGGCTGTCCCTTAAATTTGTCAGTAGAAAGATCAACCAAGAGAAACTGAATAAATTATTTGATTCGGAACGGGCACGGAGAAAGTGTCAGTCTTTCATCTTTTCACGCCCTGTCGGCTGTCGTCACCAGCAAGGCCGCACAGTAACAATAAAACCGCAATTTTTACAAGTTTATCCAATAAAAACAAATTAGAAACAGAAACAGAGCTGCGTAGCAACAACAATTTGCGTTTTCCTCGAGTGTAGACACCCTCGTTATCTTCAAGACTTTACCCAGCCTTGACCCTAGCTGGCAAATAAGAAGGTCTTGTTTGCTATCTGAGTATGTTTCAAAACACCTTTGTTCATTTCTCAGATTTATAGCTTATAAGGTTGATACAAGTACCTCCTATACTGTATAGCAAATGCATGTGCACTGAAATTTGTTTGCTTTTTGTTTACATATTTGGAGCGCATGACACTTAGGCTATATAGAAATAGAAGGCCATGGAAAGAGTATGGAAAAATTTATGTGTAAGGCGGCTATTCCACTTGTCAATATTCCGTCATTTGTGCATAATTGATGAGATTTTTGTTTTACTCTATGGCATTGTCCATTTTAACTTCCGCATGTTAAAATTGATCAATCATCATAGAGTAAAATCAAGCTTTGCAAACAATAACAACTAAAATTAAACAATGGCGTCGTCTAGAGATGATAAATAATTTAAATTAATTTCTTGAGAACGAACAAATTATTTCGTAATTTAAATCATAAAATTTCTTGTAGATTATAGCTTATAAGGTTGATACAAGTACCTCGTATACTGTATAGCAAATGCATGTGCACTGAAATTTGTTTGCTTTTTGTTTACATATTTGGAGCGCATGACACTTAGGCTATTTAGAAATAGAAGACCATGGAACAATTTATGTGTAAGGCGGCTATTCCACTTGTCAATATTCCGTCATTTGTGCATAATTGATGAAATTTTTGTTTTACTCTGTGGCATTGTCCATTTTAACTTCCGCATGTTAAAATTGATCAATCCCCATGGAGTAAAATCATGCTTTGCCAACAATAACAAACTAAAATTAAATAATGGCGTCGTCTAGAGATGATAAATAATTTAAATTAATTTCTTGAGAACGAACGAATTATTTCGTAATTTAAATCATAAAATTTCTTGTAGATTATAAAATTAAAAGAAAGACGGCAGGCAAACTTACAAAATTGGAAAAAAACCAAAATGGTCAATTATTGAAGACAAGTGGAATGAGGTGTAAAAATATAAATGCAACATTGATGATATTTCCGTCAATGACATTATCAAAATTGAAGAAAAACTGACAAGAGGAATAGTCACCTAATGAATTTATATAATATGAATTGCAAGGGTAACACATCAGGCAAGACAAAAGTTTGTAGAAATCAAATGGCGACTGAAAGTTATGAAGCTACAGCTTCTTCCCGAAAGACACCCATAAATAATAGAAGCAACTAATGATTAATAGCTCGCATAAATTTACTTCTAAAATTTCAAGCTAATAGTAATTGTATTTCAAGCTCGAAAATATGATCATATTATAACGTCACGCTAGAGTCAGAAGGGCGTAACCAACATTTTTGGGGAAATTGCGTTATGATCCGATTTAGTGACCTTGTCGTAAGTAAGTGGAGGAAAATAAATCCTACGTGAAAAATAAGAGCAAATCTGACTAATATAATTACAAAGGCTTTCACGGCCGGAGTTGAGTGATGAATCAGTAGAATCCGGAATGATAGGCTGTGGTCGTTCTGAAAGCGTACTTCCAAACGTTTCGTCAACATCTGTGGTCGACATCTTCAGTGGAACTGCGTAGACTGTATCTCGGAGGCTCAGCAGCAACAGCCACTGAATATGTTGTCGAAACGCCTTAAGAACGACCACGGTTTATCATTCCGGATTCTATTGATTCATCAGTAAATCTGACTGATTGTTATGAGCACAAGCACCTTCAAACGCAATTACATCGAAATTTTGTTTTTAATGGTACGACCTTTAGTGTGAAGAATATCGAATAGAACAGGGGATACCAAACTTTTTTGTCCGTGGACCACTAGATTATTTTATGATTTTCCGTGGACCGCCAAGACTATGATAGGAAAATCTTTAAATACTAGGACCGAGATTAAATAGTATCTGCCTACAATTACGTGCTAATATTTGATTAACTGTTTAAGACTAGTATCGGTCGGATTTTATAGTTCAGCGCCAAGATTTACTGTTTTTTATTTCAAATTTCCATTAACTTAGCTGTTTTATTTTCTTATTTCTTGCTTTTGCCCGTGGATCACCTTATGCATGTCTGTGGACCACAGATTGGGAACCCCTGGAATAGATACTACTGCTTACAGTACAGCCATGGTAAAATCTCATTTAAGTTAGGCGCCCATTCCACATACGTACAACGTCAATGAAAATTATGAAATTGAAGGACATTTCAATTTCTCATTGATGGGGGCCATTCCATATGTTTTTCAAAAATTGACAATTTTCAATTGAAGCGTATGCGCCAAATTTTTGAAATTTGTTTCTTGAAATTGTATTTGTTTTCTTCGTCGCCTTATTATTTAATCCTTATTATAATTTTTACACAGAAATGCTTT
The DNA here is from genome assembly GCA_963971405.1 of Psococerastis gibbosa. NCBI lineage: Eukaryota > Metazoa > Arthropoda > Insecta > Psocodea > Psocidae > Psococerastis > Psococerastis gibbosa. The sequence goes on along the minus strand of OZ020488.1, from coordinate 12,845,163 downwards.
CTTTTTAGAGAAATCAATTAAAATAGTTGTACTTGTCATATCACATGACGCCATTTTTTAATTTTAGATTGTTTGTTTCATTGTTTGTGATTTTACTCTATTATCAATTGATCATTGATCAATTTTAACAATGGCATAGCGTAAAATTGAAATGCCCTTCAATTTCATAATTTTCATTGACGTTGTACGTATGTGGAATGGGAACCTTAGACCGTTGTGCCTGTCACAATTTGGAAGGTACTGATATGTTAGTGGGCCACGCATTTCTTCCTCCTCCAGGTCATAGTATCATAGCTGACCTGATCGTTTCATAGGGCAATCATAGGGTCCATTCTCCAAGCAATGGCAACCAACTTTATTAACCTTAATTGGATGCAATTTTCACAACAAATTAGAGTTCTTCTATACCGCGCTTTTCAATGTTTTTTTCACTGGTTACGAATGTAACGACAGTCAATACTGGCACTATCAGTTTTTTAATTATTTACTTCTTAACCTAACTTCAAGTATATTCACAAAAATCCCGAAAAATGTGTGTCTAAAAGGCGACATTAACATTAAATATCCTATATCCCATTTTCAGCAGCCCCCCCCCCCTTAAACACCACGTAATTTGTAGAAGCGGTAAAATGGTAAAAAAATATATTTTTTTTTTACTTATTTTTACAATAGCTAACCAAGCTAACCATTGACGAACTGGTTCCTACAAAGTATTATATAGGTCACAATTACCAGTCGCTAGTGTTGACACGAATTGATTTTCGAAAGTATATAGGGAAGTTAGAGAATAAGAAAATATACCATCTGATCTGATATATGAAAATAATAGTCTTCTACAAACTTGTAATGCATTGTTTTAAACACGGATTTTGTTATTATTAATCTACAATAGGCGAAAAATTGTTATTGGGCATATTTTTATTGACATAAAATGACTAATCGTAATTACGGCTTAGCCCGTAAATGATTGCAGTATCTGTTAGATATAGGCGGCATGGTTAAGAGATTATGGGACATTGAGTTGATATTAACCATCAAATAATGTTAACAAGTTTAGTTGGAAGGCTAGTTGACCTAAGGTGGCTCTATAAAATTTTCTGGATACCGAGGAAAACATTTCAAGAGACAGAGAACGTTCCAAATGCACTAGTAATATTTTATTTAATAGTCCATGTTTGGGAGTGAAATAATATTGGCGCAAAATATATTAGGACCTATTATAGCATGCAAGTTGCCCCACGGCAAAAACAAATTATTAAACTTGTGATAGTTTACATAATAAGTCACTATTTTCTTGTTAAGAGTCTGTTAGATATTCTTGTAAAAAACAAGCTTATTAATTTTATGTGCGGTATTTATATTTTGTTTTTGTGTATACGGCAAATCGCATGCTATACATGCCCCCTGCTTGTTCGGTAGTACTGTAAATAGGCTATATACAGGAGTGTTTGTCTCTTTTTAAAGTAAAATAATGATATCGTAAAATATGATCATTTATAATAAATGGGCCCAAACGGAAACCTGATTTTAGGTTCACTTCGAAAATATCATCCTTTGAAATACATAATAAACACATCAAATATTTTTGAGTAGGGAAAACCCTAGATGTCAATTTCGGATTTACCATTTAATTTAATTTAATTTTACAGGCCTTAGAATCTAGAATCAGGATCTAGAATTTTTGCCAGGAGGATATTGTTTGTATAAAGGTGCGAAAAACGTGGTAGTTTATTAGGCATTTTTAACTTGTATTTCAACAAATTAAATTTTAATTTATAGACCGTAACGTCATATTTTCTGTTATATGTAGCCAAATTTCTAGCCAAGTACTGTATACCTTTCAATAAATGCATTAGCCTGCTTTATACTTGACAATCGTTAACGCAATTTAACGAAATGGTCTATGGCATAAGCTAATAAAAAATGGAAACCGTCTATGAATGAGTGTTGAATTAGCTATCGCATTATAAATTATTGATTGTATTATACAGAGCGCCCTGCCAACAATTTATAAAACAGAAATTATGCATGGTATATGGCAAATTTCCATTTTTTTAAGTTTATTTAGATTTCGGCTGGAGATATAATGTACCTACTGTATATTTAATTTATTTAGAGCACTCTGGCTTGCGTAACAAGTATTAATTAAATACTTTATCATTTGTTTAGTGTCAATGAAAGGTTTCAGGGGAATGGGGTCTAAATAAATAAATAAATATTGACTTTTTGCAATTACCAAGTCAACCTATAGCGGAGTTAAGGCTATATAGCCCTCTCTTACACTCAACTAGGAAGACCCGGGACCGCCTGCTTTACATGCCCTACGAAGCATGGCATGTAGGACTTTTTTACGGTAAAAACATAATTTGAGTATATAGGCTATTTAACCTTCAGTGATCCGGGAAATTCAAACTCTGAAAGAGGTATGGAATTTCTAGTGGGTGAAGTCGAAGGTGTTATTAGATTTTGAAGGGCTATGAGACACTAAACGTCATTGATTTGACGATTTTTTTTTTTTTGATTTTCAGTGACGGCTCGTAACAATTTTTTTTTTTAGAAAAGCTTGAGCAAATAATTGTACCTGGTATATTGTGCAAATAACTAAGATGGTCTAAATTTTTAATTAAACATAATTTATGTCTTACATTTCTTTGGTAGCTTATAGGCTAATGCAGTATATCGTTGGATAGAAAACATTTTTTTTTTCACACCCATCAGGACACATAGAGTAGTGGTAAGAACTCCGACGACTTTCATCCCAAAGGTAGTTGGTTCTAGTCCCACACTTGGTCATTTGGAAGGCATGTAAAGCAGGCGGTCCTGGGCCTTCCTAGGTGCGTGGAAGGGAGGGCGCTATAGCCCTAACTCCGCTAGGTTGGCTTAGTATTAGAGCCATATTTTTCTTCATATATCTGCATATTTTTTGTTAGTTTCCAAGAGCCCTGCGGAAGCTTAGTATAGAATTACAAACTTACCTCTTAAACTTAAACTCTTCTGAAATCAACCAAAAGTTTTAAGCACTACATCACACAGAGCTCCCGGGTCCCGGAAATAGTTGAGGGGAAAATGCCGGTGAAACTTCAAACTTGTATATTGGCGCGTGCCGAACGGTTATCGCGCCAGAAACGCCAGCGACGTTCGCGGACCACGCGCGAAATTAAACTGTATCTGTCAGGGCGGGGTGAGCTCACTTGTTGCGGTGATGGCGCATGGCACACGAGGTGAAGATGCGGACACAACTCCTGGACAATATGATGGCCGGTGATAACATTTAAACAGACCATTGACGGTCCTGCAAAGGGTGGCTTACCCGCAGAAATGATGAGATCTACGCGATATACCGAGAACCTACGATAGCAACCGAAATCAAGAGAGCCCGCATCAGGTGGCTAGGGCACGTGGAACGAATGGCAGCCAATAGGTCTACAAGACCAGCCTTACACAAGGTGCCCTAAGGGAGAAGACGAGTGGGACGACCACGGATGCGATGACTGGACGATGTTGAGTTGGATCAGGCGACCCTTTACGTCGATGACTGGCGAAAGAGAGCGCAGAACCGCTCAGGCTGGCACGATATGACAGAGAAGGCCTTCACGAGCCGTTGCGCCAAGGAGTAGTATTGACGGTCCTGCAAAGAGTTGTAAGCAGTCCCGCATATGGAGGGCACTCCGTCCCATACCATTAGTGTTTGAACACTGTTGCACTGGTGATGGCACTTGACATGCAGTAAGCTACAGTGAATTTGGGCAGTAATACGGCTGAGCAACGGGCCATTGACGGTCCTGAAAGGAGTTGCCGCAAATGGAGGGCGCTCCTTCATCACTCCCACGACTCTGAGTATCCGTGTTGGAATGCATGGTGCTTACTTGTGATGGTGCAAGTACATTTCTTCATACCTTAGGCATTGACTGGACACGACCTCGTTAGCAAAGCAGCCATTCCAGCAGCTAGAATGCCTGAATCGCATGGCAAAGACTACATATACGGCATACCCATAACTGCCCTAACTACACTCCACTTGAACCGTTTTAGTGACTTTACAGTTATGGACCATTGATGGTCTGATCGTTTTTTCTTAGTGAAAACTTCCCCAATCGCGTTGCTGGGGGTGAATTCTAGTGAGCTGTCATCCGTTACGTTACCTTTATAGCCAGGTATGGAATGGCAAACTCTCCACATAGTCTGGAGTCTTAAGGGTTCCAGCTTGCAATTCTTTACTTTAAGGGGTGATAGGGGACATCATACTGTAACGATTCTGATATGGAACCACTCTATCGCAGTATTATATGGTACGTAACACCGATATTAAACTAACTTTGGTTGAAGAGGGTCTGTCTGTCTAGCAATGCGAGTCTTGTCATTAAGAGCATATAAGTAGAGGGTTTGTAGAGGCACTGTACTTGTCGGACGTTTGGTCCACTGGTTAAGCCGATGCCCCGAATAGACTTAGAATATTTGTACGAATCCCGCCATGTCCGGGTTTTCGAAGTTCTCTAATTTCCGTCGAGCCTGTGAGACCGATATCTTCTTGCATAGGTTAGGAATGTTAGGATAAATATCGATCCAAAGAGATAGCCTGTAAGCCCCGCCTTAAGCTGAATACGCACGACATAATATTGGAATGGATTCACATCTGAGAGTGAACACCCGGCACAAAAGTCTATTTTATATGAATTTGTACATAACTAACTACCTACAAGAACTCGGTCTAATTGGAATGCTAACCAGGTGTAATATTCTTAACCAGAAGTGTGACATAGATATATTCCTTGAATCACTAATTAGAATTGGGAGGAAAGCCTTACAACATGCGTTATAAATAAATAAATAATAAATAAATATCTACTTTTTTTGTTCTATTACTAAGCCAACCTAGCGGAGTTAGGGCCATAAGCCCTCTCTTACACTCAACTAGGAAAGCCCGGGGCCACCTGCTTTACATGCCCTCCGAAGCATGGCCAGAAATTATAGCAAGTGTGGGACTCGAACCAACAACCTTTCGGGTGAAAGTTGGAGTCCGTTCCACTACTCTACATGTCCATAATATCATATGTACCGTTATTATTCCATTTGTAGCAACTTTGTCAAAATTGGAGTTTTTCCGTTTATTATAATATTTATTTATTTATTACGACTGCTATAACCCCCTCAAGTGAATTTTCTTCATAAAAAATGCAAGCTGGAGCAATTTTTGCCCGTAAGCTTCCGGACTACTATAGATATTTACCATTAATTAAGCTCTTCAAGTCTTCTTAGAGAATGGGTGGAAAGTACAGTAGATTCCGACATCTACTGATGAAAGTGTAAAGACAGTTCCTGAACTAGCCAAGGATGATGCTGGACGCGCCATCTCTGAAAATATCATTGAAATGTCAGCAAATCTGCCATCTTTCTAAACTTGCAACAACTAAATACGAAGCGCCCACCTCTTTAAAGTTGAGGAAACATAGGTGATTTATTGTGCCATGTGGGATTGAGATCATGGAAGGGAGGCTCAGGTGATTGGGGCATGCATACAAGAATGTCCTCAACACCAAAACTAGAGGGTGCAAGGCCGCTTGGCCATCTGCGTCCGAGGGACAGACGATGGTTGGACGATGCCCTGGAGAACAGCAAGCAGCTCTGTAGGAGGAAGACGGCATCGAGAGAAGACAAAGAGACCAAATCCTCCTCCGCACGAGGCTTCATAACTTCCACTAGACGAATGCTCTAGTTTCGTCCAGTGTGCATGATACCACACCGGCAAGGTCGTAACCTGGGTTCGAATCTCCTTCCCATTCAGTAAATCCATACAAGTATTTTCCTTTCTCTAATTCCCCTACCTATAGGGGCTACATCTTCTTCTTTACATACCTCTTCTAGCGAAGATTGGCGATCACCACGGCAATTTGGACCGTGGAGACAGCTGCTCTGAAAAGTTAAGTCTTGCTCTTGCCAAACCACTGGCTCAGATTTTTCAACCAGCATGTTCTTCTGCCTGGAGCCCTCAGTCATTCTATCTTCCCTTGGATAACATGCAGATGACGATATTTTTCGTTCCTCATCACATGACCGAAGTATGCTAGTTTCAGTTTCATAACCGACAGCAGAAACTCGCCTTCTGTACCTATTCACTATATATATATATATAGAGGCTACATGCAAAAGTTAAATGGATACTCATGTATCACTAGTATTTTTTAGTGATATCGAATTACATATTGAAGAGATATTGAGTAAATCAGCAGTTAAGAGACAATCGGGTCAGCCTCCCCCCCCCCCCCCCATTACAGGTTTTTGTACAAAGTCAATTTTTTTTTTTAAATAATAATAATAATAATAAAGTCTTTATTTTAAAAAAAATATGTATAGATACAGCGAGATTAGGGCCTATGGCCCTCTCTTACACCTAAATGTACATAACAACGATATAGTTTGATTGAAATATATTTTTATAAACTACATTCATGCAGTATGTCAGTCATACCTTTCATTCAAGATAACAGACATACTAATTCACATTCGCTACCATCTACTGTACATTCACACACACATTTTCTCACACATTCACACGCAGCCTTGCCTTGATCAACCGGTGACAGTGGTTTGCTGACTAAGGAGAAACTTGTAATATTTGTTTTTAAATACGTTGAGAGAAGGAGAGGCACGAATTTCTATGGGTATCGAGTTCCATAGTGTAGAGGAAGAGATGAGAAATGAAGAGTGGAAGATTCGGGAATGAGAGAGATGGGTTAGAAGGAGGTCGTCCCCACGAGTATTATAGGCTCGCGAGGAAAGTGGTGCAAGGGACGAGAAATATGGATAGTAAATAAAAAAGTCAGTAATTGGTAAGAGAAGAAATGCTCCTCTACATATATTGTGGTATATATAACACTGACATTAAATTAACTTTGGTTGGTGAGGTCACCTCCTCGTTATAACCGAAATTAGAGGATATGGAAAAAACCGGGCTTGGCGGAATTCGAACCCACGATCTACGCCTAACCAGGGCGTCGTCTTAACCGCTGGACCACAAGCCCCGGTTAGGCTTAGATCGTGGGTTCGAATCCCGCCAAGCCCGGTTTTTCCATATCCTCTAATTTCGGCTCCTCTACATGTTAATATACATATAGTATTAAGGAATTAAGCTGGATCCAACACAGTTTTGCTACATTTTTTAAGGCGTGGACCTAACCAAACCTTACATTTTTCACGCCTACAAAAACTGCGTGCAGCACCTAGCGCCGGGACATCGTTGTGGCCGATTGGCCACACGACAAGTCTACCTCGACAGCCACCTCCACAGGATAGGTATCGCTGAGTCATCCAAATGCCCCCTCTGCTTCCAAGGGGAAGGAATTACCGAGCATCTATTCAGCTGCAATGGCATAGAGGTAGAAAATCGAACTACCTACGACACAGAAGGGAGTGGCCCAGTTCTACTAAGTGGCACGGCGTCAAATGATGGGCGTTGGCTGAAGAAGAAGAAGAAGAAGAAGAAGAAGAAGAAGAAGAAGAAGAAGAAGAAGAAGAAGAAGAAGACGAAGAAGAAGAAGACGAAGAAGAAGAAGACGAAGACGAAGAAGAAGAAGACGAAGACGAAGAAGAAGAAGAAGAAGAAGAAGAAGACGAAGAAGAAGAAGACGAAGAAGAAGAAGACGAAGAAGAAGAAGACGAAGAAGAAGACGAAGAAGACGAAGAAGAAGAAGAAGACGAAGAAGAAGAAGACGAAGAAGAAGATGAAGACGAAGAAGAAGAAGAAGAAGACGAAGAAGAAGAAGAAGAAGACGAAGAAGAAGAAGACGAAGAAGAAGAAGAAGACGAAGAAGAAGAAGAAGAAGACGAAGAAGAAGAAGACGAAGAAGAAGAAGAAGAAGTGTCCAAACTGTGTCAGTGCCGGCTACATACTGTGTATCAATGTATAAAAATGTGGATAAACATTTCTAATACATTATGGCATCAATTTTATTCTTGAGGAGATATTGGACTATCTACAAAAAATGTGTAATGGGGGGGGGGGTCCAATTTGCCCCCAATTTCAACAAATATCAATAAAATTCCCGGGAAAAGTCAGCTATACAGATGCACTTTTTTCAAAGTTGAAAAGTAAATTTAGACTTGGCCCGTGACGTCAAGCAGCACGTGGGCACACTGATCGCACTCCCATCAGTTTTTCACTTCACGTCCCCAAGCTTTTGCACATTTTGCGCAAAGTTTTTCAGTTTCTTGTGGTTTTTTGTAGATATAGTGTCAATTTTTTGTGAAAATTATTTTGTATAGTTCCCAATATAGTGCATAGTGAAATTGTGTAAATTGTAATTATTTGACAAACGAAAAATTTGAGCAGATTGCTGCTTCATTTGCAACAGGTGATTATTATTCTTACTTTTTTATAATTGCAGATTTTTTTTTAAATAGACCTTATATTGTAAGCGTAGGTTGCAGACAATGCATACCCGATAGTTTTGTAGTAATTTCTCAGTATTGACCTAGACTTTTACTGCAATGTCTGTATTCTGAAATATATATTTTGGACAAACTTATCACAGATCTAGTGCCTACATTACGAACCACTGAAGAAAGGTCTTAAAATATTTAATTTGAATTTACGGTTTCCACTCAATAACCTAGGATTAGAGATATTGTACTGAACAATTATCTACTGTGTATACATACATATATACAAGTTTTTCCTTGGTCAGTAAACCATTGTCACTAGTTTATCAAGGCAAGGCTGCGTGTGAATGTGTGAGAAAATGAATGTGAATGCGAATTTGAATTAAATTGAATTTGGTTGATATGTACAGTTTAGGTGTAAGAGAGGGCCCTAGGTCCTAATCTCCTACAGGATTTTTTTCAATAAAGACTTATTATTTGTCCGAAGTCAAAGCCATACTAACTACAAAAATGATTTTTCATTTTAACATTCAGTTTATTAACGGTGACCACATTGTATGAACTTATAGGCCTAGTACTGTACTATGTAGTAAAAATGAAGGACAATGATTCATACTTCATACTTCTCGATGTTAAATGTAAAATCATTTTCAATCGTGGAATAAATATTTATTTAAACAGTAATATTTACATGATCGCGTCAGCAAGAATTTTTCCATTAGTCTTTATCCCTCAGTGTGTTTTCGTGCTTTTATGAATTCGGATAGTCTATTCTTAAATCTTATATCTGTGTGGTTCAATACGATATATTGCACATAAACTGAAGAAGGCACTTTGTGGGAGGAAGCTACCTATATGTACGTAGGTTAGGTTAGGTTAGGTTAGGTTAGGTTAGTGATATGTACGTAGATATTTGTCAGCAGTACCTTAACATAATCTAGCACTTGTTTTTGTGCAAGCTTCTCTTAAAACCAAACCAAGCTTTTCCTTGAGCTTGGGTCCATTGCTATGCAGTATGTGTCTAGTACAAGTTGCTTAATTTAATGTCAAGAAGTTGGCCGAATGATTGTAAAACATGGAGTCGTTGGGCGCCTAACATGAGCAGGCTGCCAACACAACAGTGTGAAATGCAAGACATCCGGGCAAATTGACCTTCCTTCTCTATCAATGGACCCAGCAGTCAAAGTTATTGCCACGGCTACCAGTCTAAAGCAACGCAACATAAAGTCATTTTTGTATTTAATGTTTTCAGTATGTAAATAAATAAGATCGTGTCCAGTGATAGGACATCTAGGACAAGTCCTACCACCAAATGGGGGTCAAACAACGGACGATAGCACGGTTAAACGTTTAACCAACTCTGAAGTGCTTGTTTATAACAGGTCCCACGAGTTTTAACTTAACTTGACATAAAACACTTAGCTATGTATAACTTGATAACACCGACATCGTGAAGACTGAAGAACCTTATTGTGCTCTTGTAGTCTTTGGGTCACAATCCAGCAAAAATGGCAGTAGCTGGTTAAATCCCTCCCTCTGAGGTTGTGAACACTACATAAAAGATGACACTTGGAACATTTAGAAAAATCGATAGAACTCAATGTTCCGCTTCTGCAATTTTTCCGTAGGCTATAACCAAAGTGTTCCAAATGTCATCCTATCGTGATTGCGTATTTGGGTAGTATAAACCGTGATCTTCATGATTCAGAAAACTAATGAAAAGTTTTGAGAAAAACATATAAGTTTGCAGAAACACAGAAGCCATGTTAGGTTTATTTTAACCTGGAATTCACCGAGCTTAAACTTAAATTATTAGATTCAATTCAATTAATGTTTTCCTTCTTTAAATATTGAACAACTTACTAATTGTATTATAGAACCTTTTCCGTTATTATCCAACAAAGCTTTTTTCGGGTTTTTACTTAATATATGTAAAGTGAACCGGTCCGAATTAATTCGAACTTTCCTATTCCTCAATTTGTAGATGCATAATATGAGTACCTAATTATAGTATATAGAAAATAATTTTCCTATGGTTAAACTACGGATCCATTGGGGGGGGGGGTGTATCTGAAGGCACTCCAGGTGAGGTAGCCTCAATATATTTAAAACTCTTTTAAACTCCATTCTATCTAGTGTACGCTGGAAACATTTCGAAGAAGGGGGTGGGGGTCTGGACACCCTGGAGACCCCCTCTGACTACGGCCTTGGATATCCCCTATCCCAAAGCACTCAATTGATCGATGAGATTCCATATCCTAGAGCGGGCTGACCAAAACATTATAACAGTAATATTGATATGGCACGCAATGTATTGGAGCCTGAATTTTCCATAATTTCATTTAAAAAAATAATTTTTTGTACAAAACCAAATCTTTTATTGGGAATGCAACCTTTTCGGTTTTGTTACTATATTTAACACCTAAAACATGCCTGAAGGTAGAAATAATCGATAGAAAGGTTCCGCAGAAAAATTATTTTCTATTAGTTTTTCCGGAAAATTGAGTTATTTTTATTTTTTTACCCCCAGAAGAAAACTATAAATGGGCAAGCTATCCACCGCGTATGTTAGCATTAACAACGACTACAATATATGTCAATTTAAAAGAAATCCATGCAGCCGTTTTTTTGAGAAATAACGTTTTCAAAGTTTTTTTGTTGAGTTTTAGGGAGATTCATCTACCTATTGAGATGGCGACCAATGAACGACTTTCGGAAAATTTCTTCACAACTTTTCATTCATGACCCCCTGAGCTTAAAACCAACCTACGTTCAAAATGTTATATGTATGTATGTATATACAGTATGTATGTATGTCGATTTTAGGAAACACTCTAACTTCCGTAAATATTATCCAATTTTGATGAAACTTTGCACAAAAATTACTCACACAAATGTCTTGATCGAGTTCGTTAACTAGCTAGATCCACTATTTAGTTACAAGATGGCGTCCGATTGAAACCTTGTATAAATCATATCTCAGTTAATATTGTCGCAGAGGAATGAATTAAAATCTGACTGAAAGTCCGTATTATTATCTACGATAATAGTAATCACCACTTGTTACGACAAATCAACCATTTTAAGATGGCATCCAGTCGAAGTGAAAATAATTTGATAAATAAAAGTTCATAGTCGGCATTGTGGTTCGAAATTTGGAACACATGAGTGTTTTGTGTGTTGATGTTGTGGTCGGGAAAATAATGAAGTATTTTTTATTTGTTATTACATACATAGCGTTGGTAGCGTAGAGAAAAGCAGGGTATGCGGAATCTCCCTACTCCTGATTGGCCAGAGCCGAAAGGGATTTTTTGTGAATAAAACCCCCCAAAATTGAGTTAGCCCAAAATGAAAAAAAAAAAAAAATATCCCGAGGTATGATTTTTTTTAACCTGCATGCCAATAACATAAAAAACGACCCAGTACTTTGCCCGGAAATCGTGAATAGACAGAGCACTAGGTAGTTTGCCGTCGGCCTCGAGTAAATACCCACTTCTCTTACAATATAATATTGCTGACGTGAAAAATATAGAATAGTGTATTATCGATCGTCTTCCGCGATGATCGAAGCTCTTTTGGCGGGGTTTCAAAAACAAGAGTTGTTGCCATTCGCAAATAAAAATAGTTATCGTGTTATTCTTGGACAAAGGAACTTTGCGACCTATAACAGTGTACTGACCCTAGGGGGGCTAGGGGTCGCAAAAATTCATTCAACCGCAACCAAACTACAGTGCCACAGAAAACATAACCGGGACTTAGTTCGCACAAGTGGTAGACTGTTCAAGGGCGAATGCAGCGGAAGATGTGGAGGGGGGGGAGCAAGGCCGTAGCCAAGGGGTTCAACCCCTCCCCCCCCCCTCGAAATGAAAGGGCTTGACACTAGATAGAATTTTGAGAGGAAAAATAAAAACTACTATGTAATATCCAATGAAATTTCTGAAAACCCCCCCGAAAAAAATCCTGGATCCTGGCTACGGCCTTGGGGGGGGGGGGTCACAAGTTGTATGTGTAGGTGTGCAGCCTATACCCCCTCCCTCCCGAGAAACCCGAGAAATATTTTTTAAAATTAAGGTAAATTGTTTTACCTTATGAATTTACTTCCTATTCAGGGGGGGGTCACGGTGACCCCCCTGGATCCGCCATTGAGAATGTTAGGATCAAGGGTTGTTTATTCCAGTGCTTAGCTAGGGTACTAGGATGCCATAGTGGACTGTTTACTGTCAGGGTAATCCCAACATAGCTTGAAAAGTATACGTATGGATACTGGATAAATAAATAAGGACTTTTTATTGTTCCTATTACTAGGCCAACCTAGCCGAGTTTGCACTATAAAACCCTCTCTTACACTCAACTAGGAAGGGGACCGCCTGCTTTGCATGCCCTCCGAAGCATGGCCTGAAAATGTAGCCAGAGTGGGACTCGAACCAACAACCTTTCGGGTGAAAGTCAGAGTCCGTACCACTACATGTCTTGACTGGATAGCACTTTCATGTATTACAACATGGCGATGCCATCCAGGATTTCTTGCCAAGACTTCTCTATCAATCGTGGGAACCTCCATAATATGTGTAATGTATGTACTGCATGGGTCTATAAATGCAAAACAGGCATGTAAACAAGTTAATTAATAGACCATCAGAGGGAGGAGGACTGAAAAGTGTAAAAATCAAAGATCTCATGCAATATTAAGCCTGAGTGTTCAAAATGTTTTGTAAACAAGACAGCTTTCACAGAAAGCTCGTATTTTTTAAGATTTTTCATCTGTTCCCTTTTTTATTTTTGTGGCTGTGGAAAGAGCAATTAATTAATTTCGTCCAAAAATTACGATAATTTCTTGTTTACTAAACATTTTGAACACTCAGCCTTAATCGCAGAGTTGCCAAAATTATCAGGGGAAAAAGAAGAAAAAAATTTCTGTGCAATTTGATACGTGATATGTACCCCATTGTAACACAGATTGATTGAAATTGATTTGTACAAAAAAAAAAAAAAAAAAAAAATTGCTGTGGTAGCCTAGTCCTGAGAAACGAGTTCAAGAACTGTGGTGAATAGGTGTTAGTGAAGGCCTCATGTCATATACATTGAAATGTAGAGGAACATTCTTGCTAATTTGATGGATATATTGTATTTGACGGCTCTACGATATTTACGATATTTCCTGTGAAAATCGTAGTGGGGGTACTACGATGTGCTCTTAATAGTGCGACCTCCCTACAGCCTACAGGCTAATCCCCCTGCAACTAGTAAAAATATCCCTGAAAATTTAGAGTTATGCAACTGCATTCATCCAAATAATCACAGACACCCTACAGCCGCCGAACGTCTTTCTTCGCTCCATCAGCGTCAAGCGGACTACTAACAGCAGCGAAAACTGAAAAGAATCTCGTCAGCAAACAGGAAGGCTGGGAACTAGGCCACAAGGAAGACGGGGCCGAAGTTAGCGAAATGTGGAATTACAGTGTTGGAGACATGCCACCTCGCCGGCTGTTGCTGTAGCCGCCAACAGTGTTTCCAAAATCGCTGACAGTGGTGGGTGTGCCTAGCTGAGACCTCACTTATGACGGAGGTAAATCTACACACTAACCCTGTCTGTACAGTATAACGTTGGATTTATCTAACATTGGCTAACGACATCGAGTGTAGTTTTGAGTCAAGGAGTTGCCAATTTGTATGTTATATCTTTCTCTGCGATAGGTGTAGCACCAATACAAAAGGATAAGTTAATTTGATACTTCCTAGAGGTCGTTCTAACTGGATCCGTTCCTAAGAACAAGGAAAAAGTTTATACATACATACATTTGTACATATAGATATGATAAATTTGAATGTGCTCTATTGTGGCCAGAAATACAGCCAAATTTGCTGTTAGCCATTCAAGCATACCGTTTGGTTCACAGGAGCTATAGGCCGGCCATGGCGGTACATAAGAGCTAATCTCTGGATTTACTCCCGCACTCCAATATGACAAAATCCATTGAAACATATAGAAAATCGGTTCACAAATGGTTCCATGAAATAGTGTTTAACTTATCTTGGAGTCGCGGTTCCCAGTACGAATTGGGAAATATAGAACCAAGGTATAGGGAAACCAATGCTTAGCACAGTGCACAGAAGCCGCATACACGCGTCTACACAAGACGTATCGGAATAAACTATTTCTTGGAGAATTGCTTGGGAAAGCAAGAAAGAAAACAAATTCTTTACTTTTTTCATATTGGCGAATTTTGGGCGTTTCAGCCCCCTCTTACAACTAAGTACTTGCTCTTCTGCGTTGGCATGAGGTTCACCTTTCTGATATCGTACGTGTAATAAATCATATATGAAGACGACAGGGGAAAAACAGGAAAGGTGATCAAAAGTTGATTTTTCATAAATCGAGTTTTAAAGTTGAAAGTTTCTTCCCATGTATACTATTTTTTCCCCCGCCATTTGTGCAGAACCTTACTTGTTTTTCTTCGGCTTTGTTAGGTCATCTAAAACTATCTACATTAAAAACTGAACAGAATGCCACCATTATCTCAATTTCGACCAAAAGTGCACCTTTCCGGTTTTTCCCCTGACGTCTTCATATGCTGTTAATAGCTGATTTTCTCAGAAATGCACCACCATACTATTACTACTTTAATATATTATACTGTATTTAGCTGTTCTGCACCATGCTTGGCTTAAACTGTGGTATAATGAGATATCAAAATCGAAATTAAAGTAGCACAGGCCTAATGTTAAGTTATTATTATTATTCATTTATTAAGTTAATATTAGTTATATTAGTAAACCTTTTATTTTTAATTATATTGTATTTTGAAACTGGTTAATTTAATGAAAGTATCGCATTGACCTCTTCAGTGGTCACTGTATGCTAGTATCTGCGTTGAGTTACGACAAATCTCCGATCGCATGGTGTGTAGAGATTTGCACATTTATAACCACGCTGCCACTTTGCCACCGAAGCTGATAAATACAATACAAAATTTTAATGTTTGTTTATTTATTTTTACTTTCTTTTAATTTACCAATATTACGAGTATGTTACGGTACCTGGGTACCCCGTACCCATATTGATGTTATTATAAGGAATCATTGGAATGCTGTTAAATAAAAAATAATAGGTATAGGGGGTGAATAGGATCATGGTGGTGATCGAATCGGGTCAAAACTTACATTTTGCATTTGTTTGGTTCTAAGCCCCAAGGCCGTACATAGGAATTCTGAGAGAAAGGGGGGAAAGCTCAGTCGAAATTACTTTTAGTTAGTTTTAGTGTTGGCTTTAATTGTTGCGTCCTAGCCTCGCACGCAGCATTCACCACCATTCATGTTATTACTAAAGCAGAAAATAAGTTACCACGGGTAACAACTTAAAGTGTGTGGGCCCAGGTAGTATCCATCTTAAATTTTTAACGTAAACGTTGTTGCAAGCGAATATATAAAGAGATGATGGAGTATTGCCAAAATGGCCATGAGTAATGTTTGGATCAAGGGTGTAAAATTGCAGTCTCTCATCGAGTCACACGAACGAACGAACGTTGATTATTGTAACTCCTACGGTATGTATTGCTTTACCCACCCTGACCGAAATTAGAAAATTTAAAAAAAAAATGGACTTGGTGGAGCCTTTAGACGACGGCCCAGATAGACATAGATTGTGTGTTCGAATCCCGCCAAGCCCAGTTTTTCTCTCAATCCTGAAATTTCGGTTACGGTATTAAGTCTCTTGAGAGTGTACAGCCCGTAGGAAATTGGCAGCCTAAAATGTAGTACTTTTTATTTTTTATTTAATTAACTAAGCAAGTTATTAAAGATTTGGCTCATTTGAGTTGCATCATAGATAATAAGGTATTTTTAATTTTTGAAATAGCAGTTTTTTCATAAAGGCGACAATAATTTATACTCAGTAATTTATTAATTATTATCGTGTTTATGAAAAAACTACAATCTTAAAAATTAAAAATACCTTATTA
Organism: Psococerastis gibbosa; assembly: GCA_963971405.1. NCBI lineage: Eukaryota > Metazoa > Arthropoda > Insecta > Psocodea > Psocidae > Psococerastis > Psococerastis gibbosa. The sequence goes on along the minus strand of OZ020488.1, from coordinate 12,828,829 downwards.
TATTATGCATGAAGTAGTCTTCTGCATCTTAAATGAGCTAAATCTTTAATAACTTGCTTAGTTAATTAAATAAAAAATAAAAAGTATTACATATCGGGCTGTACACTCTTAAACCTAAGTTAGTTTAATGTCAGTGACATGCACCGTATAATACGGTAATATATTGAATAATTACTCACCCTACCTAAGACTTAGAAATTTAACAGTCTGAGAACTTTTATGAAGGCATGGGAGCCCTAATTGTATTTCGTCTAATAATTGTATTTGCTGGAATTAAGGAATTTTTATTATTATTATTATTATTATGTTAACCTAAGTAATGGTAAGCGCTGGGTGAAACTGCCAGCTGCAGATAAAGTTGCTCTATTTAAATGTACAGCTCAGTTCCACCTTGTTTACCATTAGACAAGGTAAAAAGTACATAAAAAACTACATTTATGATGTTCAGACTGTACTGTTTTAAGTAAAAAGTTACTGACGGGATAGATCAAGGTCATTCTGACCTCTGAGTAATGTGCCGGAATTTTTGGGATTACTTCACATTCCATTGGTAATTTTTCACATAATGGGAATGGCATTTTACATTTTTTTACATGCAGCTTTGGCGCATATTCCATATACGTCAATAGTCAATAGTAAATGTGGTTTTGACGTGGTACCAGACATTAAACATACTACATACTACGACATACTACAAATGTCTGGTACCACGTCAAAACCACATTTACTATTGACTATTAAAGACATACTAAAAATGTCTGCTACCACGTCAAAACCACATTTACTATTGACTATTGACGTACCGGTGTGTGGAATAAGCGCCTTTGCAATGTCTACCATATTATTCTAATATGCCTATGTTCAATAGAGTTCTAAACAAACAAAAAATATTGTTGAGGCACCCATTCCACCGACCGGCTAGGACTATTTAAAAAAACGGTGACGTGGTAACAGGCATTCAAGACTTAGGTGGCGTTTCCACCGACCTCGCATAGCAGACTGCAAATGACATTGATGGAAATTAGAATTTTTCTTTTTATAGAAATCTATTAAAATGTTTGTAGGCTACTTAACATGTCCCATGACGCCATTTTTTAATTTTATTTTGTTTGTTTGTGATTTTACTGTATGATCATTGATCAATTTTAACTTGGCATAGAGGAAAATAAACATTTCCGTCAATTCTGCAATGCGAGGTCGGTGGAAACCCCGCCTAAGTCTTGAATGTCTGCTACCACGTCACCGTTTTTGTAAATAGCCCTAGCCGGTCGGTGGAATGGGCGCCTGAAATTAATTTTACTTTACAAAAAGAAGAAACTTTCAAGATTACACTAGTATCCAAATATTTAATGTAATTTAAAAATATATAAATAAAAAATAGTAAATTGATTGTAGCAGCTGTGATAGGTAGCCTAATTATGTGGGCCAGACCGGAAGGGATTTTCAGGGTAGGATTAAAGAGAATAAAGGGGCATAGAATTGCCTATAACTAATTCCACTTTAGCCCAAGTTACTAACATGTTTAACAATTTTAATAATTTTAAAATAGGCATATGAGAAAATTTTCATTTTTTCAAACCTGCGACGAAGCGCCGCCATTTAGAAAATGACGTTTCGTTTTTTTTTAATTCCCCAATATGGCCGCCTTCTGTCGTAGGAACGATAATTTTGTTTAATAGTAAGTGGAGTTCTATAACTTATGGAAAGGAAGGCGGCGCGGTCTCATACAGGTAAATTATGCAAGGCAAACGTCGTGAGCACTGTTTTTCAGAATATTCGAAAATCGGTGTCTTTTTTTCATAGCCTAATTAATAAATTATAAATCTTTGGATATTTGAGTAAATTTGAAAAATATTCATGCAGAATTGTTTTAGCCCATAAACCGGAAAATTGTTCCAAAAGTTAGAACTCTATTATTGTAATAACTTTTATAAATCATATTTAGTTATAGGTATACAATATACTATGTAATGAATACATTGTACTGTGTCTAATATGACAACCATTATATATGACTGTATTATACAAAAAAAAAGACGGCATTTTATTGAATAAAATTAAATCGGCTACATTAAAATGGCCTTATTAACTTAAATAGTATGGTTTTCATAGCCTAGAATGAAATATTTACATTTACTACCTGCCTACATGCAGCACCTATCTTACTTAACATGTTGTATTGCAAGCGTATTAAGATATGGAAAAACGAAATTTTAGCGTATTATTTAATTTTTAACTGTGTGTAATGTAGTAAAAATGTTAAGTTAATGTCATTTTTAAATTAAACCCATAAGGGACTGCAATTAACCAAATTTAGGCTGTTATTCATCCATCGTGCTAAGTTAACAAAAGTAACATACACATTCTGTTTATATTTTAAACATGTTTGTATTTCACTGGACTGGTGAATTGCACATTTGGTTTCAATTGATAAAATTTTAGCTAATATTGTACAAACTTGCAAGCTACAGGCCTAGGCCTACTAATATATAATATTATTGTACATGAAGGATTCCATTACGGCGGTTAGGTATACCTCACGTAACTGCATTACCCTCAATAAAGAGATAAAAGTTGTTCTTTTACGTTTATCTCTTAGGGAATAATTCCTTTTTTATTCTGAATTTTGGTCTGTACGGTAAATCAGTAATACGCTAAATACGAGGTTTCTACGAAAATTTAGTCTCAATTACCGTAGTGTCTTTTGCAGTGCCTTAGGTAGGCAATGTTCATTTCAACGCGGTATTGTCTCGAGAAATTTCAAACTATATTAACCCATCATACAAATAAGGTACCTACCCTAGGAAACAGTTCATTTTCTAGTAAGTGAAGCCTGTAGGTAAAATTGTATCCAAAATAATAGAATTTTTCATCCAGTCTCATAGTGCTTTGGTATTACAGCCATATTTGGCATAAATCCAAAATAATGCCTTTCCTATTTCCAGAGCTATGGCGTCATGGAGATATTCAGCGTCTTCCTACACGCCTCGAGATCGGTCGCTCTCTAGAGACAGTACAAGCACTTCCAATTACGGAAAAAGCTCCTTATCAACACCTACTTATTCGTCTGCCGACAGACCAAGTCGTTGGTCAACTTCACAGTCAAGTAGAGAGCCTCCAAAAGCTTCGCGATCAAATTCAATTGAAGAGCATGGGCCAGTATGGGCGAAAACTTCATTACATTCAAGTCCTTCTTCGTTGGTGCAGAAACTAAAAGAAAAGTATAGCAGTAGCGGTAGCAAGGCAGACCCTACCAATCCAACTTCCACTTCTACTCCGGCTGTAAAAAGGGCAGAGGCAAAGGATTTAAGTCTGCCTCTAAACAAATCGTATGGAAGAACGACCACATCCAATTTAAGCAGTAAAATAGACACTGCTCCTTCTAAGTCTTATGCATCCGATCCAAAACCCAAAGAACCTAAGGACAATGCGGAGTCGTCTATTTCTAATTTCCGTAAGACACAAGCTTACAATTACACTAGAACTGACACGGACCGCAGTCCTGGGACCTACTCTTCCAGATCGTCAATTAGAAAAAGAAGTCCCGAACCAGATAAGCCCACATATGAGTACCGCACAAAAACATCTGATTATAGCCCTATTGAAAATAAAAATAAAATATACACGTCATCATCCCTTGGCTCATCCCCAGCAACTGCAAGGTATTTAGGTAAATACTCCAGTAGCTCGACTGGCTCTACACCCACCACGCCTACAACCCCTAATACAGACCGGAATCATATTATAGAAAAGTTTGCCAAGGCACATGAAAAGGAATTAGAGAAAAAACATCAAGATGAGACAGTTGTCCTTGTGACAAGAGGGACATCCCCAACACAGCCATCTAACTCAGTGTACGTTAGGACCAGGAGAGCTGACTCTGAAAGAACTATCGAAAGAACGGCTACCAAACCAAAAATAAAACCACTTATGATAGACAAACTAATTCAAGTTGAGGATTTAGCTACAACTGCAAGCACTACGACCAGTAGTAAATATACGTCTGGTGATGCTGGCGTCAGAGCTAGAAATTGGACGTCGTACATGCCCTCAACCGGTTCAACTTATTCTCCTCTTTCTAGGTATTCGACAGCAGGTAGAGCATCAAGTTACGCCCCCATCACTATATCGCGATATGAATCATCACGTAGTTCATTAGGTCGTGATATCCCAAGTAGTAGGAATTCCATGGAAGTTGAAATCCCAAGAAAGGTGGAAGAACCAGTAATAAAGAAACCACCCATTGTTAAACACACAGATTCAATAAAAGTTCCATCACCACCCCGACAGAATTCATCGTCACCAGGAAGAGATGCATCTAGTTGTGACCAAACTAAGTCAGATAACAGTTCACAGTCTGTGTCTGATAAGACAGAAACAGAAGTAAAAACTAAAACTTTAAGTAAGACTGATCCCCAAGATAGTATTTCCAAACCGTCATCGTCCTCATTGAATCAAGGAGGGCTAAAACGAACCGTAAAAACTTCTCCTTCATCAAAGGCAATCGCCAAATCTACGTCGCCACCAAGTAAGGGAGAGAAAAAAGAAGGAACAAAATTATCTTCATCGTCAAGTAAGTCGGACGTAAGCGGTGTAAAAAAGTTGTCGTCGTCTCCTGTAATTAAGAAAACGCCATCACTAAGGGATAAATCAGTGTCACCAGCCAGTCTTTCACACACGAATGAAAACAATTCTTCCAAAGTCGACGAAAAGGCTAGATCAAGGTCGCGCACTCAAGATTCTGACACCAACATTTCGGTATCGGGATTTTCAGACGATGGAAAATCTAATCACTTCAACGAACCTACATCTGTCCCGAAAGTTACTAAACAATCCCCAAGCCCTGGTCCTCGTCCGACTTCCGCATTGAAACTAGAGTCAGAAAGTGAATCTGAGTCGGAATCAGATGAGACAACAACTGACACAACTGATAGTGAAACTGCTGATGAAGTGGAGGAGCTTACTAAGTATTCAGAACCATCTAGCATAAAGCGGAGCATCACCAACTTCCTTCAGAACTTACCGAATGTGGGAAGTGTGACAGATGCCACTAGTAGTAGGTCTCGAGTAAACTTGTTCCGCGGGAAGTCTGGAAGTCAAAACAAAATTAAGTTTATAAAGCACGTGGAGTCTGGTGATAGGCCGTGGTGGATGGATAGCACAAGTGACGTTCCCGATGGTGTCATTAAATTAGCACCAAGCATAACTTCAATGCCGCAGGGACTGGACAACAAATTGTTAGGGCCAAATTTTCTTCTAAATAGACAGTTCAGCAGGGATAAGGATTGGTTAAAAAGTAGCAGTGAAGATGTCAGTGAAAGGTCTCCCAGGCCTCAAGGTACACCTTCACCGAATTTTCATCAGGCTCTATCGCTGTCACCTACTCAGCAAAAACCACTTGATAGTACCTTGTTTTTGGACGTACCGAAGTTCCCGGTTACTCGTCAGTGGAGTGATGAGAAACCATGGTGGATAACCGAGGGTGAAAATTCAGCAAACGATAAAAGCATTTCTGTTGAAAAGGAGTTAAGTGGAATTAGTGTTCTCTCAGAGATGGTAAATGGCTTCCATGAAGAAGAAAAAAATGAAAGAAGCTCTGATAAAAGCATAAGCCACCATTTGGATGGTGAGAAATCCAATGCTTTAGAAGTCGATGGTAAGTTAAATCAGACGTTCATTAAATGTTATTCATTCACGACAAATTTTTTTCGCAGCAAACTTAACAACTTAATACTTATTTCACATTTCAGGTGAAAATATTGATGTTACTCCAGCACTTAGAAGGAGAAGAGAATTACTACAAGCTGGATTATGTGATCCAGCTCTTCAAGAAGGTTAGTATGCCTCACTTAGCAGGTACAGTACTACAGCCCTACATATAAGTATATAGTGGGCTTAATGGGCTTACGCTCATCGCCGTCAATGATGTATTGTCGGAAATTTATTTATTTTATTTTAAATGTGGTTGTCAAATTTCTGGTCAATACACAATTATTATTATTATATTATTATTAGTGTGGCATAATTTGAACAAATTTACAGTTTTTTCTATACATATACCTACTGATAATTTGTCATGTTATATATATACAATACAATCTCAGTCCACTACAAATAGACCAGGTGTGATGTAATTATTGGCATTTATTAAAATTTTCAGACGCATAATTCCTTAAAAATTAGGTATTGTTATGAATATATAGATATTAAAGAACCAATGAGCATCAAAGAGAAACGAAGTTGTAACTGAAACGGTTAATGCTTTCATTAATGTTCTGCTATATAAACTTCTAATTTTTAACAGCTAGGGCAGCTATACGTATCCACATTTATAGTGTACCAAATATGGTAATGTTGTCGTCATATTAAAATTTCAGCGCCTGACTATCAACTTAAATTCAAACAAGAACTAGAGGAATCTCTTGAGAATGAAAAGAACAAAAAGACATTCTTAGACGAATGTAAATTAGAACAGTCAGTAAGAGATTTAACTGAAAAGCTTGCAGCCGTTGGCAGTGGATTGACCAGTCCACAAGACGAAAAACCAAATATTTTAGAAGCTGGTGACTTATCAGGGATGGTGTCAAAAGCAAAAGCTGGGCTTATGAAATCCACCACAAGGAAGGACAGTCTAGATCAAAACTCAGATGATTTGGCGCCAAAAGTTGCGGAAGTTGCAAAAGCAGAAATTGATATCTATTGGAAGGAACTTGTTGATACTCTTGACCGTCCATTGTTGCTCTGCGATTTAGATTTTACCGATTTGACAGCAGACGATGAAAAAGACATTTTTGGACAGAACCGAGTGAATGGTCAAGTTCCTCCCCCACCACCGCTCGTTATTCCCAATGGACCCATCCCTCCCCCTGCTCCTTTCAATCCACTATCGATTGGGAGAACCGTGCAACCACCTCCACCTCCACCTACTCCTATAGTGAAGAATAAAAAGACTGTTAAGCTTTTCTGGAGAGAAGTAACTGACGCAATGATCCCCAATCCAAGTGGTTCATCTTTAATATGGGATGAAATGCAGGCAACTCCCGTGGATTCCGCAAAACTTGAGCATTTGTTTGAGTCGCGTGCAAAAGACTTAATCACTAAGGTAAGAGAAAGCTAATACACTACAAGTATAATGTTATGTTGCGAGTCAAGTTAAGTAAGTCAAGTATTGTAGGCTACTTAGAAAGTACCGATTTCTGAATTGTGTTTTATAATCATTATTATTATTATTATTATTATCTTTTACTATAGAGCAATAGTAGCTTATACGTAGAACCAGTTTCGAAATTCTACAGTATATATACGTGCAATTTTCGAAGAATGAAGTAAAAAATTAAATGGACCTAAAAAATATTAGAGAGAGAAATTTGAACCCATGATCTTTCCATTTCCTATACACCTTTTACATGTTTCTGGGGTTCAAGATCACAGTCTTAACAATTTCTCTTTATTTTCCATACACCATACTAAATAAATATTGGGAAAGTACTACTTGTTGTCCTCTCTTATTTAATTAAAAGTATCGAAATTACTATCATTAAATATTATGTAGCCTAAGCCACAGTGAAATCACATTTTGTTTCAGAGACAACAAGAACAGAGTAAAACCAAAGAAATAGTCGTATTGGACCACAAACGCTCCAACGCAATCAATATAGGAATGACCAAACTCCCGCCTCCGCGGGCAATCAAGGCCGCTATCTTGAAGATGGATTCTACAATTGTGACAAAAGAAGGAATTGAAAAGTTACTTATTATGTTGCCTACAGACGAAGAAAGGGTGCGAATAGAAGATGCACAGTTAGCGAATCCGGAACTTCCTTTGGGATCGGCTGAACAATTCTTGCTGACACTCGCCTCCATTAATGAGTTGGAAGCAAGACTCAAATTGTGGGCTTTCAAACTAGATTTCGAAAACAGCGAAAAGGTAATATTTAGGCTATAGCTATAGTCAAAAGAGAGAAATCGCTGGAATATTTCCAGAGGGAGTGGACATAGACTATGAGTACATCAGGCTAGGTACTTGGCTATCAAAAAGAGCAAAAGATTTGCCCTGCATTTCAAAGGGTTTGCCAAAACTGTTAATAACTGCTCTGTAAGACTACCAAACATAACATGGTTGCAGGAAATTTGCGAGCCCCTTCAAGATTTGAAGCAAGGGATCGACATCCTTCGAAGCAATCGAACATTCCGTGGAATTTTGAGCACCCTGCTGTCCATTGGTAATTTCCTTAATGGACAGATGGTCAAAGGCTTTCAGATAGACTATTTGTCCAAAGTGCCCGAAGTCAAGGACACTGTTAACAAACATTCATTACTCCACCATCTCTGCGTCTTCGTCATGGAAAATTTCCCGGACTCGACTGATCTTTACTCCGAGGTAAGAAACTCCATTGCATTGGAGAAATGCTTGAAACATTTCTTTCTCATATGTCAACCGTAATAATATAGCCACCGACCATGTAGACATACAGTATTTTTCGATTAATTCCTTTATTGAATCCAGGACATGTGATGTTGACAATGTTTATATACATGTTAATCTACCTTTAATAGAGTAGCCTATCAATACTTTATTTTCCAGATTGGACCCGTGACAAGAGCTTCCAAGACCGATTTTGATGAATTAACATCAAGCATAAAAAAGCTGGAGGATGATTGTAAATGCTCTTGGAACCATTTGAAAATTATTGCAAAGCACGAAGGACAAACTGCAATGAAGGCAAAGTAAGTTTACTGTTTGAAGTAGTACCTATAGTAGGTTAGCCATGAAATTTAAGGGTGAGTTCAAAGTTAAAGTGTACGTTAGGTATTGCAATAGCCAATGAGCGATATGAGTGCTTGCTGTATCCTTATTCTGTGGTAATATACGATATATATATACGTAATGATATCAATAGTACCTATATAGGCCTAGTGTAAATTAACCAAGGGAGTGCCAGGCGCTAGTGAGAGTATGCCGTCTATAATATAAAAGTGAATCGCAAAATGTGTTGCTAAGCGCATAACTCAACAACGCCTGGACCAATTTGGACAATTCTTTTTTTTAAATGTTCATTAAAGGTCAACGATGGTTTTTACGGCGAAAAAAATCGAGTAATTGCCGGAAAAACTCTAAAAACAGCCCTTTTCTTTTTCCCCTACAAACGTTTTCTAAGTAAAACGTTGAGTCAATTTGAGCTTTATGTTTCGCTTATAAGCGAAATTCTCTTCTTTGCCTGTGTCCGGGCCTCAAAAAAGGGACATCACAAAAGAATGGTGAGCCTTGCATGTCCATAAGCTAAGTGCAGGGGACTGTTCTAGAGGGGTCACGAATTGTGGAGTGCCGATGTGCCGGTACCTGAGGTGCCTCTTATGAGTGGGGGTTGTGTCCAACGCCAGATTTTCATATTATTTTGTTAGGTAACTGCCTGCTTGGTTTGGATTCAACAACTAAATAGGGCCACTACGATGAGGCCACACTCTGAGGTGTCATGCGAGCCCCGAAGGGGCGAGCTCCGTAATGCCCCATGCGAGGACCCGAAGGGGCGAGCTGCCGCCCGCCGCAGGCGTAAGGGGGGCGGGCCCGCCCAGCGGTCCCAAGCCCCGCTTGTAGATAAATAAAACAAAATATAAAAGTTATTTGCAAACAGATCTAATAGTCCAATAAAATGCAAATCTTATACAGAATACCTTACCATACAATTTAAATTCCTTTGTGGTATAATTTTGTTTTACTAAGTTACGAAAAATATACAGTAGACAGTATAATCATCAAATTATCGAGACACATCCTGTGGCCCATAGATTGCAGATAATAACAATCAAATATAAAAATTATCATTCTCATCTTGCTTATAGGATGTCAGATTTCCTAGCAGACTGCGCCGAACGGATCATTCTCATCGGCGTGGTTCATCGCAGAATCATGAGCCGCTTCCATAAGTTCATCCTGTGGCTAGGAGTTCCTCTCAACCGGTTATCCACGACGAGACCTCACGAGCTGTTCAAAACCGTCGCTGAGTTTGCACTGGAGTACAGAACTACTCGGGAGAGGATACTTCAGCAGATCAAGAGGAACAATCACCATCGGGAGAAGTCCCGCTCGAGAGCCTCATTCAAGAACCATACAGCAGATAATCAAAACCACGTTGCTGTAAGTTTCGTTAGGCTATTTTTAAATTTGATCATCGCTTTAAATGAATCTGACGTGAGACATCAGGGCATGCATTTTAGTATAGTTGCAAAAGCTTTCACACTAGGAATCAGATGATGACACAATAATAATAATAATAATAATAATAATAATTTTTTCTTTCTTTCTTTCTTTCTTCTCTTGTCCAGTATTCCCTGGACAAGGAGCATATTTTACAAAAATACAATACATAATAATACCATCCCGCATCCCCAAGCTAGCGCTTATTTGGGACAAAAGACTCATACAGTGCTGCTATGAAGAAGGCTTAATAATTTATTTAAGTTATTTATTTATAATGTTTATTTTATTTTATTTTTATTTCATTTTAACTTGTTATTTTAATGTCAGTTATTATTATTATTATTAACTCCCATTGACCAGCCATCTTTTTATACCCGCTTTTAATTCACCCATCTGTTTAAATTTTTTCATTTGTGGAGGAAGTTCATTGAATATCTTTGGTATAAGTACTCCTTATTTGTTATATGTTATCTCAAACTTAAGCGTTTTTGGGTTTCTTGTATTGTACTTCCCGTTATCATCTATTTGGTATAATAATAATAATATTCTATATAATGTGAATCACAGTTGTCAAGACAAACCAAAACGATCACATTTACTAAAATACAAAATACACCAGGGTACACGTCCGCATATTCAAGGTGAAATAGTAACAGAAGGTGAAATAGTATAGTCCACGCAAAATGAGAAAAGTATGGACATGGAATGTTTTGATCCTGCGCAACACTGTAAAACTATTCTTTGCACAATTTTTGTTTTGCCTTGCATCCAATGCAAAAAGGTAACCCAAAATGGTGCAAGAAATATTTTTACAGTGTTAGACAGGATCAAAACATTCCATGTCCATACTTTTCTCATTTTGCGTGGACTATAACAGAAAGCAGAAGCATGCGAAGTCCCTCATTCTGTTGCCATTTCCACTTGAATGCAAAGTCACCCGATCTGTCATACCTTATTTAATAGCTCATTTTTAAATAGCATCCGGAATAAGGGGCATAGATGTATACTGTTTCAGATCAACTGCGGTCCATCATGCATTGAAGTGATATGGACTCTTAACTCTTTAAATGGCATAAAATGTAAATCAAAACCATTGTCTCCATAGATGTTGTTTTTAAATGGCATATGGCAAATCCAAAACCTAGTCTCAGCTTGGGATGCTGGGTAACTATGCGTCAAAGTACATGCATGAGATTGACCTAGAGGTCAGTTCATTGGCGTAAATAATAGGGGGTCCTGGGGGGGCTAAGCCCCCCCCAGGTCCACCCCAAGCCCCCCCCCCCAGGATTTCTGGTAACAAAGACGTTGTGGAGGTTAAAGGCATGGTATCCATAATAATGAAAGGGAAATTAATTCTTAGAATGCTTATTTTAAATGAAAAAAAATCAACATATTGACCAAGTACTTTCAAAAAAAATGTATTACTCAAAATGCTTAAAATCCCAATACTTCAGAGCTATTTTTACCAAATTTTTCTCCGGGGAGACCCCCGCGGCCCCCTCAATGCTAGGTTTATTCGTCATTGCAATATCTCAATTGTACTGCTTGCAAACATTGGCGTAAATAGGGGGGTCCTGGGCCCAGAAGCACCCGTAGCCCCCCTCCCCAGGATTTCTGGTGACAAAGACGTTATGTAGGCGACAGGCCAATACAATCCACAGTAACGAAAGGGAAATTAATTCTTGGTATGCTTATTTCACATGAAAAAAAATCAAGTACTTTCAAAAATTTATTACTCAAAATGCTTAAAAGCCCAATATTTCAGACCTATTTTTTCAAAATTTATCTCCGGGGGGGGGGGGGCCGGGCCCCCCTCAGTGGTACGTTTATTCGTCTGTAAAATCTCAACTGTACTGCTTGCAAAATGCGTAAAACCTCCCTAATTTGAGCCTATTAATCAATTTTTTTCTCCGGGGGAGACCCCCGGGCCCCCCTTTCTCCAGGGTCGGATATTCGTAAAACCTCACTAGTTTGGGCCCATTTATCAATTTTTTTGTCCGGGGGATCAAAGTCTTGGGGTCCTAAAGTCCCCCTCCAGAAATTTTGGGAATTTACGCCAATGGGTCAGTTTACCTGACGTTTGTTACTTATAACATACCGCACCCAACTATTTTTTCCACTATTTGCTATATCCAGTAGGTAGCACAGTATAGGTTCATATATGCATACTATGGAGCCCTTAATAAGTTATCCCTTTCCACCATCTTCTCCATCTTTTGAGAGTCCACATAGTGTTGATCTCACCCTCTGACTGCTGTTACACTAGGTGTACATTGCTCACACTGGACACTGCGTATACATACATAGGCCTACATACATTACAATTTAATGTTTTTATACTTTTCAAGAGTAAGAAAATGAATTCCAAGGAAGCGAAAGAGGACGCAAAGCTGCGGCAGCTGTTATCTCAAGACGCCTCTGTCTCTGAAACAACGTGGAAGAGGACGAAAAAGGAACCTCGTAAGTTCAGTGTTAATGATTAAATAATATGAATTAGGAACATATAATTTCTCATGTGAGTATCCATCTTTCTCTCTAGTCTCTATAGCTATAGTTGTCTCATAAGCTACAAATAGTATTTCTTCGAAGTAGTAAACACCATCATTTCCTCGACCACTCACCTTATTTGATTCTCTACAATCAGCACTATTTTTCACATGGGTTTTTAAATTTTCAGGGAAATCAGTAATTGACTCAAATGAAGATGATAACGAGATACTCGAAACGCTTATCAAAACTGCGAATCAAACTCCTAGCAACAGAGAGTCTCTCAAAGAGAGGCGGAGGAGTCGTATCACCGACAGGAAACTTTGTAAGTCATTCTAATTGAGGGATAACAATACCAGGCTGTTGGCCCTGATTACTTGCTTTAATATTTATTCGATCCAATATTCGAGTGTATAATATAGGGGGATTAGCTTAAAGAAATTGATACAAAATATGTGCCGGTACCTACTCTATTTAATTTTTATACACGAAGAGAATAGCCTACATTGACGCTATACTCAATAACGCATTTTACAGGCTACAAAAGATCACAGCAAATACGCATCGGAATCATATTTATTGCGTTGAAGCTGAAAGAGTTATGCGTACAATAAGTTTAAGAGGGGGAAGCAGGGAAGAAAGTTGACGTGGTTACGAAACCACTGAAAGTTCGAATTAAAAACCGACCTCCGCGAGTTGGAGGTTCCTAGATGGTGGAGCATCATGCAAGACCGAGATGACTGGAGGAGTGATTTCGAGCAAAGGCTGTGATAGAGCCGAAAGAAGAAGACGCAGAAGAAGAAAGTAGAGAGGGTAAACTGGAAATAATATACCTATTTATTTGTTCCAGAATACTCATGCACAGTGGGGGAACCATAAAATGCTTCAAGAATAAACTTAATGTTACCCATCTTACTATTAGGCCTATCGAACGAAATAAGTACCTATACCTATTTGGTATAATTGTTGCTATTGCTTAGTTTTTAATGTAATTTATTTGTAAATTTGTTATTTTTATAATAAAAACTTAAAATTCAAGTTTGACATTCAGTTACCCTTTCGAAAGATATAAAAAAAGGCGCATACTCAAGGTCATAGGTCAAAGGTTGAATAAACGCCAAGGTGTAAAACGCTTTAAACGTTTAAAAAAAAAATGGAATTAATGGAGGACAACATCGCTTTGTGTTAGAAGCAAATAAATTACTCGTGACTTCGTGGTATTTAATTTTAATAAACATACAAAAACAATTAAAACTTAGTGTTTTTATAAAACTTGTTGTAACAGCTAGAATTAGTAAATAACCGAAATAACCGTAATTTTTTAACGATTATTCAGGTTTTACTAATTCTAGTTCTTATAAAAAGTTTTATTAAAACACAAAGTTTTGGTTTGTTTATTTACGCTCTATGATAGATGATGGGGAAGTTCCAACGTATCCAATCCAATCCAATGCATGATGGCGATGTCGTGCAGTATTCCTTACCGAGACTTTACTAGCGATGGTGGGAACCGCCCTCAACTCAAGTCAACAAGACTTTTCAATTAAAGCTACAGTTCAGCATTATGCACATTTTCAGTTTTTTCTTGGTCGGTGTTGGATACATCTTGCTCTAAAAATATTGACTCCAGATATTCGTAATTTGCTAAAGGGTCAATGGTGGTTTTAACATCTGTGGTTGACTTTATGTACAGATATGGAACACTTGAGGAATCATCAGGTACTGGAGTCCAATTGTACTTGTCAGGAATTTTACTAAAAAAAGATAGAATAAGTTATATTAAGCTGCGAAAGCCTATGAAATATTTTATATATTTACTATAGCCTAATTGTTTGGTTGAGTCAGCCATACAGACATTTCGCAAAAACCGCTTTTATCGGTTCCTGGGACCGCTTGCTCTTAAATTAATAAACAAATAAAATTGACTTTTGGTTCTAATACTAACTCTAATACTTAACGGACGATAAATTGTATATAATAGGTGCGTTATGTGAACGTAGCTTTAGTTATAAATCTAAACCTGATACTAAATCAACTGCGATGGCCAGGTATGGTACCGTGCTTGTACTTGTGCAAGTCTCTACACGCCGTGCGATCGGAGACGTGTCGTGTAACTCATCACGGGTAATAACCTGCAGAGGCGACTGAAGAGGTCAATCGGATACATTCATTAAAATTATTTGCATGTGATTATTATTATTATTTTTTAAATAAAAATAATATTAATATGAAATTTTAATCATGGCCAACTCGACCAACAAGAGTAATCTCTGCAATGTAACAGCAAAGGCTTTCATGGCCGGAGTCGAATGAAGAACCATTAGAATCCGGGCTGATGGGCCGTGGTCGAAAAGTCACTGCTGAGCCTCCGAGATACAATATTAGAAGTCTACGCAGTTCCACTGAAGATGTCGACCGCAGATGTTGCCGAAACGTTTGGAAGTTCACTTTCATTAGAACCACGGCCCATCAGCCCGGATTCTACTGGTTCTTCATGTAATCTCTGAGATTATACTCCTGCTTACTCTATACTAGGTGCCCAAAACCTATACGGAGAAGTAGGCTGGTCGATCAGACTGACAATAATTCTTAAAGGAACAAATTTCTGTGAAAACTATAGAAAAGAAAAGTACCAACCCAGTTGTTTCAAAAGAGAAGAAAATATCGCGAAGAATATCGCCGACTTTGTTGTCATCTTCGGTTAAAATGTCGTAATCGGCCAAGCCTTCAAATTTGATAACGTGTATAAAGTCATCGGCGTGGCAAGTCCCCATTTTTTGCTTCCGGCCGAAACTGATGTGACTAACGCTAGTAGCTGCCTGGTATCCGTACAAATACAAGTAGACAGGTTGTTTATTTTTGGCGGCTCTGTAAAGAAAGAAATACTATATCCACTTCGATGGCCAGGTGGTAACGTGCTTGCACTTAAGCGAGTCTTTACACGCCATGCCATCGGAGACGTGTCGTAACTCAACACGGGTTTAACCTAAAGAGGCGACTGAAGAGGTCAATCGGATACATTCATTAAATTGTTTGTATGGGATTAACCTTTTTTTAAAGAAAAGAAAAAAAAGAGGTACAGTGCATAGGAATTAGAGAAAGGCAGATACGGAAAAATTGGCGGAAAGGGGATTTGAACCCGCGTTTCCATCTCCTCGGGGTGCCTGATGTTGATCTCTACACCAAATCCGTCGCGGGTCTAAAGAACATGGTTGTAGACCCCTAGAGTTGTTAATAAAGTGCAGCCCTATATAATTGGGATAAACATAATACAGGAATTTATTCAATTGTTTTAACCAAATGAGTGCAAATTGAAATTGATTAATGAATAGTGTTGGCAAGTTTTCATTTTTTTTTTCCTAGATGTGGACAAATTAATTCAAATTCTTATTATATTTCAAAATTATTGTACCAGTACATCATTGCAATGTTTATTAGTATATCCTTCAATTATAAAACAATGCAACCATTCTCTTTAATTCCAACAGGCAATAATTCATTAATTTGAATTTCCCGCGCATATTTTAACACCGTCACGTGACATTTAACTACTGCGTATTAAAAAATAAACCCCGGTGTTGTGTATTAACCCCGATATTATGATAATCCCAAATCTCCATAATAGGGCTGCAGAAGCATTATTGAACAAACTGTCAACTAGTGTCTTTTTAATCTACCATAGTATTCATATTTCTTCATTAATTCAGGCTTGCTGCTGAACAACAGTGAAATATAACAAATCCACGTTTCGAACAACAATATATAAGCACGATTGTAACCACAGCTTACAAATTTCATAGCATCCGGTTTGTAAATCGAATTCTACAGTGTTTAAGTCCGGCCCCATAATCGCTTGAAAAATAGCCGTAAGGACTACTGGGCGGCACCTGCATCTGTCAATGCAGAGCGGTGCCATGCAGTATACCTTACAGAGACTTTTCAAGCAATGTTGGGCCCTAACAGGTTGCCCTAGGTTTGGCAAAATTACCTTTACTGCAAAGCAAACCTGTTGCCAAGTTTTGTAGATATATACCTTAATTGTGCTGCCTCAACTGCTCCAGTGAAGAAAAGCCTTTCGCTTAAAAGTCTGAGCAACTCTTTCCTGTTTTCCTCATTAACGGGGCCATCTCCTACATAAGCTTTCTTCAGAACATTGGCAAGTTTAATTTGTTCCTCAATGGTATGTTTTTTAGGGTAAAAAAATAGCAGCGTTTTTCCAATTTCTTCCCATCTGGCATTAAACTGGCGTAAAAATGCTTCGTCACCGATAAAATCTGGAAGAAAAATTGGGATGATGCGTAAACTCAATGGAGACTGTGACATTACCTCGCCGGGCGTTACATCGCTGGACAGTACATCGCCAGACAAATCTCTTTTCTTACATTAAAACTCAATGATTCCATCAATAAACTAACCCATATCCTAAAATTAGGATTTATGAATTTCTTTATCATTCAAACAGTTATAGAATATAATAATCCAACCAACGACGGTTAAGAGATGCTGCTGATGGTTAAGAGACGGAAAATATAAAGAATTAAATTCTTCCCGTTTAAATTTATAGGTCATCTGGGTCTTGATGTTAAATTTCTGTATAATGAGAAATATTTATATATATATAATTTATAATATAATTATTGGCTGTAGTAACAAAGTAGAAGGCTATGTATTAACATGGGGTCCTGCTAATATATTTATGGATAGGCTAATAATGCAAAAGTCGCATCATTTTGTAGTCGACACTTCTAGAAAATAAGACTCATTATTATTTCTCTCTTTAGAACATTTTGTTTTATAGTATAGCCAGTATGCGTGTGAATGCTTATAAGTGAGTACCCTGCGTGGTACGGGAGGAGTGTTGTGGGAGTAGCGCAAGTGAGAGGATTAGAGAGTGAACTGTTGAAGAGTTAACAATACAGTACAGTAATGCAATTGAAGTTATGTGAATTATTATTACGAGAACCATACTTCATGTTTTTCATGTTTTTTTTTTACGTATGACTGTATTATTCTTTACTCTTCGACAGCTACCTCGCTAATCCCCTCACTTCCGCTACTCCCACGACACTCCTCCCGTTCCACACACGGTACTCACTTATAAGCATTCAGCACATGCCACACCCATACTATACCACAATTTAAATACTTGGGCTCTCTTTTAATCCCGCCCATTTTGTAGAGACATATTGCACTGTGGAAAAGTCTGCTGTTAAGAAATGTAAACTACCATAATTCAGGAATGAAATGTTCATGTTCATGTAATAATCCAAGGGAACATAAAAGGACCGAGGGCTCCCGGCTCAAGAAGAACATCCGGGTTGAAAAGTGGTGAAGAATGGTTTGGCAAGAGGGCATGTAGAGTAGTGGTACGGACTCTGACTTTCACTCGGAAGGTTGTTGGTTCGAGACCCACACTTGCTACATTTTCTGGCCATGCTTCGGAGGGCATGTACAGGAACAGGTGGTTCCAGGTCTTCCAAGTTGAGTGTAAGAGGGTGCTTTATAACCCTAACTCCGCTAGGTTGGCTTAGTAATAGTACAAAACAAAGTCATTATTATTAAGAGCACGATTCCCCTTTTCAGACCAGCAGTCGTCAAGGTCCGAATTGCCATGATGATCGCCAATCTTCGATAGAAGAGGCGTTTAAGAGGACATGCTACGTACAAGTAGAAAATGAGCACCCCAATATTTGTTGTTTTCATTGTCTTTTTATTTTTTTATTTAATTAACAAAGCAAGTCAGTAAAGATTTGGCTCATGGAAGTTGTAGAAGACTACTTAATGCTTCATATATTAAGAAATATTAAATTTTTGGTTTAGTTCTTTTATAAATACCAGAACAGACAGGACAGGACTAAAATTTCGCGTATTCTGGGATTTTTGGAAGAACTACAAAAAACCGAAAAGTAAATATACCCGATTATGCACAAAGTAGTCTTCTACAACTTAGGTGAGCCAAATTTTTAATAACTTGCTGAGTTAATGAAATAAAAAATAAAAAGTAGTAAATTTTGGGGTGCCAACTTCCTACGTAGCGTATCCTCTTCAAGAATAATAATAATGAGAAGGAGGTAAGGTTGGGTGGGCTCATGTTTGGCAAAAAATGTTTACTGTCGAGTTTAGTACCTCAATCTTTCGTATCACAGTCTAGTCCCCTACCGACTGAACTATGACAACAATAATAGATTAATCTAAGAGCACTAACCAGCGGCAGGGTACAAGGATTCTTCACTGGTAATACCATTGACCCAGGGCAAATCTTTGCCCCGTCCTGCCTTAAGGATTTCTCTCGGGTGTTGGTCAAGATAAGGGTTGGGGCTGTCAACTTCAATGACTGGACCAAATACGGTGAATGGATTGTACTGCCATACCTGAAATAACAACAACAATAAACGAAAAAGGTTTCCTTGCCATAATTCATGGATCAACTGAAGGAGGACACAGGAGCTCGAACGTACCAAGAGCTGAAGAGGAAGGCGCAGGACCGAGAGAGCTGGAGGATGATATGCAGAGAGTTGCTGCCAACCAATCGTTGAGATTGTGACCTCAGGAGAAGATCTATAGTTGATAGCTCTACGATCAATATTTCGTGTGTATTTTTAGTTTGTTCTAAAAACTGATACCTAGTATTCAGGCTGGTGCCTAGTTGACAACTTACCAAAAACTTGCGGACTTGTTCGACGATTTGTTCGGCAGGGCGGCTACGCAAACATTTCAGAATTATATGAGAGTCTGTAATAGGACATCCGATGTGTTGAGCAAGTTGTTTTGTTTTCTCAACTCCATCGTGAACGAGTGCCCACGGACACAATGAAGTTCCACTAAATGAGTAGCCTCTTTTGAACAAACCTGAAGCAATATCATTAAATTTAGGTACACAGTATTTATATAGTAACATGGAAAACTTTACACTGGAGGTTACCTCTTCAACCAATGTTAATTTAATGCCAGTGTTATATTTACCATATAATTCTGCACTGTATAGTAATAAATAGGCCACTAATAAATACAGCCATATTTTGAACTTTTTTAATAATTTTTTCCCCGAGGACGTTCGAGCGCGCGCTCCCCCCAGAGAGAGCGCCCCCCCCCCCCCCACTCCCTTGGTCAATGGTCGATGTGACAATAAAGATACATATAATTATCAGTAAAGTAATTAGTAATTAGGGGCAGGGGGTACAGTCAGATACATAAATGTTTTGGTCTCCCCCCAAAAAGTCCATTTGTTTCTTGTTTGTGAGTGTGCTGCTCCTTGGCGCCAGGCCCACTAATTCTGTCTACGGCCCTGTGTAAGAGATATGTAGTTCTTTAAGTTCTTCACAGTATCATTTATCTGACAGCACAATTAGATATAGTTTATCCTTATCAATTTCCAAACAGTGGCCTTTTTTTCTTGTAACCTTCTTTTAACCTTTAAACTGCTCACTATAGGTAGGCGTGAATTGAATACCATAGGATGTATGGTAAGTTGCCCACAAGCGATGAGTATCTGACCTTTTTTCAGGTACGTAGTGAATGTACTTATCCCTCTACCGCGGGACACCCACGCCACTGTTTTTTTTTTTCAATGTTATGTTCACTTTAAATATTTCTCATTAAATTTCACATTTATTGTAAGTTATTGTAAAGCTAGAAAAAATATTTTAAGCATTAAAAAGAATATGATGTAAGATATGTGGCAGTCACTAGCACCTATTGGCCACAGAAATCAGAATTGATTTGTGTGAAAAAGGGTTGGGAAGGTCTGCGGACGACATTTTTACCTATCAATTCTGACGACTGCGGCCAATCAGTGCTAGCGAAGATGGCATATCCTGTATCAAAATGTCGAGAAATATTTCTTCTACTGCCTTAATTCCTTTTTCTAGCTCTTCAGTAACTATTTACTTTGAAATTCGACTTTGCACAAAGAACGAGTGGCGTTGGTATCCCACAGCAGGGGGGGGGGCGCCGTTTGGGTCTTAATTTCTAGTGAGAAATGTCCCATATACGGTACCATCAGTCTGAGGTGAGAGATACATGTAATCGACACTAGCGCCACCAGCGGACAATCCGGCGATTGTAATCTTGTCAGGATCTCCCCCAAAATGAGCGATGTTTCTGCTGACCCAGCCCAGGGCGGCGGCCTGATCCTTGAGGCCGTTGTTGCCGGGTATGACCCGGTCGCCGGTCGTAACGAAGCCCATGGGGCCGACTCTGTAGTTGAGCGATACGTAAACAACATCAGTTCTTTTCATTGCAAACTGAGGCCCATAGAAGTTGCCACTGCCAAACATGAAAGCTCCTCCGTGAATCATAAAAATGACAGTCTTGTTTGGTGTCGCTGGAAATGGAAAAGTAGTTTAAAAAAAGCAATAATGGTGAGGTGATACAAGAGGTACCGTAGTAGTAGTATGGTTTGATACAGTCCCAGGCCACGGTGTGGGCCCATAGGACTCCAGTGCACCTCCTGATTATAGTGGATTCCGAACCACTTGGGAAACACAGTGAAGTCACACGATTAGTTCGGAGGTGACCAGGACAAGTCCTACCATGTTTCCCTACCGGCACTGTGCACACGACCAATTTATCTGCAGCTTTGGTCCGCTGGATTCAACTTGGTATGGCGGCCGGCAAGAGCAGGCCCGGCCCGTCCTATGGGCAAGTGGAGCGGCCGCACCAGGCGCCGAGTCCAAGGGGGCGCCGCGAGACGCCCCCTTGGACTCGGCTTTGTGTTTTCAAGCGGGATAATTTAAAAAAAATAAAAATAAAATAATTTTTATAGAAGACTTGTTTTAAATCTGGCGCCAACCGGTTTAACGTGGTGGAACGTTAACTCCTTCCACGACAACTCCGAGTGGTTATGTTGGCCACCCTAACTAAAATGGCAGATCATAGCATTGTTATTGGTTACTAATTTCAGCTTCACTCGTATCTCTTGTGAGATTTTTATAAATAATTGCAATTGGCAACAAAAAAATTTTAAGGTAAGCAGACGCAGATGCTTTATAGCGGTATTTGTATTAAGTTGTTGTTATAATAAATAAGAGAGTTACAAAGCAGATTAAGAAGTGGCTCGGCTTGCAATTCTGCGAATGGTTTGTGTTTGTTATTAATATCAAATAAGAGAATTTATGTCTACTGTATGTCCAACTTATTGTATATTTATTTATTTTGGACTTTATTTAGACTTAAGGTAATTTATGTGTCTTTTATTTTAGCAACTTTGCAAAGGCAATGTGGAAAAAATTGTCAGGCGCCGGAAATGAGAGGAAAAGAAGAGCTAGGGAAGCTGAGAATGAAAAGCAAGCGGCGCAAATGGCCAAATTTCTAAAACGGCCAGGTCCACATCCAGACCCAACCCAGCCCCCTAGTACAAGCAAGGAAAGTACGGTTGAGAGTGAGGCCCAGGCGGTTGCGCTGGACGAGGCCATTTTTGAGAACTTGCCTTGCAGTGAAGAAGAAAGAAGTTTTTCTATGGACATAGCCAAGTGGCCCTCTTACTTGTCTTCACAAGTTATTGACATGATCGTTGAAGAGGGGCCGCAAAACGGGAAACTCGATGATGATAAATACCCAAAAAATGAGAAAGGCCGGCATTTTTCCAACAGCCATTTCAAAAAAAGCATGCCCAACGGAGAAGTATATGAGCGGCAGTGGCTTGTTTATTCCAATTCAACAAAGAAAGTATACTGCTTTTGTTGTCACATCTTCAAGCGCACAAGTCGTTGCCATCTTTCCAATGTTGGCTCTGACAACTGGCATCATTTGTCTCGTTTACTAACGAGCCATGAGTTTTCTGACGACCACCAGCAAGCCTTATTAACGTGGCTTGAAACGGCTAAAAGGTTAAAAAAATGTTGTGGCATAGATAAAGGGCTTCAGAAGCAATTGGAGGATGAAAAAGCAAGGTGGTCTTCTGTTATGGAACGAATGATCGCCATCACGCTGTTTTTGGCTGAACACAATTTGCCTTTTCGTGGTAGCAAGGACACTTTATACACTCCAAGAAATGGGAATTTCTTAGGCCTTGTACAATTACTTGGCCAATTCGACCCCGTCATGATGGAGCACTTGCGAAGAGTGATGCAGAAGGAATCCAAGCATTTTTATTTTAGCAAAAATATTCAAAACGAAGTAATTAAATTATTAGCTGACGAAGTAAGAGGCCAAATATTATCTAAAATAAGAAGTGCCAAGTATTTTTCTATAATTTTAGACTGTACTCCTGACATCAGCCACACTGAGCAAATGAGTGTCACCTTCAGATTTTTCGACGTCGATGAAGCGCGTGTGCGTGAGTGTTTTTTGACATATAAGCCAGTGGCTGACTCAACTGGAGCCGGCCTGACGGGCTTATTTTTGGACGAAATAATTGATAAATATGGTATTGACATGAATGACTGCAGGGGCCAAGGATATGATAATGGTGCTAATATGGTTGGACACATTAAAGGAGTTCAGAGTCGCATTGCTAAAACCTATCCACGAGCCTTTTTTAACCCTTGCGGCTGTCATAGTCTCAACCTTGTGGTTGCCGATGCAGCAAAAACTTCTATCAAATCAGTGTCTCTTTTTGGTGTGCTGCAACGGCTGTTTGTGTATTTCTCAAATTCAACAAAGCGGTGGAAGGTGGTCTCAGAGCATCTGCAAAATTTAAGCCTGAAAAAGGTTTGTGACACACGCTGGGAAAGCAGGATCAACAGCTTGAAAGCAGTGCGGTATCAGTATGCTGAAGTTAAAAGGGCTCTGGAGGATGAATATGAACAATCAACGGACCCTGTTGCAAGCTCAGAGGCTGAATCGCTTCTTGTAAATTTGGAAAAGTTCGAGTTCTTAATGGCGTTAGTCATATGGTACGATGTTTTATTCCAGGTTAATCTAGTAAGCAAAACAATGCAATCTGAAACCATGGATTTGTCCGAAGCTACAAAAATTATGAATAAATGCTTGAAATTTTTAAAAGAATACAGAAGTACAGGTTTCACTTCTGCACTCATCACTGCCAAAGAAATCGCTGAAGAAGCACAAATCACTCAGGAGTTTGAAACTGTCCGTCTGCGAAGGAAAAAGAAGATGTTTTCTTATGAAAATCAAGACGAATCTCCTACTGACCCAGAAACAGCGTTTCGCACCTCTGTCTTCTATCCAATGATTGACACAGCCATTAATTCATTGCAGTTGCGCTTTTCCCAATTAAGTGACATTAATAGTACATGGCAATTTATGTACGATTTGAAAAAGATCGACCATAATGGTTTGAATGCGGCCTGCTCAGATTTAGAATCTGTCTTAACCCATGGCGCTCTCAGTGATATTTCGGGTACCGAGCTAGCCCAAGAAATAAGGAGCCTTAGTGCGTTCTTAGGCGGCGACGATGGGCATCCAAAGGGGGTTCTTGAGTTTTTGGCAAAGCATTGTTGGAAAGATATGTTTCCAAACGTTTGGACAGCTCTCCGCATTTTCATTACTATACCGGTCACTGTTGCTAAGGGAGAAAGGAGCTTCAGCAAGCTAAAATTGATAAAGACCTACCTAAGGTCTGTTTTAGCTG
This sequence comes from Psococerastis gibbosa, assembly GCA_963971405.1. Lineage (NCBI taxonomy): Eukaryota > Metazoa > Arthropoda > Insecta > Psocodea > Psocidae > Psococerastis > Psococerastis gibbosa. The sequence goes on along the minus strand of OZ020488.1, from coordinate 12,804,611 downwards.
ATGAGAAATTGTCGGACTTAGCCATATTATCCATAGAAAATGAGATCGCCAACAATCTCTCCTATGATCATTTGATTAAAAAATTTGCTAGCATCAAAGCTAGGAAGGAGAAATTTCAATAATTTTACATTTAGTTATTAGTTACAGTTGCCTAATACAATCCCTTTATAAGAAGCATGCACAATTTTTTAATGTCTCCCATACTCAAGCGTTCATGAATAATTTACGGTCTCTGGGAGGGGGGGGGGGGGCGCTAAAATGTAAACTCGCACCACTCAAGAAAATACCTCGGGCCGGGCCTGGGCAAGAGGTACCGTAAGGAACGTAACTACAAAAAATTACTGATTCTACCCCCTCCCCTTTACACACTCGAATGATGAACAATATTGGATCAAATAAATATGGGTCCATGAAAAATTGGAAAGTCAAATACCTAAATTTGGATTCAAATCGTATACTTCAACATAAACATTCCAAATATTTCTTAGATCAAATAAATATTGGATCGAATAAATATTAGAGCACCTATGTTATCTGGGCCACAACCTTAGTCCATCTGACGTCACCGGAGGTGAGGTAACCTCAATATTTAAAACTCCGTTCTATCTATTTAAAAATATAAATTTTACATTAAATGAAGCTGCAAAAAGGGGGGGGGGGCTCGAGGGTTTACTCTGGGAAAACAATATTTGAATAAATAGGCGCGAAATAGTGGGTTTCTTGTTACATGACATCAAGCCAAGCGTGAGGCCTACCTACAAAAACTCATTAGCAATGGCGGATCCACGGGGGGGGGGGGGGTCAATATGAGTAAATTCATATGGTAGTAAAAAACAATTTTTTTTTAAAATTAAATAAAACTCAAATTTTCAACAAAAAAAATTACCTTTTAAACCCCCCCCCCCTTAATTTTCCGCTGGATCCGCTCTAGCTCATTAGCCCTTTGTATGCACTGTACATAAAAATAGGGGGGGAGGTCTAAAGATCAACACTAAAACCTTTGTTATTATAAAAATTGTGTGAGAAATAGTAGGTACAGTTAACATTGCACTGTATTCTAGCCCAGTGCTCCGCAACCGGTGTGCCGTGGCACACTGGTGTGCCGTGAGCTGGATACAGGTGTGCCGCGGTCAAATCCAATTTATTTTGACATTTTAGTATGGAATAATAATAATAATAACTACCGGTGAAGAAATTTTTCAAGTGACCGATGATTTCTTCAAAATATATAATATTCAATGGAGCAATTGCATTGCTGTTTGCACGGATGGCGCTGCGGCAATGACGGGTAGTAAGAAGGGTTTTGTCTCTTGTGCAAAACAAAAAAATCCGACGTTACAATTTACACACTGCTGCATACATCGAGACGCATTGATGGTCAAAAATTTGCAGGAGGAACTTTTGAACACGATGAATGAATGCATTAAAATCGTAAACATAATTAAATCAAGAGCCCTAAACTCGCGAATCTTTGGAATACTCTGTGCAGAAATGGGAGCCAAATATGAATCCTTATTGTTTTATACTGAAATTCGTTGGTTATCCCGAGGCAAAGCTTTGGCTAGATTGTTTGAGCTTCGTCACGAGGTGCGTGAGTTCCTTTTTAATCAAAATATGCCCGAACTATTACTGGATAGTCAAACTTGCATACATGGCTGATATATTCGAGCATTTGAATGAAGTTAATAAAAAAATGCAAGGTCCAAATGAGAATATATTGACGAGCTCCGACAAATTACAAGGGTTGAAAAAAAAACTCGAACTTTGGTAGAAAGAGTTGCAAAAAGGATGTTTGGAAATGTACCAAAGGACCAACCATAGTACAATTGAAAACAAACAATTAATTGTGGATCTGGCCCAACAACATTTAAGTATGCTTCAGCAGAAATTTGATCAGTATTTTTATTCCATTAATACGGAACAATACGATTGGATTCGAAATCCTTTTGCAGCCAATGCAATAATTTCTACGGAAGCACTGTCTCTGCAAATTCGAGAGGAATTTACAGATTTAAGTAATGAAATGACTCTAAAACTTCACTTCTCCGAAGTTCCATTAGATGTTTTCTGGATTTACGTTAAAAAAGAATAACCTCGCATTTCCGACAAAGCAATCTTAACACTACTTCCATTTTCGACGACATATTTATGTGAGCAAAGTTTTTCAACGCTTGTATTAATCAAAAATGATAAGCGGTCATGCTTAAAAGGTCTTGACCAAGAACTTCGGGTTGCGCTGTCAAAAATCGAGCCGAATATAAAACTTTTGTGTTCATTGAAACAAGCGCAGGTATCACATTAATTTAGTTAGCTTCTGATTTAATAATAATTCAGAGCCTTTAATAGTAATTTTAAAGAAAACACATAAAATCAAACCGTACAAAGTTTTTTTGCTGTAGTATTTCTATTTTCAGTTTTTCACTTAGTTTTGAGTTTTGAAAATTTCTCCCAGGAAATGTTCCAAAACTGCGGTAAAATTTTAAAACCAACCAAATGATTTTGATTTTCATAATGCTCACTCCACCTCTAAACCCAAGCGTTCGCTTCAATGGAAGATAAAAAACAACGAATTCTAACATTATTAGATACTAATAATTTGAAGGGTTGGCGGAAGAAACATACGTGATCAAGAATTTATAATAATTATTAATATTGCGTAAAAATAAATATGTTTTAGTTATATGTATGTATACTTTTCAAATAAAAAACTAAAAATTATGGTAAAATTTTGTATCAATTTAATACCTATATATCTTAGCTTTTGGTGTGCCGCGGAATTCTAGGAAGAATTTTGGTGTGTCGTAGGTGAGAAAAGGTTGCGGAGCACTGTTCTAGCCTACCATACACTACATATTTACATGTGTAACTAAACTATAATCTGATAGGCCTAATCCTGCAGCTGCTCTATCCTTTTTATGCTAAATTGCCATGTGCCATTATGTTGAACTCTCCATTCTAAATTGAAATTCACTGCAGCATCTTTCTTCTTACATTGCAAGAAAATATTGACCTTGATTCTCAAACACGAATGTCTCATTTGCTATAATGTAATAATTACTGTATTAATTTTCTAAGTTAACACTCTTAAAATTACGGCGGCACAAGCTTTGTACTGAAATGTCTGCTGTCTTTCTGACTTTCTGTTGGACTGAGGTCTGTACGAAGGCATTTACATGTACAAATTAATTTATGGATAGGGTAAACATATAGGCCTTCCATTACAAAATTACCAATGCGACAGGGAAAAATGCATACACGAAACTTCAATTTTCAAGCAATTTTCTCAACTAGCCTGCGTACCTACTTTGCTTACCTGTGCCTCCTAATGGAGTAAATACATTTAGGAACAGACAGTCTTCGCTGCCAAATATTTTATAGACAAATTCGTTGGCAATTCGACTCCGTGTGAACTGGTCAAGCTGTATACAAGAACTTCCAAACTTCCGGGCATCCCATGAACCCAACCATTTTGACTTCAGCCGCTGCGGCTCCTGAAAATTAATGTGAGCATGTAACATTTAGGTAGCCTGTATTACAAAATTACCTCTCTGTGTTCTAGATTCTCTAGTTTCTCAGCTAGGGCTGAGCTGCATGCGGATAGCGAAAAGGCAACCAGATATGGTGGCTAGCTGCGAATATAACGAACAACCGGTCCGAGTTTACTCGAACATGTTTTCCAATTTATCGATTAGTAGATAGAGTTAATAAGTTATATCACAGCAAATAATTTCCTTATGGTTAATTTACAGAACCTGACGTTGCAGGAGGTGAGCAAACCACAATATATATTTTAAAATCTTTAAAACTCCATTCTATCTAGTGTACGCTACAAACATTTCGGGGGGGGGGGGGCTTGGACCCCCCTCTGGCTACGGCCCCTATCCCAAATTAATCGATGGCATTGCATATTATAGAACGGGCAGACCAATACATTACCACACAGTAATAATGGCACGGCATTATACATAATTTTTTCAAAAAATAATTTTTTGCACAAAACCAAATACTTTTATGGGAAAGCAACCGGTTAGGTTTTGTTACTCTATTGAACACCTAAAACATACCTGAAGATAGAAATAATCAGTAGAAAGGTTCCACAGAAAAATTATTTTTTAACAATTTTGAATGAAAATTGAGTTATTTTTATTCTTTTACCTCGAGAAGCAAACTATCAAGGGGCAAGCGACCCATCACATTTTGTTAACATTAATAACGACTACAATATATGTGAATTTATAAGATCGTTAGTGCCGTTTTTGAGTACCTAATAACTTTTTTAGACCTTTTTCGGAAAATAAAACCCCCCAAATAAAGTTAGCCCAAAATAAATAAAAAACGATCTCGAGGTATGATTTTTGTGAACTTAGTCTACATGTCAAATTTCATCAAAATCGACCGTGTAGTTTGCCCGGAAATCGATGAACAGACAGACAGAGTGACAGAGCGACAGACAGACAGAGCGACAGACAGACAGAACGACAGACAGACAGAGCGAGAGACAGATATTTCGTAAATTCGTTGAAATCTAGGAGTCAACAATTTTGTCCATGACAAAGCTTTCCTTATACTACTACACGTATAAATTGGAAAGCAATAAGCAGTCCCCGACCATGAGCAGCACAGAGGATAACTATGTGACGGGGCGAATAGTTGCCGCCACTAAATAAGCAACCACTGTACTAGGGCACTCTTTTGTCCTGGGGTTGGGAAACTGTCTTCGAAGGTGGAGGAACTCAATGAAGAGTCAACTTATTTAGATGAGGGCAGAAGCTTCGCTATGGCCTTAGCTGGGTCGACAGCTGGGTCTTTCTGGACCCAAATTAATTTAGACCTACCTCTAGTATACACAAATTAACAAATTAAATCAATTTAATAGGTTCCCAAATACTCATAAATTGAAAGGAAAACAATCTGCCCTTACCTTAAAACGTAGTTCACCTATCGGTGGTTCCGCATACGGGATGCCCTTAAACGCTTCGTAAATTATTCCACATGATGGGCAGACCTCTTCGTAAACTCCAAAAACAGGCCCATTTTCGGTATTAGCCGTGGGTACCTCAGCAGCAAGCACGGGCTTGGAGAAGAAGGCTAGAAGTATCTGCAGACCGCCTATTGTCCTGATGAGCATGCTAGCGGCTGGCGGTGGCTCGTCTGTTTTGAGACTATTAGATCGGCTGATGTCGACGATATCTTGACAACCATACAGTGCTGCATTATGTAACATATGTCATTATCATTGACGCGCACTTATAACCGCTTCCAAGTTCCAAGACAACAACCGGTCCGAGTTTACTCGAACATGCTTTCCAATTTATCAATTAGTAGTTAGAGAAAATTAGTAATTTCGTGGTAAATAATTTTCCTATGGCTAAATTTTCGATATCTGGGGGGGGGGGTTGTCTACCTGACGTCACTGGAGGTGAGGTAAATTCTAGATAGGTCAGACCAACACATTACCATAAAGTAATAATGGCAGGGCAGGCAATGCATTTGACCGTGAATTTTCTATCATTTTTTCAAACAAAATTTTTTTCACCAAAACCAAAATGTTTTTTGCGAAAGCAACCTGTCCGGTTTCGTTACTCAATTTAACACCTAAAACATGGCTGAAGGTAGAAATCAGCGATAAATTATTTTTTAGTCATTTAGTCATGAAAATTGAGTTATTTTTATTTGTTTACCCCCAGAAGCAAACTATCAAGGGGCAAGCGACCCCCCGCATTTTGTCAACATTAATAACGACTACAATATATGAGAATTTAAACGAAATCGTTGGAGCCGTTTTTGAGAAATAATTTTTTTAGTCGTTTTTTTATGAGTTTTTTGAAAATAACCCCCCCCCCCCCCAAATTGAGTTAGCCCAAAATAGAAAAATGGTCCCGAGGTATGATTTTTGTGAACCTAAATGCCGAATTTCATCAAAATCGACAGAGTAGTTTGCCTGGAAATCGACGAACAGACAGACATACAGACAGACAGACATTTCGTAAAAATCACTTTTTGGGTTCCTGGGACCTCAAAACGTGTAAATCCGTTGAAATCTCGAAATCGATAATTTCGACCATCACAAAGCTTTCCTTATACTACGTATAAATTGGAAAGCAATAATAAGAAGTCTTTGCTGTCTTGGCAATTATTAGTCGCCTGGTATCTGGACCACAAGTGACGGTATATGCAGATATGCTGTATAAGTGTGAAAAACAGAGCTATAGGGGAGAATTGTCCAACAATCAATGAATCAATCAATCAATGTGGATAAATGTTGTCCTAAAATAAAAACAAAACACGCCTTAAATGGCAGGGGGGGGGGTTGTTTTATGTAGCCCAATTTAGTTCAATCGATCATGAATACAGTCGTCATTGATACTAGCGAACATAAGTTAGTAGACACTTCATTGCGTGGATTGTTTTCACAGCAAATTGCAAGTCATGATTACCGATAAGAAGCACTGCGGTCTAATGACTCTTGTGTTTCCACAGGCTATGCCTGTGGGCGACGGCTCACTACGACAGTAGTCTATAAGAAAAGATAATATTGTTGATTGCTGTTGCTATGTCAAAATCAAGAGAAAGACATTCAAACCTACAAGTACCGGTACTATGGTTTCTTACTTGTTTTTCCCTCCCCCAGCTGCTGTATATTTTCTTTACCGTACCCTGGTAGCAGTAGTATAGTATGGTTAGACACAGTCCCAGGCCACGGTGTGGGCCTATAGGACAGTGGACCTCCTGATTATAGTGGATTCCGAACCACTTGAGAAACACAGTGAAGTCACACGATTAATTCGGAGGTGACCAGGACAAGTCCTACCATGTTTCCCTACCGGCATTGTGCACACGACCAAGTTATCTGCATATTTGAACCTGCTCTGGTCCGCTGGATTCAACATGGTATGGTGGCCGTGTGTGGACTAAAATATATAGAATTTTTAATTCCTTAGACTCTCGCTTGAGATGTATCCTGATTTTTTTTCGATTCAAATACTTACAGTATCTGATTATAATGTGAATAGATATTAAAAAAATTGCATATCCAAGAAATTGCAGTAATAGTAAGCCTCCGAGGCTGTAAGCGTATTAAGGAAGGATTTAATTGAGTTTTTAATTCATTAGTCTGCAACACAATATTTAAAGCATTTTTATTTTAAACAAAAAATTTGTTCAACTTGCATTAATAATAAGTAGACTATATAGAAAAAAGAAAATTTAAAACTTGCAACAAAATAGCCGTCAAACTTATATTTTTCGTTATGTTGGTACTTTGAGCTCATGCGCTTTTCATTGGCATGATTGGCATTGCTTATTTACAAACAATTTCATTTCCGTGAACTAGTCCTTTAATTTTTAATTTGTCTAAGTTTACTAATTAAAGTGTCAATACACATTGTTATTGACCAAATCGACGTAAGAACTATTTTAGTTTTTGTACTACTGTCTCAAATATGACTGTTGACATTGAGAAATGCAAAATTACAATCTGCACTGCGGTCAAGCAAGCAGGGGAGGTTAGTACAAAAAATTAATAACTGATTAATAATTTTACTAAGCTATTTAACTGTTTAATTATTCAAATAAAAATTTAGCAATTGTATTCGAAAGCTTGAAATGTTTAGAATTAACCTATCGGCTGTCATTGTATTAACTTAGCTCTCTCATGTCTGTTGTGCAACAGTTCTATGGCTTCTTTGGGCGAGCCGAGGGCTTTTAAAATATCAGTTTTATGAAGAACCAGTAGAATCCGGGCTGATGGGCCGTGGTCGAATTCGACCATGGCCCATCAGCCCGGATTCTACTGGTTCTTCATTTGACTCCGGCCGTGAAAGCCTTTGCAGTTACATTATCAGTTTTAACCAAAGGTTTTTAAACTATTGCAGCCCAGGCCTGTCTGTTACATAAGGTCGTGAAACTAATAAAAGTTTATCATAATTCGTTGAATATTGTATGGGTAGATGGTAGCCATTTGATTTCTGAACGAATTATAAGTTTTGGAGCGGCCGAAAGTGTCAAAGGCACGCAATTAAACATTTCGTGATTAAAAATGGAAATTATCTTGCAGATGGGACGTTTTCCTTCCACTTCATATGCATTTTTGTTGTACCTGATGAGATGTGACGTGATTGTTGCCAATCAATCCAACACCTTATCCACTTTTCTTCGGGTTGCACGACTGCAATGTGCTTTTAATTAATTTCAGACCATAAAGGCAGCAATAGGAGGCCGGGAAAAACGCGTAGATCTGAAAAGCTGCGAGGTAGATCTGGTGACCGAAACTGACCAAAATGTTGAGAAGTTTCTGATCAACGCAATTCTAACAGACTTCCCTGACCACCGGATTATAGGAGAGGAATCCGTAGCAGACGGCGCAAAGGTGGAGCTGACGGACACGCCCACTTGGGTTATAGATCCCATAGACGGCACCATGAACTTCGTTCACGGCTTCCCCCATGTTTGCATATCGGTGGCGCTACTGGTGGAGAAGACGCCTCTCTTTGCTATAATTTACAACCCTGTGCTGAGTCAGTGGTTTCAGGCGGAAAAAGGTCAAGGGGCGACTTTGAATGGAGATCCTATTCATGTGTCTAATGTGACCGGTAAATCTTATTTTGCTTACTCTCCTGTAGCAGATCCTATTCATGTGTCTAATGTGACCAGTAAATCTTATTTTGCTTACTCTCCTGTAGCAGAGGAAATACTTCATTTTAGGCACGGTACACGCGGACAGTTCTTCCAGTCGCGATTTGCCGACGTCTTTTCCACTGAAGGGATAGGGCTTACTCAATGGTCGGGGCACAACCACGGAGTCTGATTCAGAAGATTTGTATGATCTGGGGAAAAGGCGCTTATTCCACCAGCGTCAATAGTGATAGTAAATGTAGTATTGACGTAGTAGCAGACATTAAAGGCAGCCAAAAAATGTCTGCTACCACGTCAATACTACATTTACTATCACTATTGACGTTGGTGGAATAAGCGCCAAACCGTGCACTTTTGTGCGGTCGGCTCCACGCCAGCTTCCGAAATTGTCAAGAAATCTTCCGCTAATCCTATGGCTACAATAGGAAAAACTGAGAGATGCGTACGTGTGTATAGGGCCTTCTATTTGTTTTAAGTACGGATATTTATATCCATACTTCTAACGAGTTTTTTAAGCCTTTAAATTATTAAAAAAATATCCCACACTACCATTGTTAAAGTAGAATCCTACAGATAGGTATTGTAGTACGCCACTGCCATGCATTGGTATAGAATAAAACATGGCGGTGGCGTCACTGTCAACAAGATTTTACAAGCTATGGTGGAACCCGTATAAAGTATATTTCCAGAATATTCAAATATAATGTTTAAGTAGAATGAGATGCAGCCGCGTGCGGTCTTCACGTTACTGGCAATGCAGATGAAACCAAATCTGCAAACATTGACGTTGTACTTATTGTAAATGCATATTTTTATCGTTTTTTTTTTCTCTTTGATTTCAGACTTGTCAAAGGCTTTAATTGCGTACGAATTTGGGACTAGTCGTGATCCCGAGCGAGTCAACACTGTACTTACCAACATTAACAAAATTCTCACCAAAGTCCACGGGTAAGCTACCTGCTAACTTCTAGTGTGAATGGTTTGATTGCCATCTGAGAAGAGGAAAGTTTTACCTGATTGTGGGGTTGTATTTCTATAAAAAAAAAAAAAAGGTTAATCGCATATAAACAATTCACTAACTCACTAACGCTGTGAAAGGTGTGATTGTCATATGAGACGAAGAAGAAAGTTTTACCTAATACCTGGGGATGTTTGTAGTTAAAAAAAGAAAAGAAAAAAGATTAAACGCATACAAACAATTCAATGAATGTATCCGATTGACCTCTTCAGTCGCCTCACTAAGTAACTTTTGTAAGTAATTGTGTTGAGTTACGACGCGTCACCTATCGTATAATGTATAGAGACTCGCACATGTACAATCACGCTACCACCTTGTTTACCACTAAATGTAAATTGTTTGAAAATTACATTTTTGGGAGAATCCTAGCTTGAGTTTTCTCATGAATACGAGGAGAGAATAAATACTATAGTTTCCGACCAAAGTATGAAAGCACTAGCAGTATTTAAAGATAGTGCGACAATATCATTCAAGGTTTCTACTGTTGATAGATAAGGTAACAGTGTCTGGTTATTTACTGCTAGTGTTTTTATATTTGGTCAGACTGCAGTCTATAAATTAAAAGTATAAAATACTAATATTTAAAAACGTTTACAATAACAATTATGAACGGCCCCTTGTAACAATGGTAGCACCATCATAAGAACATTATTTCATTTATTAAGGCGGGGATTCCACCAACGTCAATACTACATTTCTTATCACTATTGACGTTGGTGGAAACCCCGCCTAAAACGAATGGCTAAATGACATTGGAGTTTCAAATACCTCCAAAAATTTATAAAGTTACTGATTTATCGTACGTAATCTTGTACATAATGTTGCCAAAGTTCAAACACTACATCTTCCTGTTGCAGGGTACGTGCACTGGGATCGGCTGCTTTAAACATGGCGATGGTGGCGCTCGGTGCGGCAGACGCAGATTTTGAGTTTGGGATCCATGCGTGGGATGTCGCTGCTGGGTGGCTACTCGTTACGGAAGCTGGAGGAGTCGTTATGGACCCTGCAGGTAGGATGTATTTAAATAAAACTGCTAAAAACCCTTAACCTATATAATATAAATTGCCATCTGAAGCGGGTGTATCATTAGTAAATCTGGGATAGAGTATTAGTGTATTACACTGGCCGAGCAGATGACTTGTTGACACTTATGAGGACATACGTAGAAAATTAGCACCCCAAAATTTGATGTTTTTATTGAGTTTTTATTTTTTATTTAATTAACAAAGCAAGAAAAGAACTCAGAACCGTCAGAACGGCAATCCTGATTCCTGAGAACTAGCCGACAGCCGTATCCCATCCAGGTTTTGGTGCTGAGTTCCTGTCTTCCAGCCTGACCGAACTGTACTGTGTCTGTATGTGGTATTGTGGTCACCTCAAAACTTACAATCTTGCTGTCAAAGAGCTCCGTTACACACGGATGTTCGACGCCGGGCGTCAGACGCTAAAAAATGTGTCATTGGAAGAGATGGATTGGTGATTGGTTGGTGCAAAAGAGACTAAAAAAAGGCTATTCCTATCCGCACTTCAGAAGATTTCTAGGTCGCTGGTGTGTGGACGGAGAAACCTGCAACAAGCCAGCGACAAAAATCTGCAGTAGACTCTAGGGTTCTGCACCAGCCTATTAGCTCCCATGACCAATTCCTCAGTGAATCATTGGCGTTTGAATCGCCCGGTGGTACCGGGCCATAAAATCTATGAAACATCGGTTCTATATCTTGTTTGATGGATATTTTATGCCAAGGAAATTGGACAGTACAATACAATAGCTGAACTGTGACTGAATTCTTTAAAACTTGCGAGAACTCTTGAAGTAATGAGAAGTATTTTTGGTGTGGTTGTAGGTGGAGAGATGGACGTGTTGAGTCGACGGGTGCTGTGCGCATGCTCACAGTCTGTCGCGGACAGTCTGGTTGCTGAGATTACCCAGTATTACCCGGAGAGGGACTAAACAAGCGCCAGGTGACTAAATTACTTCTACAGTATAAACAGTATAGTAATACTGTCATGAAGTTGCATGTAGTTATGTTTGTTTCTGCATTTAATGCATCTGTAGGTAAAGTTTGAGTTAGGGCTAGTCAAGGTCAACAATCATGGCCGCCATATGGATTACAAGCATTGATGTAAATTAAATTTACATTTCCCAATCTGACAATTGACTGTCGATATTCTAATTGCGTATTTAGAATCAACTTGTGTACCCAAATCGTCGTCAAGGTATATCTTCTACGCTAAACCGGGTGAAAAAAGAATTATGCTAGGTTAGATTTATTTTATTTTAAGTATGAAAGCGGCATTTGTATGCTTCTAAAGACCTCATCATAAGAACCACATTACTTTATGTTAGTTGTATCATGGTCGGCGTAAAAAGTTGGGTACTCCCAGTACTCCAGTAGATTGTGACTTAGTTACCTATGCTTTACTTATGGCCTAGTTTCGCACCCAAATAACCTAGCCCACTCTTAATAAAACTTAAAACTTATTCCTATAATATGTATGTTATCCCGTCTTAAATCATTTTCCAAATGAACCCCTGTAGTCCAAATTATTAACCTGATTGCACTACATTTTAATTCGGAGATATTGTATTATTATTTACGAAACTGTTCATCCCATACATAGCCTGTATGGATACCATCATTAATCATTGCATATTTTTAGTTATTTTCTGAAAAATTTCCACAGAGATTTTCATTAATGGCGTATTCGTAGGCTCCAAAATTATCATTTATAATTTGGATTCTCCAGAAAAAAATGTGTTCCGTATATTCTGATATTTGATCAGTTAAATGCTTACCTAGTCGATCTTGGAAGTCTGTATTATTTGTGTACCGTATATTTTGTTATACTAGTATTTGATTTGATATATTTTTAAGAAATTTATCAGGTTATTTTATATGTTAAACATATAATTATTAAATTAAATTCAAAAACATGTCACTCTTTAATTTTTGATGTGAAAAAGCTTATGGGTAGCCTTAGAAATTCTAATCTGCAACCCTTTTGCGTGACGAAAAGCAGCGCGACTATCTGGTTTGTCGGGAACTTAGTGTTGCGGTTGTCCGCTAGGTGTCTCTAGTCTCGCTTGTCTTCGGACATCGTCCGTGATTGATATTAAAAAGTGATTGACGAATAGTTACAATATTGGTAGTGACACCTGTAGATGACAATGAGTTGCTAAAACGCTAAATAATCGTTAAGAAATTAACTTTGTCTAAGAAACCCACTTGTGTTAGTATAAAACCCTGAGCGCTTTCGGGAAGAACTGCCATTTGCATCTTCTCCTCGAGTTGAGGAAGTCTCAAATCGCAGATAAGGTGTAACTGTGCTAGTGGGTTTCCCTCTGTAGATGGCAGTTCTTGCCGAAAGCGCTCAGGGTTTTATACTAACACAAGTGGGTTTCTTAGACAAAGTTAATTTCTTAACGATTATTTGGGTTTTACCAATTCGGGTTGTTATAACAAGTTTTTCTAAAACTCTATGTTTTTGTTATTTTTTGTTTAAAGGGATTAACTATTTTTGTCAGAAATACCCAGGCCTGGTTTGTAAACGAAATATTTTGAAATATCCACCTTAATGTCGACCTAAACGAACGGACAATGATAAAACTTAGTGACTGCTGCAAAATCAGAATTGTATTGAACAACAGAGAAGAGCCACAGCATGTGAGAAAGGTATGGGTAATATTTCCAAATGGCCTTCTTGTCAATTTTGATATCAAAAATTTACAACTGGGCTCAATTTTGATCACAAATAGCTCCAAAATACAGGAAGGCACTTTACACATTTTGTTTTTTACATGGGTAATCGGCAGACAATTGAGTTCAGAAATTAAATCTATATAAGAGCTCTCTAACGTAATATAACCATGTTACCGTACGTAAAATTAGAGCAAGTCTGTTAATACTTGAACTTATATTGATTTAATATTATTGTAGCACAATTAACAATATTTATCATTTCGTGACATGCGGAAGAGTAGAAACCTAGTTTTCTCTCGGTATTTCATTTTAGGATGTCTCAAAACACAAAACCTGGAGTCAAACTGTACAATAGCTATTTTCTATGGCGCCAATCTTTAATTTCCTGCAGAAACTGTGAGTCTTTGTTGTTTTTTTTAAACTTTCTCTCCTGATTGTTATGAGAGGGGAATACCAACTACGACAACTATTTATTGGTAACGGTTAATGGCAATGGTGTAATATTATTAAACAAAGGGTTAATTAGACCTACAGTAGGCAATGTAAGTTCAATTAACCCTTTATTAAATAATGCAACTATTGTATTACAGAGCAGTTAGTAGGCCTAAGTCTGAGACACCCTGATTACGACTGAGGATGGAAACTCAAAAAAACAACCTTCCTATAAATTCATACCATACAACATGACGTATACAACATACCTCAGTTGATTTCGGTTAGTTATACCAATGATGCATTTCTCCTTATGTGTTATTATACTATAAGTTATCTGACGGAATAACTTAAAGGAAGGTCGTGTTTTGCCGTTATTTCTTCTATTATACAATTTTACACATGGCTCCTTAAAATTAGAAAATTTGGAATTTGTCAGCCGACGATTTGGAATGACATATAGGCCTAGTATGCATATACAGTATAGGTGCGTCGTAAATTACATTTGGGGCCATTTGAATACCTTAATATAGTATAATACTGACGTTAATCCTAGTAGGAATGAAAAAGAACGTGGTATAAGGAAGCAGAGTTCAATCGATTCGAGAGATGGCAGCACCATGGTGGTAAAGTCATTAGGTGACAATCAAGGCCGTAGCCAAGGGGGGTTAATAGGGGTTGAACCCCCCACCCCGAAATGGAATGGCTTGATACTAGATAGAATCGGATTTTGAGAGGAAAAATAAAAACTACTATGTAATATCGAAAGAAATTTCTGAACACGATCGTACGATTTTCCCAGTCGCGATTTGAGATTGTCTAGCAGAAGATTTCTTGTCAATTTCTTGACGATTTTGGAAGCTGGCGTAAAGCCGAACGCACGAAAGTGCACGGGTTTTCCCCCATAGAAATATATTAACTGGAACGGCAGTGGCCCATATCGCATACGGGGCTCCCGTTAAACATAAGCCAACTATCAGAGATAGAAGAAGTACTAATGTAAAAAAATATTGAAGTCTTACACATTGCAGCATAACAGAACGGATGCCTGGACCCGGTCAAAACTCTATATATAGCTTGTGCAGGCTATTCACACAGCGAAATTGCTTATCTTGTGCAGGCCCGCCGTATTGATAACAGTCTACAGCCCCTGGATAGTTTCTTCTAGACACGCCAGATCATAGAAATCTTCTGAATCAGACGCTATGGTTTTGCACCGACAATTCAATTCACCAATTCCCTTTGGGAGAATTGTCCGTGTGTACCGAGTCTTTTTTATGCATGGTGCTGCTGTCTGCCGACAGAGCCTCGAAGCTATCATTTTATATTGAGTTTTGGTGTGGTGGCCCCTCTGAGACGCGCCCATATTATTATTTAATTGTTTTTTAGTCCACATTAAACGGCTAATTATTATTATTATTATTATTTTTTTTGTTTGAAAATATTTCTACTTGTGATGATCAGAGGTCAGGTACCATAAAAAAAGAAAAATATTAACATTTAGCAGGGTTAATGACCAACCCATTCAAATTATTACGGCTCAATGGCGTAGATACATTTTTCAAAAATATATATTATTTAAGATCAATCGGAGACAAACAATTTATTGAATGCATTCGATGGACCTCTTCAGTCGCCTCACTAAGTAACCTAATAGGTACTTGTGTCGACTTACGACACGTCTCCAATCGCAAGATGTGTAGAGACTCGTACAAGTACGCTACAACCTTGCCACCGAAGTATAGTATACCTAGTAATATTAAGTAAAAATGCATAAGTATAGTGGTTAACTTATGCATTGTTAATAATGTGATGTTCTTGGCTTATATACGAGTAGGTGCTATCAAATACATTGTCAATGGCATGAAAGGAATCAAGTTCATTTAACTGTTGTTATTTATAAAGTATAGGTAATCGACCGTTAGAATGTGGGCTAAAACCTAGGGCTTCGTTCAAATATCGTATGGTTAGCAGATCATATAGATATATCTCATTTTCGCATGGAAATTGTTGTATATTTATCAAACCGGCAGGAATAGCACGAACGAAAAATAAAAACTTACCCTGGCGAAAATTGACACTTACTAGTACCCGAGACAGCTGCTACCTCATATATTATAAAAAGCAGAAGATCGAAATGTGTGGGGCATTTACTATGAAACAAAAATCTGGTACACACCATCATTCAGGGTACAGTGGAAGGAACCAATAGAAGAGGGCGGCCGAAGGTGGAATTTGTGGAACAACTGAAGGAGGACGCAGAAGCTCCAACGTACCACGAACTGAAGAGACCGAGAAAGCTGGAGGATTGAATACAGAGATTGTGATCTCAGAAGAAGAAGTAAGCCCGAGCGAGCATTTGCATAATTTGACAGCGCCTCTGCCATCTAGCGGTTGGCATTGAAAATATTGTTTCACCAAACCAATGCTAGAGTTTGTTTTCATTGCGGAGATCCTGTCAAACTCATTAGTTAATTAATTAATTAACTATGCATTCCTGGGGTTCTAAAGAAAGTAGAGTTTGGTGCAGGGCCTTATTTTCGGTACATAACAGCTCAGTACCCTTATCTGAATAATATAAAGTGGGATTTCCGGATAAGTTATTCTTTTGCGTTGGTGGTAGGCCCGCAGTACCGTAACTGTCTCATTAACATACGATATAAAAACATGCCCTAAGTGAATTTGGTATGCATGTTGGTCACGCTGCTGCAGCTTTACACCAAGCTAATGGACAGATAACACGTTTTATTTACACATTTTACGACAAGGCCACTTTTTGATTTATAAAATTTAGATTTATCACTCAGGTTTTAATCAACTAAAAACATTCGCTCGTTTTCGAAATAAAACTAACTTGATTAAGTGATATGCACTAGTTTTTCCGATTCATATAACATTTTCTAAAATTAAATTTAACATAACGTTCCTGAATGTAAGGAATAACCTAGTGATATTTTGGAGTCTCCGAATGTGGGCCTGGTATATAATAATTAGGTATATACATAGTTCTAAACTGACTAGACCTCTACCCAGTTTCAATCATAAATATATATAGTTGTCCCACTCTACATCTCGAATAATTTGTCGCCCAGAATATGTAGCAGGCAGGGGCGCCAGCAAAGTGGGTGGCAGGGTCGAAAAAAAAAATCAGTTTCTCAATTAAATGCAATATGTTGCTGCCAACCAGCCATCATCCGGCTGTAACTTGAAGAGAGAGAAATCTATTTAACTACCTAGCTTCCTTAGTATTGTTTTTACTAAGTTTTGATATTGGTGAATAGAATATGATTAATTGATTATTAACCACAATCTATTGTGAATTTTTTTCCCGAACTTGTTATGAACTTTAAACTTGCTTGTCTTGGCAGCCGTAAAAAGCGCCAGAAAAGAGAATGAGTACAAAGAAAAAAACTCACAAAACAAATCTATAAATTTTTATATTGCTTACCTATGCCACCCACCCTCAGAAATTTTCAGCGGGCGCTCCTGGTAATAGGCTACTAGCATTTAGCGCTAATCGGCTCAACTTCATGTGAATTCAGAGCTGAGTCGAGTGATTTAAGTTTTAAGTTTTTAGAGTAGGATGAATATTTATAATATGAACCGGTTACTGTGCTGTAGGATACATGATGCATAATGCAACAAAGTAATTCTACTCATTTGAAAAAGCTATGGGGTACCAACATGAATGAGTCTACTCAACACAAACCAACTAAAAGTAGCCAGCACAAATATTAATAATTGGTATTTGTACTATACACCACAACCCCGAGCCGAATAATTATAAATAACAATAAATAGATGTACAAACAACATTGGTAGGGGAGGGGGGTGGTTAACAAACCTATAGCGTTGGCTTCATCCTATTGATGGAAGCTCCCATTAAACGTAGCTCAATAATTTAACTACATCCAACTTTGGTTTTCATGGTAAAGTTCAGACTTACACTGAAAACTAAATATTTATCATTTATACGAGAGGAATGGAAACAAATTCTCAACTTAGATCACAAATCTCCAGTGCGATCTGTCAACGCACACTGAGATCAGGACCGGATTTAGTTCTCTATAGCGCTCCTGGGCCCAGACCCTCTGGACGCCCCCGTCACTCCCTCTAGGGACGTACACATTTTTATTTTAAATGTTAAGATTTTACTCTGAATTACGTAGGTATTATAAAATAATGGCAACGCTGAAGTGAACAATGAAGTGAGGCGAAGGGAGTTCGTAGCCTCCCAAAGCAAAGTTTTTTTCGTAAACCTAAATTTTTTTCAAATGCTTTAACTTGTTGGCATCAACTCAACTATTGCTTAATTTTCAACGCATACATCATTTAAGAGCGCCCCTAAGCCCAGTGGACCTGTAAATCCGGCCCTAACCGTGATGTGGGTTTGAAACCATTTGAGAAACGTGTTCAGGAGACTGTTATTAAAATAAATTATCCATATCCTGCATATTATTCTTTGAGGGAAGTGATGTTACCGAATATAAGATATTCAAAATAGGAAATAATACAAGGACATGGGACTATCGACTTACATAGACGATGCTCTCATTTCAGGTATCTCCCTCATTGCTACCAGTATTGGTTTAGACATGAGTGATACTATAGGTACATACTGTACATAATCAGGTAACACTTTCACACATGAAACATGCTAGATCCTCAAATACTTCCGCTCAGAAAGAAAACTAGATGTCGTTAGAGATATCCATATTCAATTTGGCTAGTTAGACATCAGCGTTTCACCCGAAGCATTGATTGAAGCTGGAGGATCCGATTTGAGGTCTGAAAAGATACTTTCATCCGTGATATATGCATCCACATTAACACCTTCGCGGATATCTCCAGTTGAGTGCACTAAGTCCGAGGGGTTCGCCATCAAGTGGACGCAACGCCAGCCACCTTCACTCGGATATTTCCACTTTGAGCGGCATTGCTGAGTCTCGGACGCCGTCTCCTGGGCTCACTAGTTCCTCTAGGTCCTCGTATACCTGAAATTACATATATATTTTTAAATTTAAGATGTGAAAATTCAATTCGGTATCTGTTTAAAATAGTAATGATGCGTAATTCCAGGTGGAACCGATTCCTACGCCCTGAACCCGATGTCTAATCCGTTACTAACTACTTAATCCCAGAACAACACTTTTACAATTTTAGCCTACTTAATTTAGCATGTCGGCTATGTCGCATTGCTAATTATGGGTGCCGGGTTTCAGGAGTTTATTAAAAATGAGTTCCAAAAATTTTAATTAAAAAGAAAAAACGCTGCCGAATCAGGGAAAGACGAAGTACAAGAGCATCTTGATGGTTTCGACACTCTAATGAAAGTGTTACAATTTCGAAGGAACCTAATTTGACTCGATTATAGTTGAAAATAAAAATGAGTACAGTATGAAACTGACCTCGGACGGTGATTTGGGAAGATGGCGAGTGCTGAGATTGAGCTCATAGTCGTCAGGAATAGGAGACTTGTCGTTGCAGTCTTTAGCCCCGGATAAATGTCCACCCGTGACGTGCGTCGAGAGGTTCACCACACCGCCTTCCACGGCGGTTCGGGGCGAAGTTTCTGGAGATAGATCGAGTTCGCGCACTGGAAGCAAAATGAAATATTTGTGGTTAGTGTCTATATACTGTTTGCGTTAGATTAAAGAATTTCTAATATAATACACTAGAAGAACCGTTGGCGCTAGTTTCGCATGAACATTTGAAAACCCAAATATCCGCCATATTTAGGTCTTCACGGGGTATTATGTATGTAATTTAAAAATTAAGGGAAAATTCCTTTTTGTTGCCCTTATTATTGCCTATAATTTAATTTTGCATTTGCTACATTTGAAATTTCATAGGGTACAGTTACTGTTTTGGATTATTGAACTTATTTGATGCTATTGTTTCTTTTTAATCCACATAATTATCAGCTATTTTGGGAAAGCGTATTTATCATAATAGTAAAGTTAGACAGCCTAAATATTTAATAAAGACACATTTTTTTTAGTTTTAAAAATCTTGGGTTAGGGACCATAAGAAAACTATTGAGTTTCATTTGGCGCGAAAGTTTAAGGCCTAAATATGGCGGTATTTCTATTGGTCGCCTGCTTCCGCAAGCAAATCATATGGAGGTGTGGGTGCTCGCGTTAGATCGTTGATACAATTGAAATGGAAACGGGCATAGTGCACATTACCGTTTTCTCACTACTAAAATGGAAACTTATGTCTAGATTTGGAAATGATGACAATCTAATTCAGTTGTTGACGCCAGGAAACATCGCAGCTACTTTTGCAATTACATTGGAGATGACAGTACCTGGGGTGCCTGGAGAGTTGACGGTGAGGTCGTGAGGACTGGGCATGCGCATACCGTTGGTGGTGGGCATGCAGTGCGAGAGGATGTTGAGGCTGTTGATGTCGTGGTGCTGGTGCGCCGCGGCGACCATGTTGCACATCTGCTGCCGCAGCGCCACAGCGGCTATTGCCGCCGAACTTGCGTCGTTGGGCCCACCGCAGGAGTTCCCCATGTACGGACTCTCCTGGAATCATAATATATGATTAATCATAATATGGAGTTAATGCAAACAATCGAAGTAATTGACACTATGCGTGGTTCTGTGCCCTGGAGTGCGGTTGAGACGACGCCCCGGTTAGACGTAGATCGTGGGTTCGAATCCCGCCAAGCCCAGTTTTTCTAAACCCTCTAATTTTCGGTTATAACGGGCGGGTTACCTCTTCAACCAAAGTTAATTTTATGTCAGTGTAATATATACCATTAATACTGCAATATAACGTATAAAACATATCGTTACCCTGCTAATCAAACAAGATATCAGGTTTTGTCCGCAACCGACAGCTCTAGCGAGCTTGGTACACTTCCAGTGTACAGTTTGTACCTCCTAATATTTTATGTTACCGTACTCAGCTCTTGCGTCACACGTAAGATATAACAATCCAGCTTTTAACACTTCAAAAATGTGCTTACCGGCATTCTAGGGTAGGACATTGGTGGTTCTTCTTTGATATGCTGAGGGTCTCTGAATACGACGGCCCGTATGACACCACGTATGTGCTCGTCAGGCCAAACTCCCAGGAGTATCCGCTGCGGCCGCCCCCTCCCCTTTGGCCGCAAGTCTGTGAAACCAAAAATACCATCAACAACCCAATTCTACGATACTTAATGTACAGTAAATCGATATAGCCCGGTTTTTAAAGCCTCCGATTCTAGGTGATCTACTGTGAACACACCGTAATATTGGTGTTCTATACAATATATAGACAACTTGGGAAATAAGTGTGTTAATACAGCAGGAAGTCTATGTTATCCTGTTATGATTCAATAATATATGCAACATACTTACATTGTAAGCATAGTTACTATGCTATAGATATAGGCTACAATAAAAATTTAAGTATCTTCACCTCAGTCTAACGCTAGCCTATAGTTTAACCGCTGTATCCACATCCACACTTCGTACTCCCGTCAATAAACATGAGCAATCGGGCGTCCCTGGAAACGACGGGCTTTAGTCCGTCGGCCAATTCTTCCACCACCGGGCCAAGCGTCCGGACACGTAAACTAACTAACTAACCGCTGTAGAATTAGAAGAGATCAGAATCAGAATAGTCTATCGTATATTAATCAATGAACAATCATAATGCATATCTGTAGCCTAACTTATCGATTCCTTATAAATTATTAGACACGTTCAACTAACGTATATTATCTTACATTTAACAATACTTAGCCTGCATGCGATGCTCAATAATTGATCACGACAGCCTCATCGAGGAACATAATAAGACTCTAAAACTATCAGAAACGGTTGTCTAGTTCCACAATATGTCCTCCACATACAAACATTTGTCTCGACGTTGTTTTAATTTTCTTCTTAATTCTACAATAAAGTATATATTTTCTCTAATGTTCCTGGGCAGCTCTTGAAAGTATCTGACTTCAGGAATCTCGAAGTTATCTCTGGACCATATGGTTGTGTCTACGTGTGCCTCCTAGTCAAAAGCATGGTGCCCGTCGGAACGCATTTCTAAACCCAAAATTGTTTGTAGTGTTCCGCTGGAACATCTCGCGGCTCGCCCGTGAATGGTGCCTTCACATGCATAGTTTAAAATATTAATTGGTTATGGTAGTTACCTGCACCTCCATCAGCACTAGGACCCAGCATGTTGTGCACCCGGTTGGCGTACAGGACAAAGGTTGGATAAGGAATATCGTACTTTCTAGCTGCCTGCGAGAGACTGAGGCCCTCCTTCAGCACTGAGAATATCGCCTCCGCCATCGTTTCCGGCCGCCACGACTTAAGCGGTCCCCGCTCCCGAAACCTCAGGTTGTGCACCAGACTTTGGTTTGTGTTCCAGCACTTCTGCCACATGCTTTGCAACTGGTACTGGTAGCTGTCTGCTGAAAAACGCAAATGAGACTGAATTAGTATGGGGAATTTGAACGAGGACAGGTGTAATTCGTAAAACGCAATAAGGTGACGCCTGCAGAAATGTAGTTATGCTATTATGTACTACACTATGTATAGGCATGACGATGCCAGGTACCCCGCGTAAGAACAGAGACGACTGGAAAACGTAAAGGAAATTGAATTAGTACTGAGAATTTGAACGTTAACAGGTGTAAATCGTAAAAAGGTGACGCTTGCATAAATGTAGATATGCTATTATGTATTACATTGCATACAGGCACGACAGGTAACCCGCGTAAGAACAGTCAACAGTGACTGCTGAAAAACACTTATGAAACTGAATTAGTAATGGGGAATTAGAACGTGAACGTGTGTAATTCGTAAAACGTAATAAGGTGACGCCTTCATAAATGCAGTTATGCTATCATGTGCTACAATATGTACAGGCACGACAGATATCCTGCGTAAGTACAGTGACTGCTGAAAAACACAAATGAAACTGAATTATTACAGAGAATTTGAACGTGAACAGGTGTAATTCGTAGAACGAAATAGGGTGACGCCTGTATAAACGTAGTTATGCTACTATGTACTACATCATGATTTTCGATGATAGGTACAGGTAGGATGAAACAAAATTACTACTCGGAATTTGTACGGAAACAGGTGTAACTATGGTTTAATAAATGGGTTGCTTGTAAAAATTCACCCACATGGAAAATAAAGACAATTTTCTTTCTTTCTTTAATTATTGATGCCCAGGAAGAGATTGAAATAATATTAGGTGATTAACGTGACGCCTGCATAAATGTTGTTATGCTACCATGTAGCATGTAGCACTGTGTACAGGGCCACTGGCATGACAGAACAAGTGGCCGCTGACGCACTACTTAGAAATATATATATTTTTAAGGGGTTCCACACGTATGGGGATAACTGACCTCCCTATAAAATTTGTGTAAAGTCGAATTTCACAGTATATATTTATTGTAGAGTTATAAAAAATATTTCATGCATTAGAAGAAATATTTTTCGACATCTTGATGTATGATATGGGGGCAGTCACAAGCAGCGACATTGTCAGAATTTATTTTTATAGAAAGGGGTTGGTCCGGACGCCATTTTTTTGCATACCAATTCCAACGACTGTGGCCAATAGTAATAATAATAATAATAATAATAATAATAATAATAATGACGACCATAATTATATCATGTATAGCCTATGCAAATGTCGAGAAATATTTCTTCTAATACCTGAAATCATTTCTCAAGCTCTGAAATAAATATTTTGTGAAATTCAACTGTGAATGAATGAATGAATAACGCATTTATTGCAACAATACAATTAATTGGCGAACAATAAGACTATAAAGTATTTTTTCATGTTAACCATAGGTAATGGCAGTATACATATAGTAATATAACTTAAATTATATAAAAATACAAGTGGCGTTTGTGTCCCGCGGGAGGAGGAGGGACTCCGATTGGATTCAGTCTTAATATTCTATCCCTACTTATTTTCAACGCAGGGCGGCCCACGAAATACCTAATACCCAATCTTAAAATTATATTTTTATTAGGAGCTTCGTCATTCCAGGCTTCCAACGGAATTGACTGCATGTGGGCATAACTTAATTACGGTACAATTTATTCTTAAAAACGTTAATTATGCACAGTTGCTTTACAGAAAAGAGGTAGTTCAAATGGCCAGTGTGGCGTTAACGAGAAGCAGTAGCTCTAATAAGTACGGGCAGTGACACATAATTATGTATATCAACGGGGCTTCTTTAATAACCACCTGCACTGCGCTGCACTGCGCCAATTACTAACCCAACAGGCCCTTAAGCCCTAAGAAAAAAAACCTTTATAACTTATCCAGAGACCAAAACCTGATGTAGAAGAATAAAATAAACACCAAGACGTTATCCTGAATGGAGAAGTAACGGAATAATTGAAGCGCCAAGGGTGCAAGTGACATTTTTTACGTTTTGGAGTTAAATGTAACATGATGTTACTCTAGAGCTGCTCTTTATCCTAAAAACCAACGGGAACATCGGGTTCTGTCATTTAGACGATGCTAGAATTCATGGAAAAGGGGTAACTTACACCTATACATTTTCAATTAACTGGATTACAAACTTTAGCCTCAATTATCTCGAATGTTTATTTTTGTCACTTGCACCCCTTAGCCTCTAAGCGCTTCAATTGTGGGTTTCAAAAGATTAGACAGTCGGAAATCCGGCTACACTTTTTTTTGTACTCGGCGTAAATAAAATTTCACATAAAATATGAGTCGCGTACATGCATGAAGTACGAGCAGGTATAGAAGAAATGGTCGTGAAAAAGTACAAGGTTAGGTTAATAATAACAATAATAATGACCTGAAGGACTTTTTATAGAACTAGGCCCATTGGTCTCTTGTCCAATGCCAACGACCCAACGGACTTCGGACATTATTTGTAGGCTTTTGTTTCCGAACACATTTTGGCCATTAGCAAACAGGTTAATCTTAGATCTTGAATGGTTAAAAATCATGACTACCCCAAGTCTTTACAAATGTATATTGTAAAGACCTGAGGTTATCTTATCTTATCTTACGTGTGGGAGAAATTTAATGGAAATGAGGACCGCGCCCAACCTGTGAAACGAGGCAATGGGGAGATCTGTAACGCCAGTTCAGTCAAGTGTGAGCGACTGGATCCAACCAGCTACAAGGCTTCGCATATTTTCGAAAACTTCCTAATAAACTTCTTAAAGCCGCGTTATATAACTTCCGAAATTGCTCAAAGATCACCTCTTAGACTTAAGGAATGCTTTCTATATGCTATCTATAGGTATTTGTGAGGAAGTGAGGCGCATATTTACAGCCTGCATGAAAAGGATGACTTTGACTTGAACCCCCCTACCCCGATTCCATTTCTATTAATTTCTACCGAATATATTTCCAGCCTGTTAGCAGAATAGGAGAGAGGGGGGGGGGGGCATGGTCTTATGATTACAACGTGCGGTTTGATTGAATTTGGTAGTAAGGTGGACGATCAATTCTCCTTAAAAATTGATGAGTCCCCTTTGAAAATGTAATGCGCGCAATACTACACAAAGGGCCTATCCACGCTTTTTACCAGCAAATCAATACCAATCTTTTCGATACAATCACTTCACTACTCGTAATAATCATTTAATAGTTTTGACACCGTCAAATATTTGGTCCAGTTGTCAGTTGAATAGTTAGCTGAATAGGTAGCTGTCAACTGTGCTTGTGCGGGCTTGTGGTCGAGCGGTTAAGACGACGCCCCGGTTAGGCGTAGATCGTGGGTTCGAATCTCGCCAAGTCCAGTTTTTATCTATCCTCTAATTTCAATTATCCTTGGGAATTTTTGCAATGGTTCCATCCAAAGTACTTCTAATAAAACACATCGCGGGGCTGTAGACTGTTATCAATATGGCGACTAGTGGGCCTGCACAAGCTATGTATAGAGTTTTCAACGGGTATCCGTTTAGCTGCAATGTCTAAGACTTCGGGGAGGGGGGGGGCTATAACTTGTTGATGCTTGATGAGTATGAAAAGCGGTCCTTAACAACAGGAAAAGCTTATTTTATTTTTGACCAAAAATAACATCAGCATGTTGTAGGTAGTTTCATTTCTCGTGTCCCGGTGGCAATCATAATGAATCGAGTGTTTCCGAACATGGGACACGGGAAATGAAAGTACCTATAAATTATTTAAATAATCAGTGCTTCTCAACCGCATTATACAGCATTTAAATTTTTTTTGTTAAACTAGACCAGAGAACAGAGGTCGGCAAAGTGAGGCTCGCTGGATCATTGAATGCGGCTCTTCCTTGTAGCCCCGGTTCTATACACAGAAATTGAAAAAATATAAATTAATATAACAAATAAATAATTAATTTTTAAATCAATTTTGTTGTTTTATTATTTGGTTAGGGATGTGTACCTCTTCCAAAAGATCTAGCTGGTTATCTCAGCTGCTAAAAAAGGTTGCCGACCCATGGACTAGTCACTAGACCATGATGGCATCCTAACTTTGGAAGGAAGCTGTCCAATGGTATACTTACGGGCCCAATAACCTCAGCCTACTCTTAATTAACAATATTTATCCTTTAAATGTAGTTCTACGTTGTAAAAGTCAGCTGCATTGATCAATTCCTCTGTTAAAATTGAATAAAGAAAAGTAATTTTCCGCGCATCACCTTAGTAATGACATAAACCCTCGAGTAGATACCTACCAACACACGCGAAAATCAGGCGTAACACCATTACCAACATCTCATATATGGGAATCCCGCCAGTTAACTGCATTATAGCCACGTATAAGATATCGGCAAGTAAGTAAGCAGAAAATTGTTAAGTCAAAATTGGATTTTGAGACGCAGCGGTATTTCACGTGTGCTGCCTGGTTAAACCGCGGAAAACCGATCAAAAAATCACAAGGTTGGAAAGTTTCAATCCTCCCCCCCCCCCCCCCGCGTGTTATGGCCAGCTGCCCCTCAATGTCGAAACCAATCACAGGTGATGAAAAAAAACATGGCTGTCTCTTCCAAACATATTTTATAAATACTGGAATTTCCGCGGAAGAATTCAGGCAGTGATTTAAAAATATTTTATTAACAAAGAATGAACGAGTCAATTTGATTAAATTAAATAAGATATGAAAATGGCCAGATGAAAAATTCACAAAAAAAAAATATTATCGTTTCTGACCTAAAATACAAAAGTATTAGGCCTACTTCATAACTATAAAGTTAATTAAACCGATTTAATCGAATAGGCCCAGTGTAAGATCCACTGAGTGGGGTAATTTATTAAGCTCAGCATGGAATTCATTGAAGGGTGTTTTCCTTGAATATTTTCGATGCACCGTCGGGGACATTCACGAAATTTTCATTTGTTAACATTGTAAATACATGATACCTAACCTGCAATATAGGAGATTGTGCTCTTTAGTGACAACGCGGGGGTTAGGAACAAAGCCCCTTTCTTGAAATTAAATGTGTATAGAATTTGACTAATGTCCCTGTCACCTATGGTTGCATTGTACAAAGAAAAGATTTGTTTTCCGCGAATTTCTGGTACCTACTGTGAATGCTTATTTGTAACTTGTAAATAAATGACTTAACAAATTAATATTTCTGTTAAATTATACAATCAAGTAGGTAGTCAGCAAGTTCAAAAATTAATCAACAAGGAAGTATAAAGTAAAATGTATTGTTTATAACTTTTTTAGTTTTCTATACGAATAAGATTATATCCGGCTTAAACGAGGTAAAAAAAGTAGCCTATTGGAACAAAAAAGAATTAAGTAAATACAACCTTTAACCTATGAGCTACATGTGACAGACTTAGTAAACTTTGCAGTTCGGGGACGAGATAACAATGGGGTTCAATAATATGTAAACTTATGTAATCAAGTGAAATTTTCGTTATCTGTGTAAATATTTAGCAGTCACATTTTGTGACTTCACTTTATCATATTATAATTTTTATTACTCTACCTAGCCTTGTGACAAGGCATGGCTTATTGCATAATGTACATTCAGAAGTAAAACGCATGGGCGGAAAATAGGAATAGGTTAATACTAAACGGCATAGTATGGTTTAGTGTTTAGGTAAATTAACTATCGATACTGAAATAGTTTAAAGCTTATTTTATGTATAGCCTATATTTTTATTCTTACCGGCTATTGTTGATGTGGACGCACCCAGCCATCCTTGAGAACTTTCTAATAACTTCGCCTGAAACAAAGAAAAAATAAAACTGTTAAAATAAAATAAATTGGCCTAAATAAATATTGACTTTTTTGTTCTATTACTAAGCCAACCTAGCGGAGTTAGGGCTATAAAGCCCTTTCTTACACTCAACTAGGAAAGCCTGGGACCGCCATTTACATGCCCTCCGAAGCATGGTCAGAAAATGTAGCCAGAGTGGGACTCGAATCAACTACCGTTCGGGTGAAAGTCGGAGTCTGTACCACTACTCCACATGTGTTGATTGTACATGTGTTATACTGTACTCTTCAAAGTTGCTGAGCTTCTGAGGTCTTATGGCCTCAGAGGGGAAGACGCGAAAATCGCTAATGTGTACCTCCTCGTGGTGAAGATGGAACCACGTAATGGCGAGTAAACAGATAGGGGACCTAGTTTGAGCCGGGATAAACGAAACCACAGTGTTTTATGTGCAGGACACTATCTTGTCTTGGGGTTGAGAAACTGGCCCCGAAGCCAGAGGAACTCAATAAAGAGCCAACGGCATAAGGATGAAGAAGGCAAACGGGAAACTACTGCATTACAATCCCCTAGTACAGTCATCATGAAAATAATTGCCATGATCGTCAATTTTCCGTGGAAGAGACACTTGAAGAAGAAGAAGACAGCTATGATAATAATAATAATAATAAAATAGACTATCAATAAAGCCTTGATGATAATAAACTTCAGTTACGTTTGTTGCCTAATATAAGGGCCGAAGTATAGTGGGAGGTGTAGATGAGAGGAGCGGAGGTGGGGGGTTGCGGCGACCAGAGAGCGGTTTATCGGTGGGAAAAGTGTGGTTTGGAATGGAGCGATCTGATTGGCCGCCCACTCTAATCAACAATGTACGCTCCCACCATTTTCTTGTACCTATCCCCGGAATGACTCTGCCCATATGCGGCTCATTAATACCCCGGACACAATCACTAACCCTGAAATACTCCGCACAAGCGGCTACCGCCGCAAGACTATAGCCGCTGCAGCAACGGCTACCCATCTGTGCACCTGTGGGCCGATGTGTTAACTTACTCCTGGGGTTAAAAATGTAAACAAACCAATTTTTTACATTATTAATCCCAGGTTAAATTAAAATTAATCGCCATAGTAGGCCCGCTTGGTATCTGAGGTGCACCGCTTGGACTTCTGAAATAATATAAATAAATAAATATATAGTAACTATCTTATTATTGTAGTTGAAAAATGAAATATTGAATTTCAATGTGCGAGAACACTTGTTTCATAAATTCATAAAATAGTTTCTGCATATAAAAAAAAAAAAAATACAGAAACAATCGATCCTGAAGATGATTTTACAATATATTGAGGCTGGCCAACTGCTTAGATCTTACATAGTATATATATAAATATAGTGCAAAATACTATAGGTATATTCACAAATTAATTAAAAAAACACTATTTCGCGCCTATTTTTTTCTAAAAATTCGTTATTGTCAACTGCAGTCAATACAGTATGTTTCACACACTCAGGCGTATTTTTTTTAAATGCTCCCTGCCTACTACCATGGACGGATACAGCAGACCCTCCCCCCCCCCCCAAATTTGGTAAATCTATTCTAAGTTAATTTATTGCACTCTTTTTAATTTAATTAATTTAATTTTATCGATACTACATGTTTTTCCTATTTTAACCCACAATTACTCCCCCCCCCCCCCATGGACTGGATCCGTTCCTGCCCACAACAGACGCTGCATAAGATAATCAGTGCACCGCTTTAATTTTGAGTGTTCGGTATGGGCACAAGGGGTAAATAAATAAGGACTTTTTTTTGTTCTATTACTCAACTCACTAAACTTAAATAAATGCTTGACGGATCCGGGCTAAATTGGCCTTGCTTGGTAAGAATTTGACACTGAAAATTTAATTTATGTCGTAAGACCCCTTAACCCTCACCAGACCTCGAAAAAAATGCCAATCGTGGATAATAATAAAATTCCAGAGAGTTTTTTTTTAAAATAATTAATAGTTACAAAATTTCTTGATTGCATAGCCAT
The DNA here is from genome assembly GCA_963971405.1 of Psococerastis gibbosa. NCBI lineage: Eukaryota > Metazoa > Arthropoda > Insecta > Psocodea > Psocidae > Psococerastis > Psococerastis gibbosa. The sequence goes on along the minus strand of OZ020488.1, from coordinate 12,774,618 downwards.
AAAATTGCAGACTTGCTTTTCAATCATTCAGTGAACCATAGCGATATTGTTGTAATTGTTGTACAACGACTATTTTGCTTCTTATAAACAAATACCCACACATTCGCAGAGTGGCATTGTTAGCGAACAAATAAAATCCCGACTGACAGATTTTACATTAGCTAGCACATCGTGTTAGAGATTACAGAGCGCGTGAGGAAACCCGTAAGCATGCACAATGTAGATTAAATATTTGGAACAGCTATCCGTCTAGGCGGATGTTTAATAATTACGCCATACAAATCTTGTTTAATAATACTTATTATGCTATAGGTACTTGCGCTGGGACTGCCCTTAGCCATAAACCTGTAAGCGCAACTACAATTTCCATATAACGGCTAATAATTGTGATGGTGACGTCGAGGTACAGTGGCGAAAAGTCTAGATTCAGGCTCCATTCAGTGGCGGCGCTAGACATTTCAAGGCGGGGGGGCATGACTTCTATTCGGGGGGGGGGGGGGCAATGAAAAAACGAAACATTTTTCATTGGGAGTAGGTATACGGTTCAATAATTCTCCAATTTAACAACATGTAAAATATCTGAAAAGTGGGGGGGGCCACGGAGGGGCCGGAGAAACTGTTAGGGGGGCAGTCCCCCTCGGGCACCCCCCTAGCGCCGCCACTGGGCTCCATTAATTAAGTATTATTAGTTTAGGGCTGTTTAGGGACGCAGGCCTACATTTATTAATACACGAAAATCTGGTACACCCCACTATAGAGAACTCACTGGAAGGAATCAATAAAAAAGGGCGGCCGAAGAAGGAATTCATGGATCAACTGAAGGAGGACGCAGGAGCTCCAACGTACCAAGAGCAGAAGAGGAAGGAGAGAGCTGGAGGTTGATATGTAGGGAGTTGCTGCCAACCAATCGTTGAGATTGTGACCTCACAAGAAGAAGTAGAAGAGCGAGCATTTGCAGAATTTGCTTCCATCTTGCGGTTGCCATTGGAACTATTATTTCGTCAAAAATCGGCAAAAACACGGCCATTTCTTATTAACCAAAGATTTTGAAATCTCACCCTGATGGGTCAACTGGAGGGGAAATCCTTATAGGTGTACATAATCAAATTTCACAGGAAATATCGAAAGTAGAGTGGAGGAGAGCCATCATTGGGGAATTGTAATAGAAATAAGAAAAATCCCTCTATATTTTGAATTTTGATATATTATAGTTTTGCCCTTCACTAACACAGTTATGGAACTTGATTTTTATAAAACATGAGGGTGTTCAGAAGGAGTTCCATGCAAGAACGAATCCAGCGGAAAATTAAGGGGAGGGGGGTCACAAGTTGTATGTACGTTGAAAAGGTAATTTGTTTGTTGAAAATTTACTTTTATTCAATTAAAAAAAAAAAAAATTACTATCATAGGAATTTACTCATTTAGGGGGGGTCATAACCCCCCTGACCCCCCCCCCCTGTGGATACGCCATTGGTTCCATGTCTGTGGCCAATAGGTTTAACATTTAACAAAGGGTTAGTTGGACTTACATCAAAACAGCAGGCAATATAAGTCCAATTAACCCTTTGCTATATATAGTCAAGACATGCAAAGTAGTGGTCCAGACTCCGACTTTCACCTGAAAGGTTGTTGGTTCTAGTCCCCCACTTGCTACATTTTCTGGCCATACTTCGGAGGGCATGTAAAGCAGTTGGTCCCGTAGTTGAGTGTAAGGTTTCCTTATTCAAAAGACATTTTACAACATCCAAGAGTTTTTTGAACAGACTTAGTATAGTATAATAACTCAAATGTTTTAATAATGGCTATTGTATATTTCAATGTTGATACTTGCAATAAAATTTATTTATTTATTATTCTGTATTATTAAGTTACATTTTTAACGCTATTATATTGAAAATCGGTGCAATATAGAACTTATTTTAAGATTTTTTTTTCGGGCTTGCAAATACGGCGATTGGACGTAAGAAAAAGAGAATTTTTTTTATGTAATAAAAAAATTTAATTTTTTGCAGTTAAAACAGTTGGCAAATCAAGGAGCGATTTATTTTTACTAAATTTGTCTAATTTTCAAGCGCTTAAAGAAGATCATGACCCCGTTACCCCCTTCCGTCGATCCGCCACTGTTGGGTACCTCCATCGGTTGTGCGAAAAACGCCGCAGCTGGGCATACTGCTGACCACACGATCCTAAACAGTGCAGTGGCCAAGAGAGGATCCTCTACCAGCCCGGAGGTCTAGACCTCATTAAGCTGCCGTGCCACGGCGTTTGCTTACGTCTCTTTCATAAGTACGGTACTTGACAGTTCTCACTGACAGACAAAATGGGTTTTTTGTACGAGAGCGACAGTGATTCTTTATGAACTGCGTTTGTATGGCCGTTATTGAACTGTGCGGGTGGCATCTGCGAGGAAATGAACTGGTGCGGATATTTTTAATATCGCATCGTATATCGGCTTCAATTTGATTACTGCGAATAATAAAAAGGCTAATGAAATTGCGAATCCCGATTTTTATTTTCTATGGACGGTAGGGACTTTATTTCTCTGTCCCCGGGGGTTTCATTTTTATTTTATTTTATTCTGTAAACACGGGCCCCTCCTTTTACGTTTCAACATTTCCATTTGGAGTTGTTTTTAACCATATGTTACTGAATGGCATTTTGAAATATTGATGGTTCGAAGCTAGCCGTAATTTTATTCTTTTAAATATTTGTGGCGTATATGGGACTGCTTTTAAGCTGACGGATGGGTATATTTATACAGCTTTTGAATTTAAGCGGTGGTATGAGTGTACGTTTTCTTGAAAGGTCCCTAATGTGTAATGCTTAACAGCGGGCTTACTGAGGCGATTATTTTAAATCTTAAGGCTGAGTGTTCAAAATATTTTGTAAACAAGAAATTATCGTACTTTTTGGACGAAATTAATTAATTGCTCGTTCCACAGCCACAAAGATATAAAAGGGAACAGATGAAAAAATCTTAAAAAATACGAGCTTTCTATGAAAGCTGTCTATATTTCCCTTACATATTTACAAGTGTACTACAAAATGGGTTTAAGGCTCTTTATCCAATTTTTTTTAAGGTAATAATATTTCAGTTCAAAAAATATAAACTTCCTGCGATAACTTGGATTTTTTATGAGCTTTTTATCTGTTCACTTTGTTATCTTTGTATCTGTGGAATGAGCAATAAATTATTTTCGTCAAAAAATCAGCAAAATTTTTTGTTTACAAAACATTTTGAACACTCAGCCTTAACCTGGGATTAAAAATGCAAACAAAAAAATTTTACAATGGAAAGTGCTGTTCAAAATTGATTTGTTTACATTTTTAACCGCAGTCATAAGTTAATAGGCCTACTAAACGGCATAGTATATAGCCCACAGTCCAAGAATATCTTTTTTTTTTCAATACTTGAACACCAGAGCACAAATAAAATATGAACTTGGTCAAGTCTGTTATAATGCGTCATTGGTGACTTTAAGCATCATCCATTGCCGCTCATAACAGGCGTAGAGATTGGCTTCAAAATACAACCGAAATTAGAGGATATGGAAAAAACTTGGCTTGGCGGGATTCGAACCCTCGATCTACGCCTAACCGGGGCGTCGTCCCGGTTAGGCGCAGATCGTGGGTTCGAATCCCGCCAAGCCCAGTTTTTTCCATACCCTCTAATTTTCGGTTATAACGAGGATGTTACCTCTGCAACCAAAGTTAATTTAATGTCAGTGTTATATATACCATATAATACTACAATGTAATTCAAAATACAAATACGTAAACGGCTAAATTTATAAATATTTTGTAAACGACATATGAAAATCTGCGGAATACAGTCTTTACAGTCGAACCGACAGAAAGACATGCCTGGACGTAATATTTTCGTAAATGAAATTAAGAGAGCATGAAGAGAGTAGTTAGATTAGATGAATGTATATTGAACTTAGAATTTGTAGGCAAGGACTCAAAGACTCTTGTTTTAAAGACGATGCCCATTTCACAAGTATATATAAAAGCTACGGCCAAAGTTGTTTTGCTAATGTTGGAACACTAGGCCTACCTCAATTACGTTAATGGGTGCCATTGCCTTACTGTTTCAGTTTATGAGACAATTTTTATCGCTACTAGGAACGCGACAGATGACTTTTTCAGGACAGGTAATAAATAAATACATATATTTATATTTTATATTGAAAGTGGAATCCGAAGGCAGCCATGCATGCATACGATTATGAAATGCAACTTTCGGTAGCTTTACCTACAATGGAGGAAGCCACCCTGAATTTTGAAGTTACACGGACAATAAAACTCCTCGTCGCGACAGTCTTAAATATTTAAAAGAGGCGCGCCCACACCCAAATTATCACGACTGTCACCCAAATATGACAAAGAAATCTCGGTATGATGACATTAAAAAACAATTACTACCTATGCCATACCTACAGGTACAGCCGGCCTCGAGGGCAAAGACCCCATACTCTGGGCGTGACTCATCGCAGTCTGACGTCACTAAATAGTTCAATTCATTTATTTCAAGACGTATGTAAATAATACGGGATGTATTGCATAGATGGCGGAAGTTGACTGACTGTGGCGCAAGCTAAGCGTAAGAGGGAAATCTCGTCTAATTTTCCGACACAATTTCATTTTATAAGTATTAACTCAAACAACGGGGGGTGCTGCTTAGCGCGTGGAAGTACCCCATGTTACATGGATCGATATGCTCTATTCAACTAACTAAAGACGCGTAAATGACTACTGTGTGCAGTCAGTTTTGGGCCAGAGTTTGGGGCCCAAGAAATAATATTAGCCTACTGTTGTGGGAAAAGTTGGTCACACATTACCTTTGCCACGTATAGCCTTTTGACTTTTGGACCACAAATTGGCCCTTAAAACTAATTTTCTCGGAAACTTACTAATATATCCTGATGGGCCCATTGAATAAATATTTACTATAGAATGCTAGTCGGTATAGGGCCGTCTGTGATTCCAACTAGGAAAATCACATGAGCCGAGTCACAAAATATTGCGTCCCAGTTTTAACCAATCAAATTAATTTATTAATAAACAATTGTGAGTGTATTCGAACGTTCTATAAAACTTGGCCTACTATTGGCTGCCTGTTTTGAAGTCAACATTCATATTAAAAACAAAAACAAAGCAGCAGTAATGAGTGGGTTTTTGATAAACAAAAATGCTAAAAATTATTTATTATTTCTATCTCTACAGCAATACCTACTTTACTAATAAAATAAGTTCAGTTGTTGGATTGAAAACTTCACACTATACTACACATTATGTTAAGTACAGTAGGCCTACAATAATACTTCTAAAAGGTAAGTTAGTTAATTATATTCAACCCACAATAGCTTTAATTCTTCTTAAAATGTTGTATGTGTTGCATTGTTGCCGTCTTGTAGCCAAATTAAGTCACTTAACACACCCCCCAAACACACCGGAGTACAACAATTAAGTTACTGTACAGCCTACGAGAAACATTTTTAAGCCCTTGCATGCATGGGGCTTGCGAAGTAATAATTTTTGACAGTGACTTTCCTCTATGGGCCCACTGCAGCATACATTAACTAAAGCAAAATAGGTTGTCTTATTTTAATTGGTATATATCGGTAGGCTAATATTATTGACATTTTTAGGGCAACAGATTTCGAGGAACAGGAGCAGAGGAGGTGTCTCGTTCCACCAGCGAAAATGTTGAAGCAAGGAAATTCGAGTGGAAACTTTAAGTCAATGCAAGACAATTCCTACCAGAAGGAAAAAGTCAAAAATATTAGTTGTGCTCCTTCCTCTTCACTGTAAATTACTGTATATTTGTTATTACATTAATGTTATTGCATTATGCTGTATTTTAAAAGCCTTTCCCATGGAACTCACCTTGAGTTACCACTTGTCACCCATGGCTTACAGAGTCAAAAGGAAGGGAACATGGTGGGTGTCACCATATTGCGTTAGTGAGAAACTACCTGTCTGAATAAATAGGGGTTGTGAAAATGTCCAATACATGGTCTACTGTGACAGTATGCTTAATGAACACGACGCAAAGACATTTTTTTCCACTTTCCTCATACAGGGTTTTGGTTTGAAATTTCAAACCCCCAGTGACCTGTACGAAAAAGCCCTAATGAATGCTTGCCGTAACGTAAAGTACAGTACTCTTTCTAAACTCATGTTGGAACATAATTTGAAGTATTGTGTGTGATACTTCCATAAATTAATACGTACTATACTGCATAGGATACCACGAGCATTTTTTTAAAAATATTCATTGACCATTGTACTGTAGATAGGCCTAGGTGTGCGAATGATCCAAAAAACTAGTTGGTTTCATTAAATTTGGGTCATTATGGATTTATTAATATCAAATGACACATTAAATTGATATTGACTACTACATTTAAATTTTTAAATTTGTACGGGAAACACCCAAGCGCTACCAAGTGGCCAAAATCCGAAAGTGGGACGCAAATATTTTGTAACTTCGATCCTGCGATTTCATGAAAAAAATCACAAAGCCCAGAAATACTGCATCCTATGTATAAGCATAGGGATGCCAGTCTGCTTATTTCGATTGGCAGGCTATGGATGGGCCATTTCATCCCCTACAATGATACAACTACCTGCAGCCTATTAGGGCGATTTGGGACTATGGTAACACCGGGGTTTATTTTTTAATACCGCATTAGTGTGTTAAAATATACGCGGGAAATTTAAATTAACAAATTATTGGAATACAGGGAATGGTTATGTTATGGTCATGCCTGGTCAAGCACCAGCCACCAATTTCAATAATAAAATTCAAATTTTAGGATAAAAAAAATTCAACCAAGCCCGTAAACTTTTAATTTATTTCATAATCTCCTTTTGAAAAAATAATTATTTATTTGTCATATAAAAAAAGTTCAGTTATGGCCGTACACCCGTACCTGCTGGTTCATTTCAGGCTCAGCCGCTCAGGTACGATGTCGCTAGTCCTTCAGCTTATATCAATTTCTTAAATTTTTATTATCTCCTACCGTTTCCGAGGAACATCCCATATCCACCGAATTTCGATCCTACTGCATACTTGGTAAAGTGACGATATCGTCTTGAATCAGTGGAGGTACCGGTAAGTTACCTACCTACAGTATCTACTCCCGACCTATGTATTTTCGAATCACTATTCGAGGATTATTGACATTGACTTTCCGTCACAACCCACAAAGTCTGAAATTAACGGGAGGCGACGCTTGGCAACCAAAACCAAGAATATAATGGTTGCTAGCACAATCAAATAATTAAAAATGAGATCTCTGCAACCATTTTTGGTTAAGCATTGGTTGTTGTAACTTGATAATTAAATTTTGTTGAGTCTAGTCTGACTTTGACCGCCCCCCCCCTCCCTCCAATGTCTTGTAACCGGAATTGACCGCATTATGATAAAACCTCCTAGGGGCGCTCGCAGACGCGGTATTTGTCCAGTATATGGCAAAGAAAGAAATACAATGTATGTAATAGCCTATTTAAAGTCATGTACGAAAACTATAAAACCGACAATAAAAGCAAACCCTTTGAAAAAGGCGGCGCGACAAAGGTTCTGATAATACCGCATACCTGCTGCCTACTTCTTATTTCCCCTTTAATTTTAATTCCCCACTCATTGACTGAGAGTCCCCAAATTTTTGGCACTTACGATGCAAATTTTGGGGCAAAGAGCATGATTATGCCTATTTCAACCCATAAAAAAGGCAAATGTCAATACGTGCTTCCGTTATAGTAGGGCTGCCGTCAGCAGGGACGAAAATAGTATTCAATGCGGACTACTGATGTTTTGCTTAACTTAGGATTCTATATAGAAGAGATGGGACATTCAAGCGCGCCAAAAATATTTTTTGAATCCTGCCACTTGTGGGCCGATTATGGCGATTGGTGTTAGGCGGCTATTCCCCTTGTCAAGATTCCGTCATTAACGCATCAATAATAAGTCTCAGCCATATTATAACTTAATTTATAATAGATGAGACTGCAGACCCCCAAAGGCCGTGTGGGAAGCAATCCCCCTCGGAAGAAGACCAAGAGGAAGACCTAGGCGAAGATGGGCGGACCAGTTCCAGGAGGACCTCCTTCGATTTGGCGTCGAGGCAGCAGATTGGACAGCGGCTGCTGAGGATCGACAAAGATGGTGGAAAATTGTCAGAGCTGCCAAAAGTCCGCCTGGGTTGATTGCGCCTAATTAAGTCAAAGTAAGTATCTACATAATAGTCTCCTTAAAACAAAAATCTCAACAATTATTGATGCACAAATGACGGAATATTGACAAATGGAATAGCCGCCTTAACTTACTCCTGGGGTTAAAACTGTAAACAAACAAATTTTGAATAGCACTTTCCATTGTAAAATTATCTTGTTTACATTTTTAATACCAGGGTATTATAATCGATTAATCGGCATGATCGGGCCGCAGGTGCAATGACTAGTCTTTAGGCATCAGGTATACTCTAGAGAGGCCATGTCCTATAAATGGGAAGACGGGGCATTTGTTCAGGGCGCCAAGGGGGGGGGGGCAGTCGAAATGAAAAAAAAACCTCATGGCATTGGTGTTTACCCAAGTTAATTAAAGTATACCTTGAGAGTTAACACCTTATATACTTTGGTCGTATTTCTTACAATTTCCTTTCGTAACATTTTGCTTTAATATGGTAGGGGGCGCTGCCCAGGGCGGCGAAATCCCAAGGTCGGGGCCTGACTCTAGATTTAATATTTTTCAAATTTTTGAATGTCCCATCTCTCCTATATAGAACAATAGTAGGGACATTAATTAACGTGTTATGTAAATTAACAACTTTGCCTTTATTTCTACACAGACAAATCTGAATTAAAAAAAGGAGCTATATCTGGCAAGCGCTCAGGTTTCAGGAGGGAAGCAGGGGCTGCAAATAAGGGATAGTCTAAGAGCAGACAAACTCTTAATCCGGCACCGGCTAAAAGGCGTGTTCTTATTGGTCAAAAGACGACGTGTCAATTGGCCAAAGCTCTGATTGGTTAAAGAAGACGTGGCAGGTGACTCCAAAAATTAAAAAAAAAAACCTTGGCGGGAGCGAACTCCCCTATATCTATATGAACTCGTCAAGTGACGTCGTGAAGTCGACAAGCTACAGCCTAGCCAGCGAGAAATAGGACGAGGCAAAGAGCACTATCGACCCAAAACAACGTTACTCATTTTATAACTCAGACAGGTTTATAACTCCTTCTCCCACCAATAATAAATAATCTTCAAATAATTTTAAATATAAATAAATGCATCATTGTAAGATGATAGAGAGTCGCTCTACTAATCTAGGGGGAGAATGCGGTCTTCTTGACTTACGGGGTTGCCCGATAGCAGTATTTGTTGGGAGGCAGATGTTTGCCAGACATGGTGCCTCTTTCTAGTTTCTATGTGGCTATAATATTAAATGTAGCATACTGTACGTGTTATAGCACACGCTTGCGTGAAAGTGGCAGTGGCGTATCGTGACAATTAAACAAAAAATAATTATAATCAGTGGCGTATTATTTTGGGGCGGTGGGAGACCAAATCGCCTATGGCTATGAACGTCTTGCGGTGGGTAGAGGCCTGAGACGACGTTAAATCCTACCAACCAAACCACTCATTGTTGACCCGAACGGCCGAACATATATTGTTTAATTATTTAATAAATTGTTATGTCAATCATGTGAGAAATACACGAATTGTTATTATTATTATTATTATTATTATTATTATTATTAGATCTGCATATAACATATAATAGTCAGGACATGTAGAGTAGTGGTACAGACTCCGACTTTCACCTGAAAGGTTGTTGGTTCGAGTCCCACACTAGCTACATTTTCTGGCTATTCTTCGGAGGGCATGTAAAGCAGGCGGTCCCAGGTCTTCCTAGTTGAGTGTTTAGTGTTGAGTGTGAGAGGGCTTTATATAGCTCTAACTGCGTAATAATATAACAAAAAAAGTCAATATTTATTTATTTAATATAGTCGGGACAAGTAGACTAGTCGTACGGAGTCTGACATTCACCCGATAGGTTGTTGGTTCGAGTCCCGCACTTGCTACATTGGAGGGTATGCAAAGCAGGCGGACCCGGGCCTTCCTAGTTGAATGTAGGAAAGGGGGCTTATATATCCCTATAACTCCAGTGGGTTGCGCTTAGTAATAGAACAAAAAGTCATAATTTAAAAAATATATGTACTGTATATAATAATGTAATATATGTATGTATATCCAAACAAAATAAAGGCAACAGCTGACCATACGTTCCGGTTTGGGCGGGATTGTTTAAAAGCCCTTCCCCGGGCGTCCCGTTCAGTCATGATTTCGTCCCGGCTATTAAAATTAATTTAACACACTCGAATATTGGAACGGTCCAAGATTTAGACGTTAAACATGTCTTCTTCTTCTTCTTCTTCCGGCTCTACAGCCCTTGGTGGGCTTTGGCCTGCTCGACAACACTCCTCCATTCTTCTCGGTTTTGCACAACGCTCCACCATCTGGAGACTCCCAACTCGCGAAGGTCATTCTCTAACTCGTCCTTCCAGCGGTTTCTTGGCCGTCCTGGCAGTCGTCTTCCCGTCATGCTTGCTTTGTACATTTTTCGTGGCATGCGTTCTTCAGACATCCTTACAACGTGTCCCAGCCACCTTAATCGTTGTGCTTTAATGAACCTTACTATGTCTTCTCCGTTGAGAGCGGCGTCGATTTCAGCGTTGTGTCTTATACGCCATTCTCCGTACTCGTAAAGGGGTCCATATATCCTCCTTATTATCTTTCTTTCGAGTACACGTAGTTTGTTGGCATCGTTTACAGTGAGATTCCAGGTTTCCGATCCGTATGTTGCAACTGGTCTTATAAGGGTTTTGTATATTCGTAGTTTTGTGGCTCTAGAGATAAGTCTTGACTTGAGCAATTTTAGGTTGGTAAAATATGCTCTATTGGCTGCTGTTATTCTTCTGTCTATCTCTGCGCTAGTTTTGTTTTGATTGTTTACTTCTGCACCAAGGTAGATGAAGCTCTTTACATTCTCGAAAGCCATTCCTTGTACAGTCAGGTTGTCACTTCTCCGCCTCCTTTCTAACGCTGACATTACTAGATACTTAGTTTTTGAGACATTTATTTCTAGTCCAGCTCTACTCGCCTCTACACATAGTCTAGCAAGTATCTCTCCTAGTTGCTTCCTATTTTTAGTGATTATGACTATGTCATCCGCATATGCGCAGATCATTTGTGACTTGTAACTTGACGTTAAACATGTAGTCATTTGAACTCAAAACTCTATACAAAATTGCCTTTTCCAATAAAAATTTACATTAGATGTTTACACTACACTTTTCCAATAATTTTCTTTACATTGAATAGAATGCCTTTTTCCATTCTGTTTCGATTTGAAGTCTGAAAAATATGGTAACCCTACCAGCTGGCTATCTCTCTGGCTCGCTCAGCTCTGACATTGGTGCGGACTTGTTGAATAGTTAATTCTTGTTTAATTATTGTTTGCATAATTGTTGTTTTCAAATGAATTTCCAGTAGCTGCCAAACTGGTTCACTCCGCGATGTCAACCCACATCGACTGCAAGTGTCAATGGATCAGCTCAGACTTGCTTACAATATAAAATAAATAAAAAAATAAATAAATGTTTATTTGCAAACAGACAAAGTCCAATAATATGCAAATTAACTTAACTTACTTAACTATGCTTATCATAATTTATACATGTACGATACATAACTATTGTACAATTATAATTATAAGCAGTATATCGTACATCGATTTAACAATGTGAAGATTAAACAAATAAATTGTATACAAGTTATCTAGTTGGTAAGTAATGATAAAAATAAAAAGTAATACTATAAAGTAATACTATCTGCCAATACATATCATTCTTATGTATCTTAACTAAGTCTTTATTATTTAAATATATCGTACCAAATGCGGAAACGAGTCTACAATTAAATATTGCAGACCTATTTATACAATATGGGATTGAAGCAACTTAACCGAAATCAGGAAAGAAAGACCGATAAAGACGAATAATTACGAAAAGACTTTACAAAAATTAAACGAGCGCGAGTCATAGATAACTCAAAGTAAAATAAATAATTTGGATTCAGTATAAAGGGCTCGACAACGGACGAGCTACAGATGTGGCTGAAAGAGGATAAACACATAGCTCTAACTTGTTGTTAACTAATTTTTTATAATAATTATTTAAAATTCGATTAATGCTTGGTTCGAAGCTGACAATTTCAAAGCCCGAAGGATTCCCATGGTTCAAAGGTTTTCTACGTTTATCATCGTCGGTAGTAGTCTGTAGGTATTCTCACCAAGTCTCCCACAGGTTTGCTTTGCAGCGAAGGTGTAACCCCTCAGCACTGTAACGAATTCAATTTATGAACCGAGTGTGGGGGATTCTCGAATCGTAAGTAGTATACGCCCGTTTTTATTGGTTATCTGAAAATTCTAGCTATAATTCACCTCTACTGCTAAGGAAGGCTGTCCCCAAGTTAGCCTTTTTCTTTTTTGCAAAAGGTTAATCGAATTTAATGAATGTACCCGATTGAACTAGTACCTATTATGTTAGTTAGTGAGGCGATTGAAGAGGTTAAGCGGATGCATTCATTAAATTGTTTGTACGCGATTAACCTTTTATAAAAAATAAACAAAAATAAACAGAAACGTCACATATTGAAAAGCAATGAAAACAGTGTTTTTCCCGCAAAATGGTGATCATCTGAGCATACTCTGTAAACTGGGAGTCGAGTAGAAGGAAACATTGATAGGTGTATATAAATGAATGGATGGGTCGCTTCTCCTATGAGAAAGAGGGATGTTTACATTAAAATAAATTCCAGCAGACAGTTTATTTTGATAATAAATAAATTCTCTCTTGTTGCTTTCAGCTCGAGGCGTTTAAACATCTCTGACCCGACACAGCTGCTGCTCTAAACCAGACACATCACATTTTTTTGGCCTAACTTATGCGTCACTAAGTCATTGGGGGCCTACTATGCCGATAATTTTTAATTATAACCTAAGGCGCCCATTCCACCGACCGGCTAGGGCTATTTACAAAAACAGTGACGTGGTAGCAGACATTCAAGACTTAGGCGGGGTTTCCACCGACCTCGCATTGCAGAATTGACGGAAATGTTTATTTTCCTCTATGCCATAGTTAAAATTGATCAATGATCATACAGTAAAATCACAAGCAAACAAACTAAAATTAAAAAATGGCGTCATGGGATATGTTAAGTACAAACATTTTAATTGATTTCTATAAAAAGAAAAATTCTAATTTCCGTCAATGTCATTTGCATTCTGCAATGCGAGGTCGGTGGAGACGCCACCTAAGTCTTGAATGTCTGCTACCACTTCACTATTTTTGTAAATAGCCCTAGCCGGTCGGTGGAATGGGCGCCTAAGATTAAAAATGTAAACAAGATAATTTTAGAATGGAAAATGCTTTACATTTTTAACCTACAAGACTAAATTAATACAAACGGCACAGTAGGCCCGCTGGCGCATTAGTGCATCTTTTTAGTCAAATAGACATAATTTTCGTTTGTTTTCCATCGCCTGCTTTCAGCATTTCTGCTTTAAGCAACACTGCCAGCCTGGCGAGGGTAGTGAGTCTGTTTATTAATTTGAGGCACGCTAAGGGCAGACTATCTTCAGGGAGAAGGGGGATTGACTGACAGGGTGGACTTCCTGATTATAGTGGATTCGGAACCACTTGGGTAACATAGTAAAGTCACACGATTAATGCGGAGGTGACCAGGACTCAGCGCTGTCATGTCCCACCATGTCCCCCTGCCAACGCTGTGCACACTACCAAGTTTGCTGTAGTTTGGAACAGGCTCTGTTAATTTCGTGGATTTAACTTGGTATCGCCGTTGGTACAGATATACAGTACCATACACAGTATACATACTGTTACGCCCCAGGCCTAACACAAGAGCATACGCTCTTCTTGGCCTAGGCTCAGGGCTGAGGACAGACGGCAAACCTCTGTTGGGTAAATGTTATATCGGTCGTCACGTATGTCCTTAGCCATAATGTATAAATCACGAACCTTGGGTTCGAAGAATCAGAGAGTATAGAGACTATAGTTAGAGAGTATAGATAGAGTCGATAGAGAGTTTTAGAGAGTCCAGAGTGAGAACTACGGAGAAAGAACTGATTCACCATGTGACTTGATACACGGTGGAAGTAGGAGTAAGCTCCTATAGATGTATGAGTACGTTATCAAGTGGCCCTTATGTAACTATGTTGCCCCCCCCCCCAATTCATGATGTTGCCCCTTGTCCCATAAGTGCCTATGTTGTCCCTAAGTTATTATGTGGTATTAATGTTAAGTGTATTAATATAATATAAGGTATTTGGTACCATCCTATAAGCTTATATATAATTCCCCTCTCATAAGTCCACTCTGAATACTCTAATCTATAGAAGGTCCCAATTAGTGGTATTCGGAGTGTGACACATACATACATCAGATTTTCAATACATTGTACATGATACAATATTACTCCACACAAATCATACAAAAAATGACTAAAATGTTTGTACTAATAGCAAATATTTTTTTCTATGGCGGCTATTCCATCTGTCAATAATTCGTCATTTGTGCATCAATAATCAGTCTCTATCATATTATAACTTAATTTATAATAGATAAGTTAAGTATCTACATAATAGTCTCCTTAAAAGAAACATCTCATAAATTATTCATGCACAAATAACGGATTATTGGCAGATGGAATAGGCGCCTAAAAAGAGTAAACTTATATAGGTAGTGATTTTTTTTCGTGTACCATATACAGAAATAACACATTGAATATGCAAGAGATGACCCAGTATCAAACAATACTCCAAATAACCTATCGCGCAAAGGTAATGAATTAATTGGAAAATCTATAACCAGTGGAGATACTGTATATACACACAGTTATCTATAATAGATGAATTTACGTAAATAAAGCACTGCAGCTCTAAAAACAACAATAACAAGCGAACGAGGGACAAAGGCTAGTAACAACCCCCCAAAGCACATACATAATTAATAGTAAATAGAGAATAGAAACGCGTAATATAGATAAATGTGGAATTGGATGGGGCATGATAGTGGATTAGGGGATGATGAACGAGCGGTGTTGCAGTTTCATTGGGCCGGATTTTAGGGGTATAAATCAGGCGACTGTCCGCCGGCATTTCCAATTCATGTTATTGTTCATATTAATATTGCACCGACAATATATGGCGCTGACGTGCGGATATCAACCACAGCCCCCCCCCCCCTCCCCAGGGCCGCAACCAGTTCATCCTATTATAGGACAAATAGTTTAAAAGTTACGAATTAGAAATAAGGAAGCTGCTGATAGTAGCAGAGCTTCTGAGGTTATGGTCTCAGAGGCGAAGACGTGAAAAACCAGCCATGACTCTTATGATCAGCCATTCAAAAGACGTGGCAGGTTACCCACAGACATTTTTGGTGGGAGCGAATCTCCCATCTCTCCTTTATAAAACTCTAGGTTTCATGATCATGATCATTCGTTTGAAAAAGGATGCGCTCTAAGTGATGAGCCCATCTGACCAATATTGCAGTAAAAAATTTATCTACTTTATGGACAAGCCTTGTTCCGGTTCCACTACGAGCACGTTCCCATACTACAATAAAAATCGGGACATGAATATACGATACATGTATGTATATATACATATATGTATGTATATATACATATATATCAACTTCGATGGCCAGGTGCCAGGTGGTAACGAGCTTGCACATGTGTGAGTACACGCCAAGCGATCGGAAACGTGTTGTAACTCAACACGGGTACTAACCTACAGAGGCGTCTGAAGAGGTCAATCATTCATTAAATTTTTTGCATGCAGTTAATCGTTTTAAAATAATATAAAAAATAATAATAATAAAAAATAAAAAATAAAATGAAAATAAAATGAAAAATATATGTAGCAAAATTTAAGATTAATTCGATTTATTTGTAATTCTATTTCATGTACGCAATATAAACTTATATTACCACGTTTTATGAAATACCGTATCGAAAAAATAACATTAAACAATTCTATTCATAGTAGAACGCTCCAACTACATAAGAGGGAAGAAAGATTTGTATATGCAGACACCAATTTTGATTTTCTTTTTTGAATAGGTACTTCAGGTGATTATATCCCTGCTTCAGAATCATGATGTAGAATACCCTCATGTTGAAATATGAGCCCCTCGCGTTAATACGGTACTAAAAATCTCAAAATTGCCCGCCGAATTTTGAAAAATAGAAACCAGAAATGTTTTAATAGTGTCGCGAAATTGAAAATAATAAAATGGAAAGCACTATTAAAAGCTGATGTGGGCGCGGCGCTGCTGATTGTCCATCCTAATCCGCCTGTGATGCGGGACTTAGCCGGGGCTTAGCGCCCCTCTCCTACCTGTGCCAAAAGGTACGCAACATGGATCTCACTCCATTCGTTATTGCGGAAAATGCAGCAAATTATATGACAGACCACTGCGTACTTAATAGAAATCTGTTATTTTTTTATAAAGAATCTATTTAGAGCCCAGATACCTAGTTTAGTCTAGACGGCAGTAGAGAAGTTGCTGAACTGGTTTTACGAGATTAAAATAAATTATGTGAAATTCTAAACGGTAAATAAAAAATAATTGATTTATGTATTGGTATTAGTCCCATAGCATACCGTAACGTGGAATGAGCCTGGAAGAAACTCATTGGACAGTTTTAACATCGTGTGGGTGCAACGATAATAAAATAGAATATATGGAGCCTAACCATATGCGAAGTATTGCCGATAGCGGTGAAACGTCATTTTTCTACTGCCGCCACATCCCAAAACTTTGAAAATTATGCCGTTTTGCCGTTATTAAATTATTAAAGCCCTTACACATGATAAGTAAAATTTTGACCAACAAATGCATGAAAAAGGTTTGGGTAAAAGGACAGAGAACATACGATATTAGATGGGGGGGGGGGCAGGGCCGAGCGTACCTGTCGATGAGGCTGCCCACATTTCAATTTGAACAGTAACAAAAAAAGTAAAATTGCAACAGAAAAATGATTTATTGGGAATGCTGCTTCCAACAAATAACCAAACAAAACCAAATTACGAGCCCGGCCATTCCGCTTTAATGAAAAAACAAATCCAATATACAATTTATCACATCTTGTGCCAAATTATTTCACCAATATACCGCCACTATAGGCTCCCGCGTGTTTCTATCTACACGAATGATAGAGTGCATATGCCCTTTTAAGGTTAAAGAACACATGAAGGGTCTGATACTGAGGAATCGGTACGAGTAGGCCCGTACATGATTTCCTATTTATCAATTATTATAGGTACCGAAATAGATAATATGAGTAGTTCCATGGTAAATAATTGTCCTGGGGTATTTTTATTTCCCCCCCTCAGGACCAAACTATGAACGGGCAAGCGACCTATTGCGTTTCATTGAAATTAATAATGACTACAATATAATACGTGAATTTAAAGTAATACCTTGGATGCATTTTTGAGAAAATATTTTTTTTTGAAGTCTTTGGGGGGGGGGGGGTAGCAAAATCCAGTGAGTAGTTTACCCAAAAATCGACGAACCGAGAGACCGACAGAAAGACATTTCGTAAAAAAACTTTTTTGGTTCCTTTATCAATATAACCTATTTTTATTTCCCCCCAATCCAGTTTATTTATTAACTCGCATATGCACCATCCCTACAACGTCAAATAAATAATAAAGATTGGGAAGAGTCAGGCTTGCCTGCACCCGACAGTATTCAACAATCCATAAAAGCATTGCAAGCAAACCATTTTCCGCGTGTTGAACTACAACACAAGCTATACAAGAGATTTCAGTAAGGCAAGTGCACAATAATATGGATTAAAAGTTGGAGAACAATTGAAAGTAAATTGTCAAATAAATAATTACTAGTAGAATTACGATTGGGAAGATTCAGGATTGACCACATCTGACAGTATTCAACAATCCATATAAAAGAATTGCAAGCAAACGACTTTTCACTTGTAGGGCTCCAATACAGACTATACAAGAGATTTCAGTAAGGCAAGTGCACAATAATATAAATAAATAATAATAAATAATCAGAATTAAGATTGGGAAGAGTCAGGCTTGACCAGACCTGATAGTGTTCAACAATACACATAAAAGCATTGTAAGAAACCAACTTTCCGTGTGTAGAGCTACAAGAGATTCCAGTGAGGCAAGTGCACAATAATATGGATTAAAACTTGGAGAACAATTTAAAGTAAATTGTCAAATAATTAATTACCAGTAGAATTACGATTGGGAGGATTCAGGATTGACCACATCTGACAGTATTCAACAATCCATATAAAAGCATTGCAAGCAAACCACTTTTCACTTGTAGGGCTCGAATACAGACTATACAAGAGATTTCAGTAAGGCAAGTGCACAATAATATAAATAAATAATAATAAATAATCAGAATTAAGATTGGGAAGAGTCAGGCTTGACCAGACCTGATAGTATTCAACAATACACATAAAAGCATTATAAGAAACCAACTTTCCGTGTGTAGAGCTACAAGAGATTCCAGTGAGGCAAGTGCACAATAATATGGATTAAAACTTGGAGAACAATTTAAAGTAAATTGTCAAATAATTAATTACCAGTAGAATTACGATTGGGAGGATTCAGGATTGACCACATCTGACAGTATTCAACAATCCATATAAAAGCATTGCAAGCAAACCACTTTTCACTTGTAGGGCTCCAATACAGACTATACAAGAGATTTCAGTAAGGCAAGTGCACAATAATATAAATAAATAATAATAAATAATCAGAATTAAGATTGGGAAGAGTCAGGCTTGACCAGACCTGATAGTATTCAACAATACACATAAAAGCATTATAAGAAACCAACTTTCCGTGTGTAGAGCTACAAGAGATTCCAGTGAGGCAAGTGCACAATAATATGGATTAAAACTTGGAGAACAATTTAAAGTAAATTGTCAAATAATTAATTACCAGTAGAATTACGATTGGGAGGATTCAGGATTGACCACATCTGACAGTATTCAACAATCCATATAAAAGCATTGCAAGCAAACCACTTTTCACTTGTAGGGCTCCAATACAGACTATACAAGAGATTTCAGTAAGGCAAGTGCACAATAATATAAATAAATAATAATAAATAATCAGAATTAAGATTGGGAAGAGTCAGGCTTGACCAGACCTGATAGTATTCAACAATACACATAAAAGCATTATAAGAAACCAACTTTCCGTGTGTAGAGCTACAAGAGATTCCAGTGAGGCAAGTGCACAATAATATGGATTAAAACTTGGAGAACAATTTAAAGTAAAGGTAGCCGAAGCAAAATGGCGGGATATAGCCAGTCTGGAATGGAATGGCTGTTCAAGTAAGTTTTAATATTATAATAATGCCGGCGTCGGAGCGCTATGGTTATCGTTATTATTGTCCTTATTGTTATTTTCTCCTTCCCACTCGAGCTAATGTTTATTTTTATTATGATAATTATATTTTATTGTAAGATTGCGTCTTTGAGTTTCCCTCGTTAGGCACGACCTCTCCGCTATTGTTACCGTCTTTCCATTTCGAGGTCACTCACTTCTACGGCTCACGATAATATTTACTTTGGTTGGGTATATTTACGCTTGTATATTTTAATACACCCTATACTGAGCAGAGTCAACCTTTATATACTGTGTGTCAGTGTCATCGGGGTCAAGGGCCGAGAGTATGCAATATCGAAGCGTTGGCCCTTCGAGCTAAGGCTGGTTGCCATGGAATTTTTGGTTGTTAATACATGCAAGGCATTTTTGCGCACATATAAATCCATAGGTTGTTGCTAGGATGATAACAGAACAGTGTGGTGCCTTGATATAGCCCACTCAAAATGAGAAAAGTATGGACATGGAATGTTTTGATCCTGTGCAACACTGTAAAAATATTCTTTGCACAATTATTGTTATGCCTTGCATCAGTGGGTTAATTGTAAGAGTGGGCCAAAAGGCCCAAAATTCGCCCACATGGAAAATAAAGACAATTTTCTTTCTTTCTTTCAATTCAACAAGGTAACACAAAATAGTGCAATGAATATTTTTATAGTGTCGTACAGGATCAAAACATTCCATGTCCATACTTTTCTCATTTTGCGTGGACTATATATTTACCCTGTCTAAAATATCTTCGAATCGAAATTAGAGGATATGGAAAAAACTGCTCTTGGCGGGATTCGAACCCACGCTGGGCGTCGTCTTAACCGCTAGACCACAAGCCCCGACAAGTGCAGCTATCTCCTATAATTCAATACAATACAATATGCTCTCCTATTTATAAGTTAGTATAAGAAAAGGCTTGTGATGGACGTAATTTTTGATTTCCCGATTTCAACAGAATAGCCTACTTGACAGTTGTAATAATAAAATATAAGATAAGCTGGATAAGGTAGCTTATAGGTTAACAATAATAATACAATATGTTTTTTCATGAAAAAATTGTAAAATATTTAAAAAAAAAACAAAAAAATGTTGTGTTTTTAGCTGTGGATTGCAACAGCCAAAACGACCGGCAGACCTGGGTTACAAGAATATGACGTCACATTCCGTATACTACATATTATATACTACTACTAGTAATTCTCCTACTCCACATCACACATATTTTGAGTTAATTCCCATATTCCCACTCATCAAGTCATTGTACAGACAGGGCAGTGCCGGATTAACCCCTGGGGGGGCCGGGGGCACTAGATATGGGGGGGGGGGCGTGGGTGCAAACCAGAGGCGGACGAGGCGGTCCCAGACAGAGGCGATTCCAGACCTCATAAAAGGGGGAGGCACTTGTCAGTGGCGATACGATAGGTTTTCGAAGGTGTATAATTTGGCACCTCTCTACCCATTTTCATAAAAGTTGCACAGGAGACAGAGGACTAAAATATTGGTGTCTTCCAGATTTTTAGAGCAAGAAAGCTTACATATTACAAAGAATAAATATAATTATGGACAAGGCTGCTGTCCAAAAGGGGGGGGGGAGCGCAATTGCCCGCAGTGCCGGTCGCTGCGTCCGCCTCTGGTCCCAGACCTCATAAAAGGGGGAGGCACTTGTCAGTGGCTTAACGATAGGTTTCCGAAGAGGGCGGTGTATAATTTGGGGCCCCTCCACCCATTTCGACAAAATGGGGAAAGCCGTTCTGGCCCGCTCTCATGGACGTATGCAGCTTTCAAATTAATGACCTTAGTTCGGTTCGGAGGATATGAAGGGGGATCCGGGGGTCTCCCACGCGGGAGAAATCTAGCGAAAACAGACCTGAAATAATTTCTAACAAGGGGGGCCCGGGGGTCTCCCACGGGTGAAATTTTTTGAAAAATAAGGCTGAAATATTGAGGTTTTACACATTTTGAAAGCAATAAATTTAAGGTTTATATATGTATTACAGGGAATTAATATAATTGTGAACTAGTGGGGCTTGGAGGTCTCCTTCGGGTAAAAGTTTTTGAAAAATAGGTCTGAAATATTGGGATTCTACGCATTTTGAGAGGAATAAGGTTTATAAATTACAGGGAATTAATATATTTAATTGGGAACAGGGGGGCCGGGGGTCTCCCCCGGGAGAAATTTTTTGATAAATAGGGCTGAAATAGGGTTTTACATTCAATTTTTACTTTTAATTTCTAATTTTTTATATATTTTAATATAAAACTATCTCATTCTGGGGGGGGGGGGCGGAATTTGAGGCATTTCCGGGTGGGCCCCAAGTGCCCATGGGTTAATCCGGCACCACTGAGACAGGCCCCGACCTTGGGATTTTGCAGTCTGGACAAGTCATCCAGTTCCCTCTACCCCACTACCCCATTAAAACCAAATGTTGCTAAAGGACATAGTAAGAAATAAGACCAAAGTACAGCATAAGGTGTAAACTCTCCAGGTATACTTTAATTAAATTGGGTAAACACAACTGGTAAAAAATAGAGCTCATGGATAGACAACTGTGGTTTTATATTTTAAGCATGAGGCATTTTTTCATTACGACTGGCGCCCCCCTGAAACTTGGTGCCCGAGGCGAATGCCCAGTTTGCCCATTCATAGGGCAGGGCCTGTGTACAGCATAAACACCCAGCGAGCAAAGTTACTCAAGTAACGCAATCAACTCGGTAATATTAGTCTACTAGCTGTGGTAGGTAAGCTTATTCGAAGTTAAACAATTTAAGTAAAATAATAGAATGGAATGCAACGCAGATAAAGAATTATTCCAGTTACTACGTATGATTCCTCAGAATTAATTAAATTATCTTGAATGTGCTCTATCGTAGCAGTACAGAAAGAACTACAATAATAGAATTTAAAATGAGCCTCGACCACCGCCGCAGTAGCAAACCAACTTTAATAATAAATACACAGTCGCACGCCCCCGCCTCACTGTCGAGACTGATTTTAATTAAATATTTTAATTTAATGAATCTCTAAAATAATTGCTAGTACAGCTCCGACTCCATTAAGAGTTAAGACGACCTACTACAGTATGTACTGGTAGCGGCTAACAGGCCAATCGTCAAAGAGGGGGATATGGGAACCATCTCAAGGCGCCTTTTAGTTTTACCGACTTTCCGGCTATTTAAACTTTTTTTTGCATTTTTTAATCGGCTAAGGTAGAATCATCCGAACCATGTCGAAGCTATAACCTTAAATTGTAATCGAAAGGTTGGTGGTTCGTGTCCCACACTTGCTACATTTTCTAGTAATGCTTTGGAGGGCTTGTAAATCAAACGCGGTCCCAGCCCTTCCCAGTTTAGTGTATACGAGTAGGCTCTGTAGCACTCCGCTAGGTTGGCTTAGTAACAGAACAATAAGTCATTATATATGTATTCGTAGACAAGTTCCTATTGTAGTATTGTGTAAGAGGGACTTTGTAATGCATCCATTATTTAAACAAATAAAAAAGCTTATAATGTGATGCAAACAGACAAAGTCCAAAAACGGCATCACTTACTATATACTCGTAAAACATAAAACAATACCCAAGAAACAAGCAGTCAAATAGAAAAAGGAGAAGAAAAAAAGGCAACTTATCGACTTGTCAAACGGATATCCTTAGTAGTAGTAGTAGTGTTCGTCGGGTTAATAACGACTTAGGCCTCATATTTGGGCCCATAGAGCGACCCCGACTTGACTGTCCTCTGCCAGCCCATAGGTCAGTGGACCTCCTGATTATAGTGGATTCCGAACCACTTGGGAAACACAGTGAAGTCACACGATTAGTTCGGAGGTGACCAGGACAAGTCCTACCATGTTTCCACTGTGCACACGACCAAGTTGTCTGCAGCTTTGAACCTGCTCTGGTCTGCTGGATTCAACTTGGTATGGCGGCCAAACGGATATCACTTATGTAAGTGAAATAAATGCCTACCATACAATACAACGCAAGTGCGTACGAGCAGCCATAGTTCATAATATGATAATACTGATACCGAATTCAATTCCATCGAATTTTGGAATGTCTTAATACTGTGTATTTATTATTATTCCGATTCAGTATATTAAGCGTAATTGAGTACGGTATAGGTAAGTAATTGTCTTGAACAAACTGGACTAGAAAGAATCGACTCACTAACTAACCTTACACTACTGTTTTTCTTTATATATTAAGACAAAAAAAACTATAAAAACAGTGTGAGATGATAACGGAAAAGGTCCTTCAAACCATCTTGTGAAATTGCAACCCTCGCCGGTAAAGGTGTATCAATCCCAATGAAAGAATACTTTTTCAAAAAATATCAATTTTCGTT
The DNA here is from genome assembly GCA_963971405.1 of Psococerastis gibbosa. NCBI lineage: Eukaryota > Metazoa > Arthropoda > Insecta > Psocodea > Psocidae > Psococerastis > Psococerastis gibbosa. Next base: position 12,750,754 of record OZ020488.1, on the reverse strand, counting down.
GGAGTAATTCAATTTCTCAATGATGACTCAACACCGTAAGTACTCGTAGATATATACTCGTTATATCAATCTTGTTAACATCATTAAGGCACGCGATGGTACTTGATTAACATCAATACGCTCCATTTTTATAATTCGGTTTTTAAGACGTCATGTGTGTATCTCGTCATGATAATGACGCCCTGAATCATTCAACTGTACAATGTTAATTGGGAAGCAAGTACTTAACACCTATAACCAATCACTTAAGTGTAATTATCCTGTGCTATGCTACAGGTATGATTGAATTTGAGATTTTAACAAGGTTTAAGAGGGAAGTAGGCGTATACTGTATATGAAGAAATTAAGTCGTTATAATTGCTTTTATTAAGGTTTTTTTAAAATATGTTGTTAACAAATGACGAAATTAATTAATTCCCGGTTCTGCAGGTCCAAGCAAGATGAAAATGGTGAGATGAAAATGTAATAAATAAAATTAGCTTTCGCAGTAAATTTACATCTTCTCATCTCAAATATTATTGCTCTAAAAAGATAATAATGTGTTTTAAACTGGTTGTATACGATGTATAGATTAATTAGTAAACGGTATTTTTTTTTTGAAATTATTTAAAATATTTTAGGTAGATTTGGCGACCAATGTTCGACTTTCGGAAAATTTTTCACAACTTTTCATTTCATGACCACCTGAAAATATATATTATAATATATTTCATAATGTTATACAAATGTGTATGAATTAATTAATTAATTTCGTATAAATTAGTCGGTCGTCATTTGTTTACAAAAGATTTTGATATGTCCGACTCAATTTCAGTAAAAAGTGACGTGTAGGCTTCGTTCAGGCAGACCCATTTTACTTGTTTATATTAAAAATGTAACATTTTTTAATACAATTTATGACCATTTATGACCAATATCCTACATTATTGTTTGGATTGACTATAAACTATTATTATTATTATTATTATTATTATTATTAACCAAATAGATGATAAAGGGAAGTACAATACAAGAAACCCAAAAAAGCTTAAGTTTGAGATAACATATAAAAAATACGGAGAGAGATTAAACAAAGTACTTATACCAAAGATATTTAATGAACTTCCTCCACAAATGAAAAAATTTAAACAGATGGGTGAGTTAAAAGCGGGTGTAAAAAGATGGCTGGTCAATGGGAGTCAATAATAATAAAAACTGACATTAAAAAACAAGTAAAAATAAAATAAAAATAAAAATAAAATAAACATTATAAATAAATAACAAAAATAAATGATTAAGCCTTGTTTAGCAGCACTGTATGAGTCTTTTGTCCCAAATAAGCGCTAGCTTGGGGATGCGGGATGGTAGTATTATGTATTGTATTTTTGTAATATATGCTCCTTGTCCAAGGAATACTGGACAAAAAAAAACAAAAAACAAAAAACAATAACTATAGTAGTTTTGGACCCATCACGGGCCACGGCCTACCGGCTCCACCATATTTTTGTATCACAAATGTATATTATTGTATGTATTATATTGATTGATTGATGTAATTAAAAAGGGAAATTATTAAAAATGTCACTTACAACAGTAGGGGGAAAACGCGGCGGTCGGACATGTTGCCGTCCACAACATCCCAAATAAAGCATTAGCCAAGAGAGAGGACTTTCTACCAGTCCTCCTTGAGTTGCTGTCCCAGAGCGTTTAGTTTTTAACTAAGCATAACAATTTACGTGTATTACTGCATCACAATTGGAATCATCCGTCACTTAAAATTTTTCCTAAAATGCGAAAAGCGCGGTGCATTCTCGGATAATGTGACATTGCTGTAAGGAGGGAGAAGAGGAATTGGCGAGCTAAGAGGACCTCGTCAGCTATGATCGTTAATTGCTTTTGCCTCCTTAGCCCCCCCCCCCCCCCCCCCGCGTCATCCCTCGTCCAGGAGAAATCAGCCGAGCGCATTAACCTTTCACACGAAGATGCCTTAAATGCAGGAGAACTAATAACACATAAACACTGTGAATCAATATCTGAAAAAAAATCCCTTTCGGCTCTGGCCGATCAGGTGTAGGGAGATTCCGCAGACCCTGCTTTTCCTCTACGCTACCTACGCTGTCTATGTAATAAAAAATAAAATAAAAAAATACTTCATAGTTTTCCCGACCACAAGAACAACTCACAAAACACTCTAGTGTTGCAAATTTCGAACCACAATGCCGACTATGAACTTTACTTATCAAATTATTTTTACTTTGACTGGACGCCATCTTAAAATGGTTGATTTGTCGTAAAAAAGGTTGATCACCATTATCGTAGATAATAATACGAGCTTTTAGTCAGATTTTAATTCATTCCTCTGCAAGCAATATTAACTGAGATATGAATTATATAAGGTTTCAATGACTGCCATCTTGTAACTAAATAGTGGATCTAGCTGGTTAACGAACTCGATCAGGACATTTGCATGATTATGAAATGAAAAGTTGTGAAGAAATTTGTCGGAAGCCGAACATTGGTCGCCATCTCAATAGGTAGATGAATCCCCCTAAAATAAGTGAATTTAAATCGGAATATCTGTTATGTGTTACCAATCGCTCTAGATGGACGTTGACCCCAGCTATGGAGAACAGTGCATTAGAAATTTGGATATATGCGCATATCTTGGAGAGCTCATGTGCAGCTAATGTCGATATCCTGAGGTGAATCGAGTTGCTGTTGACGGCTAAGAAACGGAAACTAACATAATTCGGTCATGAGGCACGAAAAATATCGCCATCTATACGTGATATAATACAAAGGAAGATGGAATGACTGAAGGTACAAGTCAGAAGAAGAACATCCATGTTGATGAAAACCCTGAGGCTGTGGTTAGGCGAGAGCACGACTTCCCTTTTCAGAGCAGCATTCTGCAGGGTCTGAGTTGCCATGATGATCGCCCAGTTTCAATAGAAGTGGCATATAAGGAAGTAGAAGAATATTTTAAGGCAGGGGTAAGGAAATGTGGCCACGAAAGAATAGGACAGCTCATTTCTAAAGTGTAGCGGCGCAAAAAAATAAAAAAAAAAATAAAAAATTTAAAGCGCGGGTCCCCATTGAGAATTTGCACTAGGAAATTGGGGATGTTTACCGATTATTTTGTGGGGGAGGGTTATCCGCTCTGTATTTTAAGTGGGGGGGGGGTTAACCTTTAAAAAGCAAAAATATTATTGTCAATACAATGGCGCAGCCCCCCGCATTATCTCAGGAATTACACTAGATGGAATTGAGCTTCCCAGACGTGACATTTCACTGCATAGTATAGGATCGCTGCCGCCCCCCCCCCCCCGCTCAATGAAAAACCTGGTTACGGGCCTGAATTGGGCTATTGCGTGTGCTTTCGCGCTGGCCATTATGAAGTAATGAGAGAAGCAATTAAATTTGATAATGCAATATATTGCGAGGTGAAAATACCATGAGCTGTATACAACGAGCGTTGAAATAAGGCCGCGGGTTATTTATGAGGTGATGCAGTCATTGCGCGGGGGGGGGGGGGGGGCTGTAAAAAACTTTAATTTCAATGCATTTCCGGCACCGCATTTGTTTTCATCAATATTTTAATATCGAAATACTCTTTGAATGCCCCCTGCTCATATTTACAATTGACACTTACCGCCGAGGTGTTTATCGCTTTTCCCTTTTTTGTCCTAACACAATGCCGATTGCTTTTTTTCAGTTATTTATTGTGCTGCACTCGGTGTTTGGCGCGAATATAAACCCATTGGTCTGTTATGTAATTTTTGGAAAGGTTACTTTTTTTTACATTAAAACAAAAAACTGGGAATTTCCTGAAATGTATTTTTTGAATGAAATAAATTGTAAAAAAAAAATTGTAAAAAAAGTGCATACAGCTGTGGCCTTTATTTCCGCTCTCCATAATTCATCTTTGTTTTGATACGCAATTGGTGGTTTTAATATTGACCAGAGGTGGATTTACCTATTTGCCGCCCTGCCCAGTACCATGGAGGGGGGGGGGGGTGGATTGCGGAAGTACGCCTCCAAAGTTTGGCTAAGTTTAATGCAAAACTGAGAACTTTGGAAGCCGTAAGAGTCTAGAAACGCCGCCCACAAAAACTCTCAAGAGAGATTTGGCGCCAAATTCAAATACGATATACGTAACTTGCAATTTTTTAATAAATAAATTATATCCATTATTCAAGACGCTTCTTAATTTCGCTTTCTGATTGTAGGCATATTAAACTGTACGTTAATTCTTTATTTTGGCGACAACTTTGGGGTTCAACGAGGAGCCGCCACTGCTCAGACTTAACGGTTAGGGAGGGGGGCATTAAAAATATGATATTATGATATTTTGATCTACATATAGTACAGTACCATCCACCTTTGTGTTCAGACATGTTACTTGCTGCATAGAAAATATTAGTTGTTGTTGTTGTTGTTTCCAACGCCTGCTCCCATTATTTCTGCTTTAAGCAACCATGTCAGCCTGGCGGGGGGAGTGAGTCTGTTACCTTGAGGCACCCTAAAGACAGACTCTTTCACCTCGGGGAAAAGTGGAGTTGACTGACAGGGTGGACCTCCTGATTATAGTGGATTCCGAACCACATTGGAGCATTAAAAATATGATATTACGACAAACGAAGACTGTACAACATACTTACTGACTTACTTACTGAACGTAGATTAAGCTTTTTTTTCAAATTTAAGCGACACACGGGCTGAGCCCTGCAGCATATTTCGATTACTGTACCTTAACTTTTTATGGAAATATAAATGTATTGTATTGTAAATTTTGATCTACGTACCATCCACCTTTATACATGTTCAGGCATGTTACTTGCTGCATAGAAAATATTAGTCATACTGTCAAAGCTCAAATTCCAAATGCAAATATTAAATGGAAGGGAATGTAGCAGTGTGTAATATTTGACCACTAAATATATTTCTAGGAATACGTTTGTACATTTTCAGGCATGCACAATAATATATTGTTTGGTTTAATTATACACAGTAAATATGGAAATTATTCCACAATTTCTTGGAACTCACAATAAAGGCGAGTCAATATCATCTAGTAACTCAGTGGCTAAATTTCCACCAAAATATTTCGCTTAAACGGAGGACTTTTTGTATTGTTTTTCGTGTAATTTTAGATTACTATTTGTTTATTATTAGCCTATTATTATTTTTCGCAAATCCTGCCACAAGTTTCCCTTATGGGGCGTACATGCATACATCCATACTATTATTGTATTGTGTCTTTATACTAGTATTAAATACTCCCAGTGCTGGGGGTACCGACTGGGAAAAAAAATTGAATATACGTATTTAATGTTTTACTTATTTTTTGAATTTTAAATATTATGAAATTGATATGAAATTAAAACTAGATACTTTACTGACACTGACGTGAAATAGACAACATGTTGAATCATCTATAGCGTTTGCTGAGCGAGCCCCCAACAGGTTTATTTTTGAATTTTTGAATTACCACAGTAAAATTAATAACGTATTTATAAATATATTCCTTCGGCGCAGGGAAGTACCGGCCGAAGAAGCAGACGAAGAAGAGTTGGGATTTTAAAAGGATATGCTACGTAGAAAATTGGCACCCCAAAATTAAATACTTTTCACTTTTTTATTTCATTAACTCAGTTACTAAAAATTTGGCTCGAGGAAGTCATAGAAGACTACTTCGTGCATCACATAATCGGGTATTTTTACATTTCGGTTTTGTAGTTTTCCAAAAATCCCAGAATACGCGAAATTTTAGTCCTGTCCTGTCTGTTCTGGTATTGATGGAAGAACTAAGGTACCAAAAATTTAATATTTCCTATTAAATGATGCATGAGGTTGTCTTCTACAACTTCCATGAGCCAAATCTTTAATGACTTGCTTTGTTAATTAAATAAAAAAATAAAAAGTCAATAAAAACCACAAATTTTGGGCTGCTTATTTTCTACGTAGCATGTCCTCTTAATGGGCGTTTATGGACATAGGCTTATACTTGTAGTGCTGCCCATTGAACCTTGCCTGGCTTACGACCCCATCGGTTTACGGGCATTATTTATAGTATTTCTGTATGAATTTCTAGCCATTGGCAAACAGGTTCACTCCTCCATGTCAACCCACACTGACTACAAGTGCCAATGGGCAAGCTCAGACATGCTTAATAGTGACATTGAAACAAGAAGGGTTAGCTCGTCTTAACCAAGTATGGAAACGAGCCTGTTGTTGTAAAATTGTAGACCTTAGCTAGTTTTGTAGTAAAACAAAAATGGAATAACACTAAATATAAATACAGAAATTACAGAAATTTCTCTGGAATACTAAAAAAAAACTCCGCTAGGTTGGCTTAATAATAGAACAAAAAAGTGAATATTTATTTATTTAAATAGTAGCGAAATCAGACCACTTGCACCGGCATCCTCGACAGGAAGTGCATGAAGGGCAGTTCCGGTATTGAGGCCTCAGGGAGGTGTGATGTAAACATTGACCAAGAAAAGAAAGAAATTACAAATAATTGCGTGGAGTACGAAAATAATACAAAAGCAACAGTAAATAATAGCGAAATCAGTTCGCTTGCACCGACAGGAAGTGTACTAAGGGCAGTTCCGGTATTGAGGGTGGTGTGATTTAAACATAGAGCAAGAAAAGAAAGATAGAGAAATTACAAAAAATTGCGTGGAGTACGAAAATAAACATAAAGCAACAGTAAATAATAGGGGAATCGGTTCACTTGCACCGACAGGAAGTGTACTAAGGGCAGTTCCGGTAAAGGGGGGGGGGTGTGATTTTAGCATAGAGCTAGAACTAGAGATGCGAGGGAAAGGGGAGGGGGTCCATTGTTGCAGCCCCTGCCATACTTTACATAAATCGATCTCATCACGCCCCCCAACCACCCAAGCCCCCCCCCCCCGCCCGCCCCCTACCTACTGCACTGCCATACATTTACATCTAAGTCACCAATTACCCGCCCGGGCCCTAACTATCCAGTTTATTATATTACTGTACATCTATAGTATTGTATGCTTATGTAACGGCTTATAGGGGCGGAAATTTATGGGCAAAGGGACGCTTTCTGTACGTAATATATTGGACTAATTCCGCCATTCTATGATGTTTGCAGGGGTGCCTATTAAGGTTTCTGCTGGGGGGGGGGGGGATTTTCCAACAAAAAGCTCAAAACACGCCTGTAGGTATGTGGAAAATATACTGCACTCAGTACGTTATATACTGGACTATTACCGCCATTTCCGGTGTCTATTGGGGGGATTATGTATTAGACCAAGGCCGTACCGAGGGGGGTGGTCCAAGGGGTTCGGAACCCCTCCCAAATAAAAGGGATTTACACCTGATAGAATGGACATTCATTAATAAAATATGTATAAAAAAAAATGGACCCACCGCCCACCGCCCCCCAAACAAAAACCTGGGCACGGCCTTGTATCAGACGAAGTCATAATGATATTACCCCAATGAGGGGATCCAGGGGTCGACTCCGGAGGAAATGTTTTGAAAACAATAGGCGTGAAAAAGTGGAGTTATATGCATTTTAACCGCAGTTATGTTTAGATTTTTGGATTTTACAGGCGAAGCACCTTAAATGAATCTCATTTGGTCACCCCTGAGAAGGCCATGTGTGTCCATCGGACTCCATCCGGAAGTGAATGTTATTTGCTTAACCCTGTAAAGTGATTCTTTGAATGTGTGTAAACTACAGCACACTGTTAAATGTACACAGCATACGACGTCTGTCTTTTAATGAGAACCGACCCCCATTAGTATGACCGAGACACACACTCACCCCATGTAAACACCACCATATCTTTCACATAGCACCACCTGCCCCTCGCCAATAGTCAGCATTTGATGCTGCTGATCGCGTAAGGCTCTCAGATCTTAATTCTTCTTCTTTGAATACCTAAGATTGGCGATCATCACGGCAATATGGACCTTGGAGACTGCAGCTTTGAAAAGGAAAGTCGTGTTCTTGCCAATTAATAGCCCCAACATTTTTAAGAAATAATTTAGTATTTAAATTATGTAAATAATTCATAGGGTAATTTGATGAATCAGTAAAAGCTGGGATGATAGGCCGTGGTTGATGTGAAAGCGTGCTTCCAAACGATTGGTCAACATCTGCGGTCGACATCTTCAATGGAACTGCGTAGACTTCTAAGATAGCATCTCGAAGCAGCAACTGTAAACAAACTTCTTCTTCTTTTAATGCCTCTTCTATCGATGATTGGCGATAATCATGGCAATTTGGATCTTGGAGACTGCTGCTTTGTAAAAGGAAGTCGTGCTCTTGCCAAACCACTGTGTCAGGTTTTTCAACCAGGATGTTTTTCTTCTGCGGGGAGCCCTCTGTCCTTCTACCATCCCTTGGATTATTACATGAAGCAGAAGGCGATACTTTTCATTCCTCGTCACATGGTCGAAGTATGTTAATTTCCGTTTCTTAGCCATCAGCAGCAACTCTGTATCCATTCGTCTCCGGACCTCAACAATAGGTAAACAAACCGTTGCCACTGAACCTCCAAGGAACAATCTTAGAAGTCCACTGAAGTTCCACTGAAGATATCGACAGCAAATATAGACGAAACGTTTGGAAGTACGCTTATAGATCGACCACGGCCTCTCATCCCCGATTCTACTGCCTCATCACGTAACTCCGGCCGTGAAAGTCTTCGTAATTACAGTATATTACTAGGGTAAGTAATTCTTTTATGTTCGTGCTATGCCTGCCGATTCTTATTTAGTTTCTTTGTAGGTTAGTCTTCCTATTCTTCTTCTTCTTCTTCTTCTTCTTCTTCTTCTTCTTCTCCTCCTCCTCCTCCTCCTCCTCCTCCTTCTTCTTTTTCTTCTTCTTCTTCTTCTTCTTCTTCTTCTTCCTTCTTAGTAGTCTTAGTGCCGCGTGCGAACCGTGAAGGGGTCACCCGGGCCCATTTCTTATACTCCACCCGCTCAGCCTTGTTTTTCCTCTTGTTCCGGCGAGTTCGACTCTTCTTCGAGGGTTGTCCTCGGTCTGCCAATGGACCTTGTGGCCTTACTTCCGCCAACCTCCTGGTGGTCCTATTCTCATCCATACTCTGGACATGGCCAAACCATTGCAGCACCTTGTACTCCGTTCTTCTCTACTATATGAAATCCACTTACAGGTCTTGTCTGATGCGGTCTATGTAGGTTAGTGAAAAGTAATAATATACAGTAAATAGTTATAGTTAATGAAAGACAGGGAAAATGAATTGTGAATTCTTTGTTTGTCTTTAGTGCCCCGAGGTCAAATACATTGAGCTCGTTGCAATGGCATCATTATTATTCAGAAAGTGCGAGCGAGCTCATAATAATATTCAATCCGTTACAACAATAGTCGAATAACCCCCACTTTAATTATTGAACTTCTCATGGGGTCATAAAATATCGCATTAAATCTAACAAACAAAAAGAAGAAAGAAATGTAATCTAGTTCTAAATATAAATTTATTGCTCTCTTATATTTATAGGGCGTATTCTATAAGGAAAAGCTTTGCAGCGGTCGAATTGTTTCGAGATTTCATTTGAATCGCCAACGTTTTGAGGTGCCATGTTTCAAGATGAGTTTTGATAAGTAGACTAGTTAGGTGGCTGTTCCATTTGTCAATAATCCGTCAATTGTGCGTCAATAATTGATGATATTTTTTTTTACTCTATGACATTGTCCATTTCAACTTCCTCATGCTAAAATTGATCAATTATCATAGAGTAAAATCACGTTTTGCACACAATAACAAACTAAAATTAAACAATGGCGTCGTCTGGAGATGATAAATAATTTAAATTGATTTCTTGAGAACGAACGAATTATTTCGTAATTTAAATCAAAAAATGTCTTGCAGATAATAAAATTAAAAGAAAGGCGGCGGGCAAACTTATAAATTGGAAAAAATGAAGAAAAAAAATCGTCAATTGTTGAAAACATGTGGAATGGGGTGTAAAAATAAATAATGCAATATTGTTGATTTTCCGTCAATGACCAAATCAAAATTGAAGAAATTGACAGATGGAATATTCTCACCTGATATTTATTATTAGGCTACTTGTATAAAAAATTATCATAAAGTGCTTACTTATAGGCTACTACTATAATTTCATAGAATAGGTAGTATTAGTTAAGTCGAGCCTGCGTTTTGAGAAAGCTGAATTTCTCATCTGTGGCTGTGGAAGGAGAATTTCGTCAAATTAAGTCGGTTATTCATAGTGCAAAAAAATTCAGGACATAGTGGTACGGAGTCTGACTTTCACCCGAAAGTTTGTTGGTTCAAGTCCCACACTTGCTACATTTCCTGGCCATGCTTCGGAGAGCATGTAAAGCAGGCGGTCCCGGGCCTTCCTAGTTGAGTGGAAGAGGGGGCTTTATAGCTCTAACTCCGCTAGGTTGGCTTAGTAATAGAACAAAAGTCAATATTTATTTTTTTTTTAAATTGTCTTGAAGTGATGGTATGACTTTCTCCAAACCACATCAACTACTCGATTATTTCGGATGATAGAAAATACTGCATTTTTCTATGTTTACAGGTTCATAAAAAACTTGAGATCAATTCTCACTTTTGATTTTTGACCTGATTTAAATTTGAGGGATTTATATCATAAACGATGTAGGCAATAACAAAAGTAAGCTTCTTTATTAGAGCCTATATTTAAAAAAAATTCACCAACGAGGGCCTTTTTAAGAAGGGTCACCAAAGTTGTTGAATAAAGGTAAATATCGTCTTCGATGGCAAGGTGGTAGCGTGCTTGTACTTTTGCAAGTCTCTACATGCTATGTCATCGGAGGCGTGTCGTAACTCATCACGGGTGCTATCCTACAGAGGCGACTGAAGAGGTAAATCGGATACATTCATTTAATTGTCTGTATGCGGTTAACCTTTTATAAAAAAAAAGAAAAATAAATAAATAAATAAACTTGAGATACAATTAAAAACTTTGTGACATTTTCCCGACATTACATCAGGTTTGTGCCGGGTATACTCCTAATTAATTTAAGGGTTCGAGTTCGCAAAAATATAAAAAATATAAATATATTCATAGCTATTGTAGGTAGGTGCTGCTAATACAAAATGGCGTAAGTAAGTTACAGCTTGTACAATACAACACAACACAATATTGCCATTATAAAGAAAAAGTGAAAAATGCAGGAAAACAGCCGGTTAAAGTAATGGTCGTCGTAAACATAGCCCAGGTTTCATCTAAATTTATATTTTTAATATCAGAGATTGGTTTGTGACCTTTACGTTTTTTTCTTACATTTGTAAAAACATGTCGCTTTCTAATTTGCGAATTGGCCGTTGCTGCATTATTTATGAGTCCAATAACACCACCCTCCAATCTCCATTTCATGTCTTTTTTTTTAAATGTGCGAGCTGTATTTTTTTTTTCATTGCTGCCAACTTTTTACCTACAGTCTACAATAATGGCAAGGGTACTTCTCTTCCAACTACTATATTTTTATTCGGTACTTTCCTCTTTAATAATTCATAACAGTTTATCGGAGTTTGCAGCTGACGAAAGTATGTTTTTTTTTAAATGTGAATCGCAAACAAACAATTTTATGGATGTATCCGATTGACCTTTTTATTCGCCTCTGTAGGTTAGTACCCGTTTGAGTTACGACACGTCTCCGATCGCATGGCATGTAGAGACTTGCACAAGTACAACCACGCTACCACCTGGCTATCGAAGTCGAATTACAAGTAGTATGGTGTGTTCCCTCCCCTAGCATCCCTTTCGGATAATTTGAGGTAGGGTATAATATTTATTTTTTGTTGTCTTGTCTGAAGGAAAAAATACATCTGGTGTGATTTGAATAACGTTACAGGGAATAGACTTAGACGGTTATGTGTTTGAGTGAGATATGTTATTAATATGTAAGTTTAAGTTAACAGTACTAAGTATTTCTATTTTTTTATTATTTTTTTATTTTAGCTTTAGGGCAAGGAAAAGAGGTCTACCTAGGGGGGCCTTAAAATTATTGTGTATTAATTTTTTTATTTTAATACACGTTTTCATTCATTCATATCCACGCTAAGTACCATACAGTACACCAAAAAATAAAAAATAGGTATAGTGCTTATCCGACCCAATCTAGTAGTGATAAATCCAGTATGGACTAAACTAATTAAAACCATTGAAACGCATCATAATACAAACTCAACCACAGCTGATGGACAGGCAAAATTTAGAAAAGCGGTCGGATTTAGCAACTAAATACATGTCATCAGTGCGGACATTCAACCATTGCATATTTTGGGCAATAAATCGGAAACGAGAGCTAAACCAAGTGATGCAAATAGTTTTTGGGTGGGGGAGGGGGTGGGGGGGGGGATAGTAGATGGGCAGTGCATGCGGCTGACATGTTTGACAAGCAGAAAACGCACTGCACTATCCCACCCCTCTGCCCAGCAGTCCCCCCCCCCTATAATTTCACACAGCCGAATGCTCAAGAGGCCACTTCATTCCAAATTTTATAACTCTAGCCCCCCCCCCCCCCCCCCGCACTACATCAATATATTGTACTACGGTATTTACACATTTTGGACAAATTACCCGTGTTATTTATTACGGGGAAAATTAGAATTTTCTCATTTTCCAATTTACCTAGTTTCCTTTAAAACTTTTATTTTGTTACGTAACATTAACAAAGTTTTCAGGCAACATTTGCGGGAAATACTTCGGGTTTCTCTTTTGGCACCGGTATAAAGATTATATTTTATGGTATCAAAATTAATCACTCCGTTTTGTTTTCATTATAATATTATTTATTTATTATAATTTTTTTTTATAATAGTGCGAGTAGCAAGTACGATACTAGCCTAGAAAGGCCAGGATATGTAGAGTAGTGGTACGGACTCGTTGGTACTAGTCCCACACATGCTGCATTTTCTGGCCATGCTTCGGAGGGCATGCAAAGAAAGCGGTCCCGGACCTTCCTAGTAATGGCCTAGTACTAAAACAAAAAGTCATTATTTAATTATTTGTTTATAGTAAAGTATGATGATTGACTAATAATTACGAAGTGTGTGATGATGATGATGATACCAGAAAAGACAGGGGGGGGGGGGGTAATGGGGTAAAGGTGTGCAATTGTACTACCAATGCAATGATTCTTGTCCTGAATATGAAGAATATGTTTTTTCTACGTTACAAGAAGCAAGGCTTCCTCGATTATGGGCCTATAGCAGCAAATAAAATATAAAAATATAAAACTCCCAATTGAACTGAGAGCGACGAGAAATGCTACTAACTTCCCTAAATTGCTTAGAGACCATCTCTTAGAGAAAGCTTTCTACACTGTCACTGAGGCACAATGACTGAACTCCCTGATTTTGACGATATTTTGACGATTTTACTTTATACTTTCTTGTCAATTAGGTACTTGTTGATTGCTTGCATTGTATAATTAAACAGAAATATATATATATATATTCATTTATTTATTTATAAATAGTGAAGATTAATGATTGACTAATAACCTAATAATGACAAAGAAAAAAAAAGAAAAAAAAAACAGAGTGGGGGCAATGGAGTAATTCACATATGATATTTATCCCAATCCGTTAGTCTTGCCGAGTTAATAATAATAAAAACTGATATTAAAATAAAAAGTAAAAATAAAATAAAATAAAAATAAAATAAAATAAACATTATAAATAAATTACAAAAAATAAATGATTAAGCCTTGTTTAGCAGCACTGTATGAGTCTTTTGTCCCAAATAAGCGCTAGCATGGGGATGCGGGATGGTATTATTATGTATTGTATTTTTGTAATATATGCTCATTGTCCAGGGAATACTGGACAAGGGAAAGAAAGAAAGAAGAAAAGATCCAGGGAATACTGGACAAGGGAAGAAAGAAAGAAAAGATTATTATTATTAGCACTGTATGTGTATGTTTTGTAATATATGCTCATTGTCCAGGGAATACTGGACAAGGGAAAGAAAGAAAGAAGAAAAGATCCAGGGAATACTGGACAAGGGAAGAAAGAAAGAAAAGATTATTATTATTAGCACTGTATGAGCCTTTTGTCCCAAATAAGCGGTTGCTTGGGGATGCGGGATGTTATCATTATGTAAATTATTGTATTTTGTAATAAATGATCCTTGTCCAGGGAGTACTGGACAATGAAAATGATGAATGAAAATAAAAAATTCTAAGTCCTCAAGACCACTGAGAAATTCAGCAAAATAAATAAATACGTGTCAATAGGAACAGACTCTATTTTCCTGCAACCTGATCATGGCGATTTTAATACCGGGGTTAATATAATACCATATCACGTGATGATATTATTTCAATTGTTTAAAATAAATGAACAACAAATTTCAGAATTTTTTAATTTTTTATGTTGGTAATCGTCGCTAAAGTGCTAAGCGTGGAAAATTCAACTTGTGTTTATTTAAACAATTGAATGATCTTCAGCTATATTTTTGGTGAGTTTCATTATTTTTTCTGCCTTAGATTTAGACAAATTATTTATAATCTTTAATACATTAATTCAAAATAAAAACTTGTTTAATTCTATAGGGCGATATTAACACCATCACGTGACATGGTACCTATTGTATTAACCCCGATATTATAATCGCCATGATCAGGCTCTGCAATGATGGGCCTATACCAGCAAATAAAATATAAATAGTGCAGTTTAATGATTGACTAATAATGACGAAGTGTGTGATGACGATAGCAAAAAAGACAAAGAGTGGGGGGGGGGGGGAGAGTGGGGTAAACGAGTGCAATCACGCATGGTATTTACCCCAATCCGCTAGTCTTGACTGTCTTGTAGACATAAAGTGGCTCAATGGTCACATATGAAAGAAAGAAAGAAAGAAAAAATTGTCTTTATTTTCCATACGGGCTATGAGGTATAAGTCCTCAAAAATTCAGCAAAACAAATAACTACGTGTCAATAGCCACAGGCTCTATTTTCCTGCAATGATGGGCCTATACCAGCAAATAAAATATAAATAGTGCAGTTTAATGATTGACTAATAATGACGAAGTGTGTGATGACGATAGCAAAAAAGACAAAGAGTGGGGGGGGAGAGTGGGGTAAACGAGTGCAATCACGCATGGTATTTACCCCAATCCGCTTATCACCTCATTATCCCCGGCCCAAGTATTTATTCCAACCTCATTGTTTTTGGTTTGGCCTTTTCGCTGCGGGACGACCACATCACACCCGCCCCGCCACCAATCATTTACAACTTTTATTTCATTCCCAACACCTCTTTTATTCACATATCATCACTGGGAACATTTCTAGGATGGCTTACAGCTGTGCTTTTAAATGACTGAAATAGGAGTATGCACGGTTGTAATACTCTCCCCATAAGGGGTAGTAGCAGTAGTATGGTTGGACACAGTCCCAGGCCACGCTGTGGGCCCATAGGACAGTGGACCTCCTGATTATAGTGGATTCCGAACCACTTGGGAAACACAGTGAAGTCACACCATTAGTTCGGAGGTGACCAGGACAAGTCCTACCATGTTTCCCTACCGGCACTGTGCACACGACCAAGTTATCTGCAGCTTTGAACCAGCTTTGGTCCGCTGGATTCAACGTGGTACGGGGGCCGGCCCACCCCATAAGGGGTAAGACGTGTAATATTCTATAGTTACTATATCCTTGTATGTGTATATTCCCAACGTATGGTATGTCCAGCTATGTGACACTCAATATAGTTAGTACATCCTATTGTATGATAACCTAAGATTCTATCTATGTACCAGCATCTGCCTAATGGAATAATTTATGTATACAACGATTGAACCACCTTTATTATACAGCATTCAGTCCGGATCCTCTGACTTGTTAATTAGTCTTCTTGGAGAACTCCTTACCCACTCGTAGTACGCCCTTAACTCTTTCGGGGCTTTACACTGTTTTGGGTTAACCCTAAGGGGATGTAGGAAAGTTCGCCAAGATGGAAGAATAGAACTTCAGTTTTTCTATCAGAAAAATAATGTCATATGAAAATCTGTTTCCCTAACATTTCCTCTTTACTCCTAGGTTGGGTAACTGCACTTGGAGAATCGAAAACGGCCATATTTGTTGTTTATTTATCTTTTGAGTTTTGCTTTTAATTTTTATTTAATTTCAATTAATTTCTGCGACAGAAATTAATTTTTAAAAAAACATAAGGAAACATGTGGCAAGAGGTGGACTGCAGATGTTCGTAAGTTTATAGCCAACGGCAAAGAAACTTTGAAGGTAATATCATATATAATATAAGTTGCGTGCACCTTTTCTATTTCTATGGTTGACGCAGTTATCCTCACACCGAGTTATTTCTCAATTTCCCCATTTTGCCTTTTCTACCAAACACAGTGAATACCCCTATTATATAGTTTCAATGTATTCAGAATAGATCAAAGGAGAAATTTAAGAATTCCATAACAGTCTTAAGTATTCACATACACAACCCGGACGATTCAATTTTAATGGGAAATGTGGAAAGCTCGGTGGGAAAATGCGGGTAACGAATGGTTAGGGCTAATGGATTTTACTATACTGGCATAGGGGAAATCCATTTTTGCTCGTCTTAAGGGGAATAAAGGCTATCATGTGTAGAGGAAGAAGAACGCAATGATCCACTTTTACTGTGGATCATTGCGTTCTTCTTCCTCTACTCATGATTATCTCCAAGTTCCACGAAGTCACCAAGGAAACTCTCACAGGGAATAAAGGCTATATTCAATATATTGCAGCATTATATGGTATAAAATTCTGACATGACAAGCCTTCTCGTCTCGTGTCATAATTTGTATTGCTCCGGCCTCCGGCCAACAGCCAACACCCGGGAAGAGATGGACGGCAAATACCTTAAGACGTGCCAAGCTCTCGTCAATAGCAGAGATTCACCAGATTATGTGTTGTATTGGGCTGCAAGAAAGCAGATGGCGGAAGCCTAATGCTATGGCGTAATTAAAAAAAAAACCAACTTTTCGCCTTTGGTCTCGCCAATCCTCGGGGCGACCCTGAGAAGTAGTCTGCAATAGTTAGATTTATACTACCCGACAGTGGTAGCTCGTGGTGTTTCATTGGGGCAGTAAGTGATTCAGAAGACTGAGGTCTTCCAAAAACTGCCCTACCATGTGCTTATACAGCATGCAAGTTATATAACTACTTTTGCTGAAATTGGAAACTGAAAGTCGGGTGTTTTGTCCCCACATAAATTGGCCCGTCTTATGGCATTTGTGCACTGTGCTTGATGCCTCTCTGCTGCAACTTTCAATACTTACAAATGAGACTGTCGAGGTAAAATTTTCAGGGGTCATAAAACTCATCAAGCGCACAGTGCGCTATAAGACCTATTTTCCAATTTCAAATTGGGACACTAGGCACAAGATTATTTCACTTTTTTTGAGGTGTTGCACAACACTTCAATACATTATGTTGCTATTGGCTTATGTACCTACTGTATATGACTCGTCTTATTTGATATGATGAGGTGCCCTCCAGTTGTACGTACTGCTCACAACTTACCTGTAAAGAAATAATTAATTAATTATGCCTATATGGTATGAATAAAGTATTATTATCGAGTTATTAAATTGTTTTTAACCATTTTTTTATAACCTAACATACTTACCCAATACCCCTAGTTCATAAACATATAAACTATAGATACGTTTAAATATGATGGTAATTTCTGCCTAAAAATAAATAGCAACAGCTCTCTCTGAGTCAAAAACCGCGTTGAGTTTTCATAACAAAACAAAACTTTGAAATAATTAATTAATTTAAATAACGCATAAATTTGAATTTTAGACTATAGGGGGCTGCAATTAGTTACAAAGTAGAGCAGGTAGAGCGCGCTGTCGAAAACAGAATGCTGCTGCTTGGGGTGGGGCAAATGTATCAAAGAGGCGACCCGCCCTCGGCTTCATAATTCGTTATCGATTCCGCAAACTACAACTACTGCAAATTACCCCCCAAAATAAAGCCCCCTCTCACCCCCCCCCCCCCGCTTGCGCCCCCACCCTCTTACTATTATCATTATTATCCCGAGCGCTCGAGGTACTTCATGTCAAAAACTGGGCTGTGATACAAATGGAGCCTACATATACACATATGAAGCTCTTCCAATATTCAATGCTGGTAAATTTGACTATATAAGTGGTAGACCACATTTCACAAACTGAAATGAGAGGATATGGAAAAAAACTGGACTTGGCGGGATTCGAACGCACGATCTGCGTCTAACTGGGGGGTCGTCTTAACCGCTGGACCACAAGCCCCGAAAAGTGCAGCAATCTCCAAATTATCTACTTATCCTCTTATTGACATGATTCGTATTTGTTTATAGTTTTTTCCATATCCTCTAATTTTGGTTAGGCCTATAACTTCAACCAAAGTTAATTTAATGTCTGTCAAATATTACAGCAATAGCATAACAACCCCGGATTCAACAGAGTGATATGAGTGAAATATGATCTGAGTGAAATTATTTAAGTTAGGTTTAAGTTATTAGTATTAAGGGGGGTCCAGCACGGGGAAAATTAAATGGGCCACCCGGCACCCCTACTTCATTATATTATGTATTATATATATCTACCATATAATGCTACAATGTACTACATTTCACTAAATAGCTTTTAAAATAGATTTTTAGATTATAATTATTTTTTCCAAATAATCCTTAATATAAAGGTCGTAAATAAACGGTAGCTACCATTTGTACGAAAACCTGGTACACACCATCATTGAGGGCACAGTGGAAGGAACCAAAAGAAAAGGGTGGCTGAAGAAGGAATTCATGGATCAACAAAAGACGGATGCAAGAGCTCGAAGGTACCAAGAGCTGAAGAGGAAAGCGCAGGACCGCATTTATCATTTAGACAATGCTAGAATTCATAGAAAAGGGGTATTTATGATCTTGGAGTCGGGACACAGGCCACAATTCGGGCCCATAAGTCCCCCTAGATAAGGGGTAGCCTATGCATATACATTTGCAATAGGAGTACAAATTTTAGCCTCAATTATCTCGAATTTTTATTTTGGTCACTTGCACCCCTTAGCCTCTAAGCGTTTCATGTGAGGATATTTTGTTGCAGTTCTGCAATTGGGAAGTTTTTTTTTCAGTGTGGAAAAACTAAAAAAAGATTGAAAATGAAAAATTCCTTCAGGTATTGCAAACGTGCCCCCATACGTCCGGGAGCAGCACAAAAACATCACAACGGGAAGGGAAGTGGGGGGGGGGGGGGGGTAGCGGGCGAAACAAAAACCAATACCGTACGAAATGAAACGCAATTAGAAAGAAGTGAATTAGGAATGGACACACCGATGAAAAATGACAAATGCCACATCTGTCCTCCACCACGTGAATATTTTTAAATCAAAATATATTTCCCGGCTTAAATTAAAATCAATTAATAAGCGTGATAAAAAATTGAATTGAAGTGACATGGGCGCACCAGGAGATCTGCCCGGGGGGCAACTCTCACAGCTGACACTTTCCTACACTCCCCCCCCCCCTTCATCAGCCCCACCGCCCAAAATGGTTACTTTTTACCGCCAAATCAATGAATAAAAAATATAAATGCTTTGTAGCTTCAAAAAAATGTATATTATTTCGTTATACGCCAGGAGTGACTTGGATCAGGTGGTTAAGTCATGATTTCGCTTGTTATATTGCCTCAATGATAAGCTTGTCTCAGCTTGTCCATTATCGCTTGTAGCCGGTGTAGGTGGACATCAGGGACGTATACCAGTTTGCCAATGGCCCAAATGGCATACGGAAACAATATAAATAATGTCCGAAATACATGGGGTCGTTGGCATTGGACCACGGACCACTTTAAGTAGGTTCTTCAAACGTCCTTCATGACATTATTATTTAATATTATATGTACCACTCTACGTTTAACCTGCTAAAATGACCGATGCGTACCTCAAATATCGTCTGATAATTTCCAGCCAAACTTACCTCTTTCAGCTCATGATTTGTAAAATTGTTCTTAAGGCAGTGGCGTAACAAATTTTTGGGGGCACTTACGCAAGACAGAGCAGTGGGCCCCCCTAAATTTTTTTGCAATTACGCACTTGGCCTAAAATTTCATTCTCTTTTCTTAAATTAGTTTTTTCTTTTAATTTTATACATTTTTCAGAAAAAAAAATACTTTTTGTTTTCCTTTCTGTGGGGGCCCTTACGCCTTGCGCCTTGCTACCCTTCTGTTACGCCACTGCCTTGAGAGTGTACAGCCCGTAGGAAATTGGCAGCCCCAAATTTAATACTTTTTATTTTTTATTTAATTAACTAAGCATGTTATTAAAGATTTGGCTCATTAAAGCTGTAGAAGACTACTTCATGCATCATATAATAAGATATTTTTAATTTTCGAAACTGTAGTCTTTTCATAAACATGATAATATTTTATAAGCAATAACTTTCACGCATAATCGATTTTATAAAAAAAAAACTACAATTTTGAAAATTAAAAATATCGTATTATATGATGCATGAAGTAGTCTACTTCAACTTAAATGTGTCGAATCCTTAAGAACTTGCTTAGTTAATAAAATAAAAGTATTAAATTTCGGGATACCAATTTCCTACGGGCTGTACACTTAAGGAAAAATGAAAGAGGTTCATTTTTATTTAAAACTAAGGAGAGTGACTGGATTTTCTACTGTGTTCACTTCTTTTCTGGCAGGCAAAACATACACTACTATAGTGGTACAGCCAGCACGAAAATAAATAGATGTGAGAATTTCTATCTTGCTGTAAGTAGAGAGGGGAGCAGGGCGGGAATGGGGGGGGAGTGGGGGGGGGGGGAGTGCGTGCATAAGAATGGCAAGTTTAAATGTGTCGGGGGCGCAGAGTGGTAGCCTTTGTTTAAATGCTTAATAAGGGGCTGGAGAACAATGCGATACCTCCGTATTGATCCCACATTACTACAACTGCATTGTCTCCAACATCCCCAGCACTACATCTCACATATACAATATGTTATACATTTTAATATGCACAGTACTCCCTCATAGTCTGCAGATCCCGTTTTCCCTTTATTCTAAACCATGCGGAGTCGGTAGGCATGCATTTTTATTTAATCAGGGCAACCTTATAACTTTTTTATGTGGCATAGAATAAAAGAAACAGGTCTGGTGAGCGATGAACAACATTGCTCCTCAGCCACAACCGGGCCTCGGAAACAAATCATCTGGAAGTAGTAGCTTTTGCGGCGTTCCGGTTTCCGGCGCCCAAACCACTCCTGGTGACGTTGATCCAACAAGCGACGGGAGAGAAGGTGGCATCTCGTTTGGACCTCGCAGCATCCCCATGTTTAAATTACAGATTTTCCCACCTGGCCGTTAACTCTTGCTAAGCATTTTGCTCTCTTCAATTGAAAAGACAACGGGTAAGCTGAGGCTTGCTTGCGTGGACAAGTCTGGAACATCCTTAAAGAGCCTAATTTGGTGCTGCCGAAACAAAGAAACCTCAACTCAGCCAGCATCAGCGTTTAATACAACTTTCTAGCAGCCAGGCAGCAGTAGCAATTGATGGACATGAAGGGCAGTGAAGACAAGCGTTAGGTAGGACAGAAAAACAGTGCACTGTGATAGTATGAGTTTGGAGTATCTTCAAGGAAACTTGCTGGTTGGTGCTGCCGAAGCAATGAAACCTCAACTCAACCGAGCTTTCATTGAAATCAGAACCATGAAGGAGCACCATGAACAATGAAGGAGTGTCAGAGTAAGGAATTTTATGATAGCGTTTTCTAGCAGCCAGGCAGCAGTAGCAATTGATGGACATGAAGGGCAGTGAAGACAAGCGTTAGGTAGGACAGAAAAACAGTGCACTGTGATAGTATGAGTTTGGAGTATCTTCAAGGAAACTTGCTGGTTGGTGCTGCCGAAGCAATGAAACCTCAACTCAACCGAGCTTTCATTGAAATCAGAACCATGAAGGAGCACCATGAACAATGAAGGAGTGTCAGAGTAAGGAATTTTATGATAGCGTTTTCTAGCAGCCAGACAGCAGTAGCAACCGGCAAGCATGAAGGGCGTTGTAGACAAGCGTCAGGACAGCGGCGAATGAGCAGGAGAAGGGAGGAAAAGTGAGAGAAGAACGGACTACTGTAGTAGTACGAGTTTGGAATCTGAGCAATAGTGCCAGACATTCAGGCAGCAGCAATCGGTAGGCATGAAGGGCGTGGAAGCGTTAGGACAGCGGCGACTGTGCAGTAGAAGTGCGTTGAGGACAAGTGACAGAAGAACAGAGCACTGTAGTAGTACGAGTTTGGAATATCCTAAAGTAAGTTTGGTTGGAGCTGCCGAATCAAGGAAACCTCAACTCAACGGAGCATCGGTGTTTCATCGAAATCTGGACAATAGTGCCCGAGTTGTGTCTATATTAGGATAGCGTTTTCTAGCAGACAGGCGGCAGTAGCAATCGGTAGGCATGAAGGGCGTGGAAGACAAGTGTTAGGACAGCGGCGAGTGAGCAGTAATTTGTAACGGTGTTGTCAGCGGCGAAATATCTGAGTGAGGGGCACACAGGGGCAGCTGGCCGCAGGGGTGCCGTGATAATGCTCGCGTGCGCGCCCGACAGTGAAATATTACACCCAGGGATGAGTCCACACGCAACCCCACTCAAGCGCCATTTCTTTAATAAATAAATGTAACAATAATATGAATATTAAGCAAGATTTTAGTCGACACGAACCTAAAATGAGGTCAGAGCCTTCTCCCCGTGTTTTACCGCAGTCTTATGTTTGTTATATTCTGACCCTAGCTCACATCGTCTTCTAATGGTGTTCGTATGTATACGTTTTGCGGGGGTGAATTTTGGGGAAGGGAGGGTTTGTTTCAGCTCGATTTCATATACGGCATCGCTAATTATTATGTTTGTGTTGGCCATGCCATGTTGAAAGGGATTTTGACTTTTATCATGAAATGATTGTGTTGTACTTTGCTAATTTACAACGACATGTATCGGTATCAGAGTGTCGGTAATTGTCAAAGTAATTAAGTTACGGAACGCTCTCTTACGCCTAAAACCATCGATTTGGGGGCAAATACTGGGTAGGAGGGAGTTTCACAGAAACATAGTACTCTGAGAGAGTTTTATTGTATAGTTTACTGGGCTACAATATATTTTCAGGTTTCTGCCATTTGTACATACAAAACGTCAATATTGGAAACTGACCTTCGCAAGTTGGGAGTCCGCAGATGGTGGAGCGTTGTACCGAGATAACTGGAGGAGTGTTGACGAGCAGGCCAAAGCTCATCAAGGGCTGTAGAGCCAGAAGAAGAAGAAAAAGAAAGAAAAATAAGCTTATCTCCTGTCTCCCGACAACCAGAGACGCTTAGTGGACAACCGCAACGTTGACTCCCGAAAATCCCGACGTGCTTCGTTTCGTTACCCATAAGGTTGAGTTTTACCATTTCAAAGCCCTGCCATAAAAAGCATCACATCAAAAACACTGGGGCCCGTGTGTAATATCAAGTCGTAAGACAACAGGTTAAATGCGAATGCCCTTTTTTCGAACTCATTTGGTGATTTGGCCTAGTAACAACTTCAAAAAAAAAAAAAAAAAAAAATCCTTTGCAATCAGTAAAGTTAAAACATTTACAGTACAGATTACACTATTAAATAGACTCTGACACAGATAATATTGGTTAGTGGAAAGTATAAAATTGAGTCACTTGAGAATTAAACAAAACACACCGGAGAATTGATAGAGTAGTGGCGAATGAAATAAACAAGACCAGATAAACACGAGTAATGACCATGTTGACCGTAATTAAAACGCAAAAGCCTCAGCGTGAAAAACCGAAAAACCCGGAACAAAACCAACCTGTTCAACATTTTTGCAGGGGCGGCAATTACGAGGGGTGACCGCAGCCCTTGTCACCGCAGCCCGTCCACGGCCCGCCGCATACCGCCACATCAGCTATGGATTGTCGCCCGCCACTTTTCTCCACAGCTTAAAGGATGGTTGGAAGACAGGTTAGAACGGAGTTAGGCGAGAGGATAAAGTCGTTGGGTTTTCAACGAGAGGCCTTGGGTTCGTTGCCCCGCAAATGGAGAAGTTACATAATTTTTGGTTTCCATAGACTGAAGTACGAATTACACTATCAGCTATGGACTGTCACCCACCGCCTTTTTCCATAGCTTAAAGGATGGTCACACACTTGCTTACGCTTGCCCTATACATAGTTAATTTCAATAATTCCGAGAAGAATACAAGTGCAATGAGTCAATCGGTCTTTGTCTGATGATGGGAGTAGCATCCACTCCCGACTTCCCCTGACAATGAGCTCCGCCCTAATTGTTCGAAGACTGTGAGACGAGACCCCTGCATATAAATAAATAAATATTGACTTTTTGTACTATTACTAAGTCAACCGGAGAGTTAGGGCTATGCAACCCTCTCTTACACTCAACTAGAAAGGCCCGGGACCGCCTGCTTTACGTGCCTCCGAAGCATGGCCAGAATATGTGAGGAGCTTGGTTACAAACGCGGACATCTCCATTTAATAAAAAAAATGGGGTTTTGATCCGACCTTGCAGAAACTTTTAATGTCCACCTGTACGATGTAAAATAAAGTGACAAATGCAGCCAGATTGCGCACAGAAGCGCTGAGAAGTCTAGGGTTAGCTATAAACTTAATGCAATTTTCAACAGAAAATCCGCTCTCCTGAAAAATTCTACAACTTAGAATTGTCCGTGTTTGTAAACAGCCTCCTCATGTCGCAAGTGAGGGGGCTCGAACCAACAACCTTACGTGCCCTGATTATGTCTTCTAATGACTATTAACACAGCAGACAATGTAAGTCCAACTAACCCTTTGTTAAATAATTACAGTACAACGATACCCAAACGATTTAGCCGAGAACACCCTGTATGAGGTAGCAGGTGTACGTTAGAATGGTGTGGTAGAATCGGCAACCACCGCCTCCAATAGTAACCGAGCCGCTTCCCCTTAATCCTATTTTAAACCATTACGTTTGCTCATTTGCAACGTTCTCATACATGATTATGGTCTTTCCCATTACCAAACCACAGCCTCGCTTTCAAGGAGAAAGCGAAACCAAGGTATCTAGCAAAGACTAAAATTTCTAAGGAAGCTTGGGCCAATCCAGGAATTTTGAAAATTAATTAATAATAATTAAATAAATAAATATATTTCTGTTAAATTAAACAATCAAGTAATCAACAAGTAATCGACAAGAAAGGATAAAGTAAAAGTGTCAAAATATCGTCAGAAACAGGTAGTTCTGTCAGTGTCATTGTGCCTCAGTGACAGTGTAGAAAGCTTTCTCTTAGAGATGGTCTCTAAGCAATTTAGGGAAGTTAGTAGCATTTCTTGCCACTCTCAGTTCAATCGGGAGTTATCTAAGGTAGGCGAATCCTTGTAGTATAGGATCCAGTCGCTCACACTTGGCTGTGCGTGGAGCTTGTCTTACAAGGTCTCCCCTTTGCCTCGTGTTTAGGTGTGGGTGTCTCCATTTTGTTTAAATTTCCCGCACACCTCAGGCTTTAAGATATGTAAAATGCATATAGTATACATATATACATGTAAAGACCTGGGGGTTATGTTATAAAGAGAGAGCGACAACCATCACGAGGAGTGGTACAGACTCCGACTATCACCCAAAAGGTTGTTGGTTCAAGTCCCACACTGGCCACATTTTCTGGCCATGCTTCGGAGGGCAAGTAAAGCAGGCGGTCCCGGGCTTTCCTAGTTGAATGTAAGAGAGGGCTTTATAGCCCTAAGTCCGCTAGGTTGGCTTAGTAATAGAACAAAAGAAGTCAGTATTTGTTTAAAAAAGTCAATATTTATCACGAGGTCCCAGTTTTAGTAGGTAGCCGATTCCCCTCTCTTGGAGCCTGAGTACAGTGCCCTTATTCCCTACGGAGGTCCCTCCCCAGGCCTGGGGAGACCTTGTAAGGCCAGCGCCACGCACAGCCAAGTGTGAGCGACTGGATCCTATACTACAAGGTTTCGCCTACCTTAGAAAACTCAGAAAACTCCCGATTGAACTGAGAGCGGCGAGAAATGCCTCTAACTTCCCTAAATTGCTTAGAAACCATCTCTTAGAGAAAGCTTTCTACACTGCCACTGAGGCACTAGTACAATGACAGTGACAGACCTACCTGATTTTGACGATACTCTGACGATTTTATCTTATACTTTACATGTATTGTATAATATAAAGGAAATATACATTTTATTGTATTGTAATATGCCGTATATGCAGAGGGATACCATAGAGAAAGTACCCACTCCCCAATGTAGAGACAATTCAATAATAAAATTACTAACCATGGAGACCTACGGGGGAGAAAGTGAATTTTACGCAATAAAGACATGCAATAAATTCCAAATATAACAAAGACATTATTGCACCCACCTCTTTTCCCAAAAAATGTAATGCGTAAAGCCTCATTTTCAGCACTGAGCGTAGCCCATCTGCATATAAATACACCCTTACAGCCGGGGGGCTTCACAATTACTTCAATTGTTACTGCAACTCGGCAACATGATACAGCTGTTCATGGATATAAAGTGAGGGAATAGGTTCGAATTGAGTTAATGTTTATAGTGCAAATGCAACGAGAATAATTTGCAGAGCAGCGGCATCTGTCGGCAAGTGCATCATTACCGCTTACTGCATATGTCACCTGCGACGTGCAGACCCAATATCTGCTGCAACAGTACCTAGTTTTGTAAATAAAATCACGAAAAGGGTAAACTGGCGATGTGATGATGTTTTTTAGTGTGATTGTAAATTGGACACAGATGAAATCGGAGATTTATCAACTGCTATTGCTAAGAATCCGAATGATTGTACATTGGAAAGACAGGAAGAAAATTTAAAGACAGAAGTACAGAACATATAGTCGAATGTTTAGTAAATTTATAAGGATCGGAATGTACGGCACCACAATCTGCAAATGCATTTTGATTCTTTGCAGTCAAAACCTTCCAAGCAATGGTGGGACAAGCCCTAAGTACTTCTGAAAAATAACATTGATAATTCTCCCTCTCTTTCCTGTGGCTAATACATTAACATGAACACTAGGTATAAGCGAGAAAGGGCTAAAGGACAAAGAAGAAGACTACCTAACAATGTGGGTACGTAAGTAACTAGGTACTTCTGAAAAAAGGGGCATTTCAGTTGTTAACAAAGTTGTTAAAGTTCTATCACTTTAAGTTAGAGCGCGTTGTACACTCACTTGAGCGATAATTAGCTATAGGGAGCCGGAAGTCAGGTTAGAAGAGCCCTTGAAAATCCCAGAATTTCATCTTCTCGTTGCGATTTCAGCCTAGATTACCTCGTGAGGTAAACTATTAGCAAAGTGCTGCAACTTTCAAACACTCAACCCCACCATTTACCTTTGCAAGGTAAAGGGACTCCAACAGGCCTGGTATACCTACTGGCTGCAATATACAATTAATGTTTATTATAATCTGTAGGATTGAGGTTGTGAAGGGACTAAGGCGGGGTTTCCACATACGTCAATGGTCAATGAGAAATATGAAATTGACGTTTTAGCAGACATTAAAGACATACTAAAAATGTCTGCTACCACGTCAATTCCATACTTCTCATTGACCATTGACGTATGTGGAAACCCCGCCTTAATATGGGTATAGGCCTTTCAGTGGAATGGGCTTACTCACTTCGGCCCGTATTACACTGTAAAACATTTTATAAAACATATTTTATAAAAGAAAGTTTCAACAGTGCAACTGAACTTCGCCATTTTGGAATCATCTTCAAATTCTTTTATAAAATGTAATGCCAACCTATTACATTTTATAAAAGAAATTTTATAAAAAAAATGTTTTGTAAAATATGGCCTATTACACTATCAAAGATCTTTGTCAAATAACTTTTATAAAATATCTTTTATCAAATGTTTTACAGTGTAATACGGGCCTTACTCAGTAAGTCCGAGGTTGGAAGTCGGGAGTCTCATGCACTAGTCAGTAAAAAGCAAAAGGCGATTTGTCACAAAAAAAAAATTTTTTTTTTGAGTAGGTGGCATCACTGGAATCGTCGCATTGACTGCTACAAAATATTTAATGAAAACTATAATGAAATTCCTATATTATCAAAGAATACGGTATTAAGGCGCTTATTCCATCAACGTGATTTGTGATAGTAAATGTAGTATTGATGTGGTAGCAGACATTTTTAGAATGTCTTTAATGTCTGCTACCACGTCAATACTACATTTACTATCACTATTAACGTTGGTGGAAAAAGCGCCTTATTGAAATATTACATCCCATAATATAAAAGCATTTAGATTTTAAAAGTTTGTGCCTCTCCTGCATTTATAGTTTCAAATGAGAAGTGCTCCTCAATTATGGCGGGGATTCCACCAACGTCAATAGTAATATTAAATGTTTTTGACGTGGTAGCAGACATTTTTAGACAATCTAAAACTGTCTGCTACCACGTCAAAAAACATTTAATATTACTATTGACGTTGGTGGAATCCCCGCCTATTATTATAGGCTTCTATAAATATAATAGTAAATTTATAATTAACTTATTAAAATAGTTCGCATTATTTGTTTCACGACAAATTTCCTAACAGAGCAAATGACGCAACATGAAGCTATGACAAATCGCGTGACATCACTCAGGTATTGTACGCCACGCCATAAAGTACACATGATAAATCAACGGAAAACAATATTATGACTCTTCGGGAGCCTGGTTATTTATTTAATATCGCGGGTAGGAAAGGGCTGGGGGGAGGGGTAGGATTCGAGGAAGCAGTACTTGAATAAGCAATTTTAAGTTAAGTCAGCTTCCAATTTTGAATAAGATAAGGTCCGGAAAATGTTCTGTCAACCAGTCACTCATTGATGTGGGAGGTATGCGGTTTTTAAATTTTCCGGTCCTTAGTCCACGTAACACTGATGGGTAACTGTAGATGAAAAACGCTACTGCCGGGCATGTTGCTGACCACTGAACAGTGAACAGTGGATCCTCAGCCAGTTCTCAGGAATAGACCCTCAATAGGTTACAGCACCACGACGTTTTTTCGTCCTTTTATATGTCTTCAAAGCAGCTGAGCTTCTGAGTAATGCCTTATGGTTTCAGAGCCCAAGACACGAAAACCGCTAATCTATACCTCCGCGTGGTGAAGATAGAAGCACGTAATTAGAATGGAGTGTAGGGAGTTCCTGCCAACCAATCGGTTATATTGGGATTTCAGAAGAAGCAGACCGGTAATTGTAATTTTTTAAAAGGACCTTTTATGAACCCAGGCCTACTTATAATGGCCCATAGGTCCCTTGGCCAATGCCAACGACCCCATGGATTTCGGATATTATTTGTATTGTTTCCGTATGCATTTTTGTTCATTGGCAAACTGGTAAACGTTCTCGATGTCAACCTACACCGGCTACCAGCGATTATGGACAAGCTGAGACAAGCTTACAATTGATGTAAAGAAACAGGTGAAAGCATGATTTAACCAAGTACAAATACGAGGCTAAAAGAAGACCGGTACCCCATCGACCAAATTAGGGTTTTTACAAGTATCACACATTTAAGACAAGGAAAACACGCAATGAAAACAATAGCTAGCAGCAATAGTTTATATATCAAAGTAAGAAATCAAAAGCAGCAAAATTCAATAATCCAAAACAATTCAGTGAAAGGGTTGAGCGAGAATAAGCAAGCAGGTGTAGCAGTTGACGTACAAATCGCTTAAATTTTGGAAATTGAACCTTGTCGACAAGTCGGCCATTAAAAATATATAGGTCTGTAGTGGAGGTTATAAAAGATATACATGATGGCGGGGGGGCTTCGATTTGTGAGTAAGATGAGAGGTCAGGGTATGGGTAAAGGGGAGGGGGGGGGGGAGTTTAGGGGTGAATTTTGAATTTGTGTGGTGGAAAGCAGCAAAGATGTGTTATGAATAAAAGACTGTTTAGTGCGGTGTATTAGTGATGAGAAGGGTCGCACCAAGGCCCATGCACATGTCCATTCAATCATTCAAAAACACACATTATACCGACCACTTTGCTATTACTAGCCCAGTGCAGTATATCGTATATAAATAAAGGAATTGCTGATGTCAACTGGACTGATTGTTAAGCGGGTAAACCGCGGGTCTTTGAAGCCGAAGGTATAGGGATCGAGTCTGTACATGTTGCAGTAACTTTATTTTTAATTAAAAAGGAAACGGATAATATGCAGGCCTTGTTGCGATGAACATCATGTCATGTAGAGTAGTGGTACAGACTCCAACTTTCACCCGAAAGGTTGTTGGTTCGAGTCCCATACTTACTACATTTTAACTCCACTAGGTTGGCATACAAAAATTCAATATTTATTTATTTATTTTTTATAACAATGAGCGGTTTGGTGGGTAGAATTAATCGTCGTCCCATGGCTCTATCATCCTTTACTGTAATAATGTCTGATACTGTAATAATGTCTGATAATAATATATAATAAATAAATAAATATTTATTTATAAATAATAAATAAATAAATATTGACTTTTTGTTCTATTACTAAGCCAACCTAGCGGAGTTAGGGCTATAAAGCCCTCTCTTACACTCAACTAGGAAAGCCCGGGACCGCCTGCTTTACTTGCCCTCCAAAGCATGGCCAGAAAATGTAACAAGTGTGGGACTCGAACCATTAGCCTTTCGGCTGAAAGTCGTAGTCTGTACCACGACACTACATGTCCTGACATGTCTGACAAGGGCAGGTGACGAGATACACTATATCTGAATTCTGAACAAGCAAAAATTACAACGTTTAGGTGAGAACTTATAACAAAATAAATTAATAAATCTATCCACAGGCACACACATATTAGAATTGTCCTTTGAAGGCGTCATACATAAAAATATAAGCTTTCGTAGTAAATTTGCGTATTTTTACCTGCTGGCGATTATTTTTATTGTGTTTGGCGAACTAAAAATGGCGGACACAAGTGAAGAATATATATAAGTCTGCTGTAGTGATTTTGTTGCGCTCCCCTCTTTATAACTGATGGGATAGAAATTAATTTTTGGAGTGGGGGAGAGATGAGTGGCATGCTCTTAAGATGCAAAGTGAGGCCTCGGGGCCCAAACAACTAGCTATCTCTCCACCCCCTCCCCTATTAACATACCCCTCTATTAATAAATAGGTATACTATACATGCATACTAACTTACCAATCCTCCATAGTTCAAAGTTGGATCCACTCGTAAGGATATTCACAACGTTGGTGTTAAATAGTTATAAAGTAGTTTTTTTTTAAATAATGTAAAGAACAATACAATTATATAATTATATAATTAAATATAACATTTAATAATGTAATCTAACATTTCTATAACAAGAAAACACAACACAAATAAGCAATAAAAATTAAAAAATATACATGGCCTCAACAGTTCCAATGTTCTTTTCTAAAGTTACATATCAGTATAGGCCTATATCGTGCCATATGCTAAACAGGGTAGAAGCTGTAAGCTGGCAGTTTCACCCTGTATTATTTACATCTGGGAGTTTTATATTTATTATGAAAACGACCCCCTAAAAATATTTATTGTAGCTTATAGCACTGTACAAGTACTAGTATATAGCATATTTGTTAATTTATTTTTATTTTTCTGCCCCACCCCTGGCCTTCCCCTAAGTGAGACGTTATATTGGTTTTCAATCTAGAAGTAAGGCTGTGCCACGGGGCGTCATAAATGAATGAAAATGCTGATATTGGATCCAAGGAGGGGCGTCAAAATCTCATCTATGTTTAGATAAATTAGATTTCGCAGGAGCGACCAATGGAAGTGGTTAGACCCAACATGGCGCTCAAGTTCAGCCATTTTCAACTTAAATTTTATTATTATGCTGTAATCTGTGTTGATATGGTATAGTAATGATTTGAAGGGACGTATGCCTACTTGTAGTGGTCCATTGAACCTTCCACCGCCAACGACCTCCGTGATGGCGGTCAGGGGGGTCACTACCCCGCCCCTCCTAAATGAGTAAATTCATAAGATACCTAGCAAAAAACTGAATAGAACTCAACTTTTCAACTAAAAAATTACCTTTTAAACTTTCAAACCACTTGTGACCCCCCCCCCCTAAATTTTCCGTTGGATCTGCCCTTGATTATAGGTACCGTACGAATGGTGGTGAATCGGATTAAAACTGCGGCGTACTAGGGTAGGCAGTAGCACTCACAAACTAAAACTAATATTCAATATATTGCAGTATATTAAACGGTTAACAACACTGACATTAAACTGATGAGGTTGAAGAGGTAACCTCCTCTTAATAGCCGAAATTAGTGGATTTAGAAAGAACTGAACTTGGTGGGATTCGAACCCACGATCTACGCCTAACGAATCTTGTAAAAGAGCATGTAAGTAGAAGATTTAGCAGACACTAGACTTGTCGGGCTTGTAGTCCAGCGGTTAAAACAACGCCTCGGTTAGACGTAGTGCGGCGTAGATCGTGGGTTCCAATCCCCCAAGTCTAGTTTTTTCTAAATCCTCTGATTTCGGTTAGCCATAACTAACAATAAAACTAAGTAAAAGTAGTTTCGAACTGAACCACCCCCCCCCTCAGAATAATTGGGGGGGGGGGAGCCTTGAGGCTTAGAACCAAACAAATGCACAATGTAAGTTTTGACCCTATTCACCCCCATGACCCTATTCACCACCATTAACGGTATTGTTTCCGTTTGAATTTATATTTATTTTTATTATTTATATGTGTATTTTCTTGCCAATTACTTATTGATTACTTGGTTGTAGGCTATAATTTAAGTTTGGGTACGAGTCATAAACGCCTAGGTACGCTTGGGTAAGGTTGGTACTAGGTAACCCCTCGTATGCTTACTCAGCTTACGTCTGAGAACTGGCAGAATGTTCCCATGACCTAATGGTCCTTTTTGGGTATGGGGCATCGGGACTTTTGGTCAGCAACATGTCCGGCAGCCTTGTTATTTTCCTACCGGTGAAGTTAATTTGACCGTAAGTATTGGGTTGACCCAAACACAGTGGAAAAATTCTCAATTTATAGTGAGTTTCGAACCTCGGCTTTCTGGCTCATAGCCCGACTCTCTACCTACTTGAGCCATCCTAATAAATGCCCAGGGATTACAAGTAAATTATAACACATACGTGGCGAGCTGCATAATACACGTCAGTTTGCTTAATACAGGGGAGATGTATGAGAAACACTCAATTTATAGTGAGTTTCGAACCTTGATTTTCAGGCTCATAGCCCGACTCTCTACCTACTTGAGCCATCCTAATAAATGCCCAGGGATTACAAGTAAATTATAACACATACGTGGAGAGCTGCATCAAACAAGTCAGTTTGCTTAATACAGGGGGAGATGTATGAGAAACACTCAATTTATAGTGAGTTTCGAACCTTGATTTTCAGGCTCATAGCCCGACTCTCTACCTACTTGAGCCATCCTAATAAATGCCCAGGGATTACAAGTAAATTATAACACATACGTGGAGAGCTGCATAATACACGTCAGTTTGCTTAATACAGGGGAGATGTATGAGAAACACTCAATTTATAGTGAGTTTCGAACCTTGATTTTCTGGCTCATAGCCCGACTCTCTACCTACTTGAGCCATCCTAATAAATGCCCAGGGATTACAAGTAAATTATAACACGTGCTTAGAGAGCTGCATAATACACGTCACTGCGTCAGTTTGCTTAATACAGGGGAGATGTATGAGAAACACTCAATTTATAGTGAGTTTCGAACCTTGATTTTCAGGCTCATAGCCCGACTCTCTACCTACTTGAGCCATCCTAATAAATGCCCAGGGATTACTAGTAAATTATAACACATACGTGGAGAGCTGCATCAAACAAGTCAGTTTGCTTAATACAGGGGGAGATGTATGAGAAACACTCAATTTATAGTGAGTTTCGAACCTTGATTTTCAGACTCATAGCCCGACTCTCTACCTACTTGAGCCATCCTAATAAATGCCCAGGGATTACAAGTAAATTATAACACATACGTGGAGAGCTGCATAATACACGTCAGTTTGCTTAATACAGGGGAGATGTATGAGAAACACTCAATTTATAGTGAGTTTCGAACCTTGATTTTCTGGCTCATAGCCCGACTCTCTACCTACTTGAGCCATCCTAATAAATGCCCAGGGATTACAAGTAAATTATAACACGTGCTTAGAGAGCTGCATAATACACGTCACTGCGTCAGTTTGCTTAATACAGGGGAGATGTATGAGAAACACTCAATTTATAGTGAGTTTCGAACCTTGATTTTCAGGCTCATAGCCCGACTCTCTACCTACTTGAGCCATCCTAATAAATGCCCAGGGATTACAAGTAAATTATAACACATGCATAGAGAGTTGCATAATACAAGTCAGTTTGCTTAATACAGGGGGAGATGTATGAGAAACACAATGGGGTATGAAGGCAAACTAATTAAATTCAGCTAATAAGAACGTGGCCAGGAATATGTTCATTATGAAGAAAACTAGGGCCGCTGATTTGGAGAACACGACGCCGCTACAACGCTGCGACAACCGCTATCCATCATTGCAAATGTCCGGAAACTTAGGCCTTCTGTTCTGTGCAAAACTAGAGACCTATAGAGAGAGATGGGACATTCAAGCCTTCAATTTTTTTTTTTTTTTAATCTTTTCAATGACTTGTCATAGGGGACTTGGTGGGTGGCCCCAGAAATAAAAATATATATTTTGGTTAGGTAAGGCTATTATTCCACTTGTCAATTTTTATTCAATTTTGATAATGTCATTGACGGAAAATCATCAATGTTGCATTTATATTTTTACACCTCATTCCACTTGTCTTCAATAATTGACCATGTTTGTTTTCAATTTTTACCAATTTTGTAAGTTTGCCCACACCAGTTTGTTCTCAAGACATTTATTACAATTATTTATCATATCCAGACAACACCATTGTTTAATTTTAGTTTGTTATTGTTTGCTAAGCGTGATGGTACTCTATGATTACTGATGAATTTTTACATGCGGAAGTTAAAATGGACAATGACATTGAGTACCTAAAGAAAAAATCTCATGAGTTATTGAAGAAAGAGTGACAAATGTAATAGCCGGCGTAGGATCTCTCCCACATAGAACTTTGCAAAACTATTAGAATATCGACGAGACACCCGCTAATTCCAATCGGTAAGGCGCCCATTCCATCGATCGCGCATTGCAGAATGCAAATGACATTGACGGAAATGTTTGTTTTTCTTTTTATAGAAATCTATTAAATGCTTTGTAATTAACATATTTCATGACGCCATTTTTTAATTTTAGTTAGTTTGTTTGTGATTTTACTGTATGATCATTGATCAATTTTAACTATGGCATAGAGGAAAACAAACATTTCCGTCAATGTCATTTGCATTCTGCAATGCGAGATCGATGGAAACACCGCCTAAGTCTTGAATGTCTGCTACCACGTCACCGTTTTTGTAAATAGCCCTAGCCGGTCGGTTGAATGGGCACCTAAGTAACTGAAATGTGAACCAGAAGGCATTAGGTCGGGGTCCGAGCCTCCACTCGAACGAAAGAATAAAAATCAAACTACGCAGGCTATCACAGGCTATGACGAAGCAGTAGAATCTGGGATGATAGGCAGTGGTAATTCTGAAATCTACAAGCACCCGCTGAACTTCAAATGAATAGAAGAAGGACTAAAAGTCAAAAGGATAGGGTACCCAGCCTTAAAAAAGACTACAACAAAGAAAATGACGTCATCATCCGGAAATCAGGTTGAGGTAGCAAGCCAATCAGGCGTGAGGAAGACTCCGCCTCCACCCCCACCACCCCGCAACTTGGTATAAATATCAGTGCAGCTCCCCTTACCCAAACCATTGCTGCTGAGCTTCCGAGATACAATGTTAGATGTTGACGTTTGGAAGTACGCTTTCACTTTAGTAATATAATACATATGTAGTTTATATATAGTACTAAATAGGAAAGCAATAAACTCAAATTTGTAGGGAGAGCGACAACGAGGGTCGTTACAATTTGTAACAACCCCGATTTTGCAGAATGGAGTTAACTCGATGTGGAGCGGAACCGTATCTATTGGAAGGCTAGGCCATTATTAAGTTTGAATCGCTTACATCTGGTACAGTGCAGCCAGGTTAATCAGAATATGTAATTAGTACGCCCCCCTTCCACCTCACCCCCCCCCCCTATTCTGCATTTACCCCCACTCTAACCAACCGCAGCTCTTCTTATTTGAGAGTTACTGGCACATACTGTATGTTCCCAGCTTTATAAATTATATTAGGGCGTATATAATGAATAATGCAAATAATAGACGATAATATACTGTAGAAATAGATTATTGTTTGTATAGTGACGTACCATAACAGGTGAGGCCAGCCAGGGGGTTTTAGGTATTCATTGTTCAACCCCCCCCCCCCCTCGACATGGAAAAACGAAAAATGCATAGGGCTAATGCAATCCAAAATGCAGATGTGTATGATGTTGTTTTCATTGTCTTTTGAAGAAAAAAAAATGTGTTAAAAAATAAAAAACTAACTACACTACCTAAATTAATTTTATTCGCCGGCGCCAAAGTTGTTTGTAATAGCTGGAATTGAAATTAGTTGAATCTCGATGCTTAAATCCCACTTTTTGATATTTCCCATCTCCATTTTACTTTTTTCATTTCTGATGACTTCGAAGAAACCCAGTGTTTTCCCCATTCCTCTCAACATCTGGTGTCACTGTATGTACATAGTATAGTACCACTATATACTATTAGTATGGCAGTTTCAGACTTCAGTATTGACGGGGGTCAAACCGTCCCACTTCTGCCGACTCCCATCAGCGGGTTTTGTCAGTCTCAATTCGAATTAACACCGTTAAAGAGGCTAATTAACCAATGC
This sequence comes from Psococerastis gibbosa, assembly GCA_963971405.1. Taxonomy (NCBI): domain Eukaryota; kingdom Metazoa; phylum Arthropoda; class Insecta; order Psocodea; family Psocidae; genus Psococerastis; species Psococerastis gibbosa. Next base: position 12,713,857 of record OZ020488.1, on the reverse strand, counting down.
AGCAAGGCACCCATTGTTCAGATTCGTCACAGATTGTGACCTGCGATTGAGTAAACCTAGTCATGTAAAAAATTTAAATAAGTTAGACGCCATTTGTTCCGAGAGTATCCAAATATAAAAGCGAGTACGTCTATTTACTCTATGGCCAAATTAGTTCAAGTTATATTCAACATTACGTGGTTTGTTTGCTCGGTAACAAGTGTTTAACAACTTAGGTCTTAAATTGTTCGGGTCTATTTTCCTCATTACAATGCCATCTGAGTTCTGCACAAGGACGAAGCGAAGGGGCAAGCCCATTCATTAGGGTCATCGCAGCCATTCGCCAAGCATTGGAAAGAGAAAAGATAAAAGAAAGAAAGAAAATTGTCTCTGTTTGCCATATGGGCGAATTTTGAGCTTCCGGCCCGCTCTTACATTATTAACCCATAATAAATCGTACAATTTTGATATAATTTTACAAATTTATAAATATAATAATATAGTAAGTAAATAATATATTACAGTTTTTTCATGTACAGTTTTCAATATCTAGCCCAGTACTGGGGCAATTTCAAGTTTACATTTATTTTATAGATTAATTTAATATATAATATATACTGTATATAATAATAAATATATAGCACGGAAAAGTACCATGTAGAAATACTGAAAATCGAATTAGCTCAGCAATTTCACTTTGGTAATGGTAATTCCGAACCCCGCAAGCGTGTTCAAATAACGCTCAAAAGGTAAGTATTAAAAACAAACGTCATGTTAAGTTGTAAACAGCGGTTTCTAGGGAGGAAATGGAAATTTGGTCGACAGCACAAACTTAAAATTCGTACAATCAACTCGAATTAGATTTCCGATCGGGGAGACATGCAACCTCCCCCCCCCCCCTTTACACCTCTGGGGCTCTAGCAGAGAGAACGTTAGAAATACCATGTTCCAATCAAGTTATCGGTTAATTTTATTCGATAAAACGATTAAATAGGCGTTCAAAAACGGAAAAAAACGCCCAAAAGAAATCGAAAAGGGAACGGATGAGATTTCAATTTGAATCCAATAGGCTACTTGACCGTTGTATCAATAAAATATAAAATACGGTGGCTCATAGGTTGAAAATAATTACTTTATTTATTTTAATAATATTACAATACGTTTTATGCATGAAAAAAATTGTGAATATTAATAAATAATTATATAGGCTAAATGTTGGTGTTTTTAGCTTATAAGAGCCAAAACATGGGTTACAAGAAAATGACGTCACATTCCGGATACTACTAATGCTACCGTGGCATCACAAAATACGTCATATTCTACAGACCCCCTTTTAATAAATAAATTTAAGGGGCATAAAATAATTTACTAAGGCATTAAAATAGGTTTTCAAAAATTGTAGCCCATTGTACTACAGTTCCGAGTCCTTGCTTGTTTGCTTTGTGTTCTTATTATTCTACTTCAAACTTCAGTAAAGAGTATCACAACTGATTATAAAAGGAAAGACCAGCAGAAACGACCTTATAAAACTAATAAATTACTGAATATAAGTAAGAAAGAAAGATTGACACTTAAATAAATTGCAAAAAACAATTCCTGATGGAATGGCCCTAGGCCTACTTATGGTGGCTCATTGGTCCCTTGCCCTATGCCAACAACCCCATGCAGTGGCGGAGTTACCAGTAGGCAACTGAGGCAAATGCCTACATCCGCGCGTGTGTACTTAAAAATTTTTTATTTGTATTGTGTAAAAAAATTAAAATAATTGTGTTTAACATTTTAGTTAAGGATAAGAAAGCAGGTTATTTTGATTATAAACAGAAACATAAAAAAATAGTGGTTTTATTAGTGAACACCCCCCCCCCCCTAATGTCCGCGACAAGTGCAGTGCCTATATTCGCACAAAAGCCAAATCCGCTCCTGACCCCATGGTTTTTCGACATTATTCATGTTACTTCGGTATGAATTTTTTGCCATTGGCAAACTATTAGACGTCCCCGTTGTCAATCCACACCGACTACAAGCGATAATAGCCAAGCTGACACAATGTAACAAGCGTAAGTATGACTTTACCAAAACTCCCAACTAAATATTCTTTGTTAGATTGGCAGTCTTACACTCTTACTGCATTGTCGGTGTAGCTTCATTTTAAGAGAGACAAAGTAATGTTGAGTTAACGAAATATCTTTGTATCAAGTTACTTGCAAATTTGATTACAATGTCATAAATTGGCCCCCTTCTAAGCCGGACTCCCCCCCCCCTCCCACATTCCGGAATATTGATTTTTGTCACCCCCAGTACTCTTTTTGAGTTAAGTCCAATAAACCTTTGTTTATTAATACAGTGGCACATGCAAAGATGGTATGATATGGAGAATAAGACAAAACACACGGTATACGTTGAGGAATAATCCTTTTTATCTGAAATATTTTTTATTACTTTTTTTTTAGCATTATTCAAACCCCCCCCCCCCCTCTCCCCCCGAAATGAAATGGCTTGACACTAGATAGAATCGGATTTTGAGAGGAAAAATAAAAGCTACTATGTAATATCCAATGAAATTTCTGAAACCCCCCCCCCCCAAAAAGAAAAAAATCCTGGCTACGGCCTTGTTTGGTTCTAGTTTAACTCCGCCAAATCCAGTGAACGAGGTGAGAGCTCATAAACTCACTCCAATAGTTGGGCGAATTCTGGGTGTCAGCGAACTGTACGGGCTGTTTGGCCATACCGAGAGAAACCTAGAAAATGGTGTATCAGAAGGTATGTGACGGTATTTGACGGTATCTGGGGTACATGGTATCTGACAGAGTCGGATGCATCTGGGAGCTGAAGGCATCTGACGATATCTGGGGTACCTCGTATAGAAAAACATCTGACGGTACCTGGTATCTGAAGGTATTTGACAGTATCTGACGCCCCAGAAAATGATGGTTGTAGAACAAGTAGTACCACCCGGATGACATTTTTTTAATTTTAGTTTTTTTTTTAATTAGCCAATGCCTAAAATATGCGGAATATTTAATTTATACTACAGGTATTATTATAATTTAATTTATTATTATTGAATAATTTTAACCTCATAAAGAAACATTTTAAAATTGTGAATTTATTATTATATTATTGCAAATTCTGGGGGTCATGGCGTTTCTGACCCATGATTTGAGCACGACAGATCTCTAATAAACTACAATTCCGATTAGCCTTTATCGTGGCAGAATGTTATCGCAGCTCAATTGAAATTGAAGCATATGGTGTGAACAGTGCTGAGGAATAATTGAAGACGGCGTAAGGAGGTGGTTAAGTCGTGATTTAATTAATAGACGGCACCTTGTACGCTTCCTCAAGCTATAACACACTGCATCAGACAAATCAATTGGGCCATACCTCGTTAAGGACTTAGCACCACCTCTAAGATGAACTAAGACTGCGTAAGAATAGGGTTAAGTCGTAAAGTCGCAAATAATAGCCACCGGCTTGTGCGCTTCCTCAAGCTATAGCCTATAACACAGCGCACAAGACAAATCAATCTTAAGGACTTAGGTACCACCTCTAAAAATGTGCCCCCCCCCCCTCCAAAATAGTGCACAATAATAATCCTTGGCAATAAAGTATGGATTTATATTTTAGGTACTTCACTGTGGCCACTATACCAACCAATCAGTCCGCTGGAAACACTTGATAGCCAGGGCTGATTTCACCCTCACTAAGAGAAGTGGAAACAGTGGAATGAGCAGTGATGCGCATCAAAACTAAACAGAACCACTCAATCCTTCCAGCTGGTCTGCTGTTCAAGTGGCATCGTCATCTAGTACCCCTATGTCGTCAATGGGGTGCAACTTCAGAGGGTAACAGGGGGCTAAAACCGGTGCGACCCCCTCACGCTGCGCACGCGGCACTAACAGGGAAGAAGAAGAAGAAGAAGGCTCAATCTTACAGTCGATTCCAAAAATGTTGGGAAACAGGGTAAAGTCTGTGATAAAGTACCTAGTAAAGAGGGAAATTCAGGGAAAATGTAAATAAAACCGAATAAATTTACTACCCGACGAACACTTACAGTATAAACATGGAATAAACTCGGTGTTCCGCTTATGCATGTTTTCGAATAAACAAAGTGTTCCAATAATGTCATCCTATCATTGTAGGTATTGTACAATGGCTCGTTCCCATACCGTTCCCATACCTGTTACAATGTCAATAGCATTAACATGTCTGAGCTTATAGTCCACGTAAAATGAGAAAAGTATGGACATGGAATGTTTTGATCCTGTGCAACACTGTAAAAATATGGTAAAAATATTCTTTGCACAATTTTTGTTATGCCTTGCATAGGATCAAAACATTCTATGTCCATACTTTTCTCATTTTGCGTGGACTATACCCGATGACACTTGTAAATAAATAAATCATGAATTGAACTGTAGTCGGTTTGGATTGAAATTGAGGAGGGAGCGTAGTACAAAATCGAGATGAGTGTTGAACTGTTCTTGAGCAGGTCAAAGCCCATCATGGGCTGTAGAGCCAGAAGAAGAAGAAGAACCCCAGAATAAGATATTCTTGAAACGCCGTAGTAGGCCTGTTGCAGGCCTTTCTATTACATAGTACATAGACCTAACTGAAATTATAAGACTAATGAGACTACGTGCATTGTTGCGCGAGTCTGATTAGGAAGGATATGGCGTCAAATAATAATTATTCAAATAACGTACTAATCAAATAGAGCGTTGACCCTGTGTATTGCCACATATAGTATACAGCCAACGTTCAAGAGGAAAGCCATGGCTTATCCCCATATGTGGCCTTAGTTCAGTCGGCGTGTGTGTTTAAAACGCCGAAATTGGGGGTTAAAAAAAAAAGTCAAAAATAATATCGGTCACTAATAACAATTGCCAACGGCCTTACCATGTTGATTCCATTAGAGCAGAGCATGTTTCAAACTGCGGCAACTTGGTAGTGTGCACAGCGTTGGCAGGGGAACCTGGTGGGACATGATAACGCGCTTTGGCAGTATAAGTCGAGTCCTGGTCACCTCCGATTTAATCGTGTGACTTTACCATGTTTCCCAAGTGGTTCGGAATCCACTATAATCAGGAGGTCCACCCTGTCAGTCAACTCCCCTTTCCCCGAGGTGAAAGAGTCTGCCCTTAGGGTGCCTCAAGTTAACAAACAGACTCACTCCCCCCGCCAGGCTGACAGGGTTGCTTAAAGCAAGAATGCTGAAAGCAGGCGTTAGAAACAACAACAACAACTAATAACAATTTGTCCAATACACCTAAACCCAAAATAAAGGCGGGATTTCTCGGGGACGGGGCGGTTGGCACATCTTATGGGGTTTTCTTTTTCATCATCGGCTTCTTCCGTCTAAGTGCCGCGTGCGTATAGTGTCACTCGTCTGGGGTCCTGGGGGCCATTTCTGATACTCCACCTGGTTGGTTGTCATCGCTTGGGCTCAGCCATCGTTTCCCCCTTTTCTCGACCAGTTGAAGGGACGGATCCAGCCTATTGGGGGGGGGGGGTAGTTGGGGGTCAAAATAGAAGAAACATTATATAGAGTATCAATTAAATATGAGCGTAATAAATTAACTAACAATAGTTTTTTACTAAATTTTGCCCCCCCCCCTGTATCCGTCTATGACCAGTTGTTGTATTTTTTTTTCTCCGAGATACAACATGCTACATAATATGATGCGTGTTTTCAATTCTTTTTTTAACGCTAACGACACAAACACCTCACGTGTTTCCTTGGCCGTGTGTGCGTTTATCAGCCGGTTTTATTAATAAATTAATTGTGTATTTTTCTAGTTTTTTTTTTGTGATTAACAGTGAACTGTGAAAGTGTTTAGTAATCCCAATAATTATGTGTGAACGTCTGATTGATCCATTTTGGCTGAAATCTTTCCTTGCCTGTACCTATGAGGCGCCCATTCCTCCGACCGGCTAGGGCTATTTACAAAAACGGTGACGTGGTAGCAGACATTCAAGACTTAGGTGGCGTTTCCACCGACCTCGCTTTGCAGAATTGACGGAAATGTTTATTTTCCTCTATGTCATAGTTAAAATTGATCAATGATCATACAGTACCATCACAAACAAACTAACTAAAATTAAAAAATGGCGTCATGGGATATATTAAGTACAAACATTTTAATAGATTTCTATAAAAAGAAAAATTCTAATTTCCGTCAATGTCATTTGCATTCTGCAATGCGAGGTCGGTGGAAACGCCACCTAAGTCTTGAATGTCTGCTACCACGTCACCGTTTTTGTAAATAGCCCTAGCCGGTCGGTGGAATGGGCGCCTGAGGAGAAATTAACATAATAACACAGTGCATTAGAAAAATACCTACTTGATTGTTCTAATTAATTGATAAAAAAATTAATATAATTGTTCTACAAACATTAAACTCACAATTATCCGCCCCTGAATCCAGGAGCGACATGTAGAATTTACTCCAAATTATTATTTTTTATTTGCTTACGTTAAGGTGAAAACTGAAGACGATGGGTGGAAATAAACAAGAGCTTTATCGGAGGAAATAATAACAATAGCCGTAAAATATAAAAATGGAATAAAAATACACGGGACCATCAATCAAAGCGGGTAAACACGAGAAATAATAAATGCCCCGGTGGACATTAGGAAAATAATGATATTTACACACTCTGTTTACTACTGGTGCCATCTAGACGACCCTACCCAGCCAGCACTATTCCTTAACATCATTTTACACACTCTATATGTTGATAAATATCTTTTATTGTTATCGTAAAGTAGTCTTCATCGAATGACGTTTGATGAGCAGAAATTCAATAAATACCATTGAATAAGCCGAAGAGTGTAAGCAAAGGTTTCGAACCCCAACCGGTTTAACTTACGAGTAGTAGTAGTAGCAAGGACGGATACAGGGGGGGGGGGGGTAGGGGGGTAGCTGCCCTCCCAAAATTTGGTAAATCTGTTGTAAATTAAGTTACTAAGCTCTAATTTAGTCGATCCTACATGTTTTTCCTATGTTGACCCTCAGTTACCCCCCCCCCCCCCAAATGGGCTGGATCCGTCCCTGAGTAGTAGTAGTAGTAGTAGTAGGGTGCGCTGTTGCTAATGACGTTCGGCTCCAGAAGCCCAGCCTGCTGCCATAGCGAGATTCGCAGCAGCAGTAGAACTCGGCTAGTTCGACTGGGCAGTTGCAGCCCAATACAACACATAATAAGAGGGTCTGTTTTCCAAAAAAAACTATATTAAAAAAAGGCAAAGCTTTATACTATAAAGTAAGCACACAGACCTGTTCGATTAGATAATTGTGTAGCACAGTTTCTAACTGGACATGACAGTTTCCGGGCTTTCCTCTATGAGTGTAAAAGAAGTACTACTAGCCGGTGCATATACGACGGGGAAGAGGACACGGCGGCACATACTTTCTTTGACTGTCGCCGGTGGGACAACGAGAGGAGGGCATGTGAAGCCAAGGTCGGAACCCTAAATGTGAACATAGTGCGCGAAATGATTGAGTCAGAGGTGGCTTGGTGTGCTGTGAAGGAGTTGGCATGGCTCATCTTGAGCCGCAAGATGAAAGAAGAAAGACCGTAACCAGTAGGAAAATATGACACGACTATCCTGAAGAAATACTGAAAAGTGGTCCCAGGATAGTTCGGAGAAAAAAAAAAAAAGATAATTGTGTAGCAGTGCTAACCTGTCCAGCAATTCTAATCTTGTCAATAACAGCATAATAATAGCTAGAGGATTTAAAGGAGACTGCACTTGTCGGGCTTGTGGTCCAGCGATTAAGACGACGCCCCGAAAAGGCGTAGATCGTGGGTTCGAATCCGTCCAAGTCCAAGTCATTATCTAATTTCGGTTACAAGTAGATTGTGCCTATTCAACCATAGTTAGTTTAGTCAGTGTTATATACTTTTTAATACTGCAATATAATATAGGAAAATCAGATAATTTTGGAATCAACTTTCAGGTTTCCGAACAAAATTTGACTTTAGTCACAATTATTGGCCTTTATTACTAAATTTTCTCGGAAACTTACTGAATATCCCAACGGAAAATTTAATTTTTCTTAACGTTCGATGCTTAGATCTACAATTATTTCCTGAGGACACATTTTCCTGTAACTCTGCACATTCCACCCTTAAACAGCCAACAGCTCGATAATGGTGAATATTAAATAAATAAATATTGACTTTTTTGCTCTATTACTAAGCCAACCTAGCGGTGTTAGAGCTATAAGCCCTCTCTTACACTCAACTATAGGAAAGCCCGGGACCGCCTGCTTTACTTGCCCTCCGAAGCATGGCCAGAAAATGTAGCAAGTGTGGGATTCGGTATCACAATGTATAAAAGTTATTTTTCCTCCAAATTGAACGGGGGAAAAGGCAATATAAGTGAAACAATGAAACTCCTTGTATATTATTCTTGTGAAAGATACAATTTAATCTGGAAATATACCAGCCTACACTAAACTAAAAAGAAATGATTGTTCCATAACAAGTGACAAATGAATTGAAACAGAAAAGTTTACGCATGGTGCCGTGCAGGCGTCCATATGGACCGGCCTGGTTATAAACAAAGTCCGCCATCTGGTATTGAGATGAATGTATAAAGATACGAGTCTTCCAAGTTTAATTTTATATTATTTATATACAAATTGTATTAGACTGGTTGGAGGGAGGTAGTATTAGTCATATCGGAGCTGAACAAGAGCGCGCGACTTAATTTAATTTGACAACCCTCGTACACCCGCTGGACTTAATTCCGATTTCTATCAGCAACGTCCTGCGGAGCCACGCATCTGCCAAAGAGCATACTTACAGGAGGACCCTCGTATTTGCATTAAAGAACCCCCCTTTATAGCAGACTCGACTGGATCAGTAATGCAGAATTTCATAGGACTTTCTCATGTGCATTTTGAGACTAACAATTTTTTTGATGAAGCGGTAGAATCCCGGATGATGGGCCGTGGTCTATCTGAAAGCTTACTTCCAAGCGTTTGCAATGACACTCCTGAGATTTCTAAGATTTCGGAGGCTCAGCATCAACTACGTTATAATGCAGTATTATATCGTAAATACACTGACATTAAATTAACTTTGGTTGAGGAGGAAACCTCCTCGTTAGGCGTAGATCGAGGGTTCGAATCCCAGAAAGTCCAGTTTTTTTATAACTTCTAATTTCGGTTATTTTAATTGTTTGGGCAAGGGGATGTGCACCGATATTTATACCCATCAAGCCCATCATCAGATTCTACCGTTTCATCAAAAAACTCCGGCCTTGAAAGTGTTAGTAGTTACATCCATTTTGTTCAAAAAATAAAAGAACCGGTCCGAGTTTACTCGAACATGCTTTCCAATTTATCAAAATTAGTAGATAGAGAAAATGAGTAATTTCATGGTAAATAATTTTCCTATGGTTAAATTTCCGATATCTGGGGGGGGGGGGGGGGTTGTTCATCTGATGTCACTGGAGGTAAATTGTAGATAGGTCAGACCAACACATTACCACACAGGAATACTGGCAGGGCACGCAATGCATTTGACCGTGAATTTTCTATCATTTCTTCAAAAAGAACATTTTTTCAAAAAATAATATTTTTTTGTACCAAACCAAATACTTTTCTGGGAAAGCAACCTGTCCGGTTTCCTTACTCAATTTAATACATAAAATATACCTGAAAGTAGAAATCATCGATAGAAAGGTTTCGCAGAAAAATTATTTTTTTGTCATTTTTCATGAAAATTTAGATATTTTTATTTTTTTACCACCAGAAGCAAACTATCAAGGGGCAAGCGACCCCCCGCATTTTATCAAAATTAATAACAACTACAATATATGTGAATTTAAAAGAAACCGTTGGAGCTGTTTTTGGGAAATAATTTTTTAGGCGTTTTTTTTTTTAGAGTTTTTTGAGAATAAAACCCCCCAAATTGAGTTAGCCCCAAATAAAACGAATGGTCTCGAGGTATGACTTTTGTAAACCTACATGCCGAAATTCATCAAAAAAAGTTTGCCCGGAAATCGACGCACAGACAGATAGATCGACAGACATTTCGTATAAACCACTTTTTTGGGTTCCTGGGACGTTAAAACGTGTAAATCCGTTGAAATCTCGGAATCGAAAATTTCGACCGTCACAAATCTTTCCTTATACTACGTATAAATTGGAAAGCAATTCACAGGGAACATTACAGCTATCAAGTAAGCCACATCTCTTCGAAGAGTTTGTTCCTACGCATTTTGGAATTTTGGGGCCTAATGCTGAATGCTTACAATTGTATTGCCTATTAGCAAAAGCAATCCTGTCCACCCAGGTCGATTTTTCAGAAACCGCAAAAAACTGCTGCGCCGCAACGCCATGAGGTATAACATTACAGTTTTTAAAGCTAATTTTAACAGTATTAGAATTGCGTTTGCGTCTCAATATCTGATTCATCGGATAGAGTATTGAAAAATATAAAAAAATGGCGCGAATATCTCAAAACTGAAAAAAATGGATAGGATTGCTTTTGCTAATAGGCAACTCAATTATGGAACTCCACTGGGTTAATTGTAAGAGTGGGCCGAAAGGCCCGAAATTCGCCCACATGGCAAATAAAGACAATTTTCTTTCGTTTTCTTTCTTTCCACTGAACACCCATGCGACTAAAAATAAAATAAAATAAACAATAAAAAAATAAATATTAAATTTGTGAATCCCCCTTACAGCAATTTTCGCCCATTATTTATTATAATATTTATATTTTATATTGTACTGTATTTGTACTCAAATACTCCCATTTTTAAACTAATATTTTCCGATCGTGTCTCATTTGCAGGCTTTATTCGCGATGACGCGCCTTTCTATTGTTCTTTGAAGCCTCAATCGCATTAGCCTAGATAATCTACATTATAATAATAAGTTTCGCTACAGTCATATTGCCTAATGGCACGTACACATGCTAATTAATAGAGAATGTCACTGCTAAAATTTCAAACGTATTTTAAACCATGCTTTTAAAATCGGGCACGCATATCCATAAGTTAAGTACATGTTATTAAAAACTATGTTAAAATGGGTTTTGTTTGGCACAGCTGTAGAGTCCTGTTAGTGATGTATTGAAGTAATGATTCTACTTCTTCTTCTGCCTTTAATGCCTCTTCTGCCGAAGACTTGGAGACTGCTGCTCTGAAAAGTCTTGCTCTTGCCAAACCACTGCCTCAAGTTTTTCATCCAGGATGTTTTACTACCGCCGAGAGCACTTCTATCTCCTTTGGATGATTACATGCAGGAGGCGATACTTATTATTCCTCATCACATGGCCAAAGTATGTTAGTTTCCGTTTCTTAACCGTCAGCAGTAACTCGACTTCTGTATCCATTCTCCTCAGCATTAGGGGCACGATATCTCCATGACATGCGCAGTATTCGTCTGTATATCCACATTTCAAATACACTGATTCTGTTCTTCATAGCTTGGGTCAAAGTTAATCCCTCCATACCAGATAGAACGACTGGGAACATCCGCAATCTAAGGTGCAACCGCTGATACCGACACCGAGGTACTTTCTGCATTTTGAAGAAGACATTTCTTCATTTCGAACTTGTTCAATGCTCACTCACCTCCCACTCTGTCTGTTTACAATGGTAGGTACCCCGCACACCATCAGGTTAAGGGGGCCTACAAAATAATTTATTATGTCAATCATGTTAGAAATACACGAATTGTTATTATTACTATAATCCATCTGAGATACGGTTTACATTTTACTACAGAACAGAAAGGTTCTTTACTCTAACTAACTAACTTACTTACTAACACCGTTCCGCCACAGAGGAACTCCTTCCGCTGGACGACACCCTCACATTTTTTTTCACAAAGTTCCTAATAATTGGTAATAACGATTGATATTTTCTCTGAAATTTGACTTTGTACGCCAATAAGGTTTTTATTTTATGTAATTATTTCTTTCTTTCAATACAATACAATACATTTATACATTGTTACATTTTTTTTCTTAAGACTTAAGCATTGCCTTTTGTTGTCACCTAACTTTCATTATTAATATAAGGAAATCATTCAGATAAATATTACAGGATATAAGGTATTACATTAAATGGAAAATCGTGGTTGGCGCCCTTTTCCTTTAAATAATTACATATTCCACGAATAAATACATAATTAAGCACGTTAAATTGGCAAGCAAAGACAGAGAGGAGTGAAGGTCACATACAATCAATATAGCTACCTACTGTATTTAATCAAATTTTCAGGAGATTGCTAATAAATGTAAAGGTCACTCAGACACTGATGCTAACTTTTAACACATTCACATGTCTCCAAACACCATTAACTTTAATAACTACAATAAAGATAAATATTGCACAATAGCTAGTTCACAGTAACGTATCTTGTGAAACAAAATTTAATTAATTCTTTAGAATAATTTACTCTTATTCTTTGCAGTCGCCTGTCACCTGACCATAGGTAGATAAGCTTACTTACTTAGGCGTGGTTTCCACCGACCTGCTAGTGCTAAATACAAATACGGTGACGTGGTAACAGACATTCAAGACTTAGGCGGGGTTTCCACCGACCTCGCATTGCAGAATGCAAATGACATTGACGGAAATGTTTGTTTTACTCTATGCCATAGTTAAAATTGATCAATGATCATACAGTAAAATCACAAACAAACAAGCTAAAATTAAAAAATGGCTTCATGGGATATGTTAAGTACAAACATTTTAATAGATTTCTATAAAAAGAAAAATTCAAATTTCCGTCAATGTCATTTGCATTCTGCAATGCGAGGTCTGTGGAAACCCCGCCTAAGTCTTGAATGTCTGGTACCACGTCACCGTATTTGTATTTAGCACTAGTAGGTCGGTGGAAACCGCGCCTTAAGGGGACAAGCTACGTAGAAAATGAGCACCCCAAAAAATTGGTTGTTTTTATTAACCTTTTTATTTTTTATTTAATTAACAAAGCAGGTCATTAAAAATTTGGCTCATGGAAGTTTTAAAAGACTACTTCATGCATCATAATTGTTGGTACGTTAGCTCTTTCATAAATACCAGACCAGACAGGACAGGACTAAAATTTCGCGTATTCTGGGATTTATGGGAGAACTACAAAACCGAAAAGTAAAAATACCCAATTATATGATGCAAGAAATAGTCTTCTACAACTTAGATGAGTCAATTTTTTTATAACTTGCTCAGTTAATTAAATAAAAAATGAAAAGTATTTAATTTTAGGGTGCCAGTTTTCTACGTGACATATCCTCTTAACGTGTCCCGGGCCTAGGGGTTAGAACACGTTGATCCGAAACGTTGCGGCCTGGATAGCCTTATCGTTGGCGTCCAAAAGATCTGTCTGGGACACAGCTTCTCCTATTCTCGGGTAAACCAGAAGGCGGCGGTCACCGCATTCGCAAGTCGGGTCTTGCGCCAGTCCCCCACCTACACAAGTTCGCGCGGCCGGTAAATAGGCTGATTCCTATGCTATACTCCACTAAAGCCTTGCTTGACACCTACAACCGTTAGAAACCACACCCCATCCAGGGGTGGCCAAAATATAACGAACTAGTGGCGGATCCAGTTCTCCATTGCAAATGTTAAGCGAACTTAAAATAGCCTTACTTTGTCCCAAAAGATATTTCCACAGTCATTAAGGTAGTTTATAGTTTGTAAACGTATATTGTCGCTCTGGGCAAAAACAAAAACAAAATTAGGCTAGTGGGTTCATCCTAGAAAAAAGTTACATGACAACTTTAATTCTCACTGCTTTATACATAATATAACAATATATAATATAATATAACTCCAGAATTTAGTAGTACAGAGGGTTTCAACAATTTTCTTTACCGCAAGGCAGCGCCCGTGTCCGGTTCTACTTCTGGTAGAAACAAATGGTTTACTTATAGGAATACGTATAGGTAGTGGGTCAGATAAAAATAAATACATAGATACAACAGGTATATAAAATATATTTTTTTTCCTGATACATTTTTCTAAATTACTTTATAGAATTTACAAAATACTTGACTGACAGTAGAACATACAGTATAATAAAACGAATCGTTCAATATGAAGTAGTCCTCAATTAGAACTAAAATGGGGGGGAACGTTTATTAAAAATACTATTTAAAATAAATAAATAAGGACTTTTCATTGTTTCTATATTACTAAGCCAACCTAGCGGAGTTAGGGCTATAAAGCCCTCTCTTACACTCAACTAGGATGACCCGGGACCACCTGCTTCACATGCCCTCCGAAGCATGGCCAGAAAATGTAGCCAGTGTAGGACTCGAACCAACAACAATTTGACATCATGTATCTGGTAGAAAACTGCTTTCATAACTTTGTAAATCAAATCAAATATATTTATTTACTGTTTTTCTTGTACAATTTCTTAGTATTTGTGGTTCAGATACAAAACAGCGGAGCATTATTCTTACAATAAACTACTAAAACTAATGAGAGAAAGCAAAATTGACATGATGGTCGCCAGTATTCGATGGAAGAGGCATTAAAAGCAGAAGAAGATTCTTCAATGTGATTTAGTGTACGGACTACCATAAGTACCTATTTTACAGTACAAAACTCGAGCTTAGCCTTAATTCTATGTACCAAAACCTACTATGTATGGCGTGTATTCCACTTGTCAATTTTCCGTCATTTGTGATTTAAAAAAAAGTTGAGATTTTTGTTTTAAGGAGACTATTATAATAGATAAGTTACGTATCTACATAATAGTCTCTTTAAAACAAAAATCTCAACAAATGACGGAATATTGACAAGTGGAATAGGCCTACACACCTATGCGAGGGTTCGAGAGCATTTTAAAATTCTGTATCCGTTCACTTCCACTTGTCAATTTTCCGTCATTTGTGATTTAAAAAAAAGTTGAGATTTTTGTTTTAAGGAGACTATTATAATAGATAAGTTACGTATCTACATAATAGTCTCTTTAAAACAAAAATCTCAACAAATGACGGAATATTGACAAGTGGAATAGGCCTACACACCTATGCGAGGGTTCGAGAGCATTTTAAAATTCTGTATCCGTTCACTTCCACTTGTCAATTTTCCGTCATTTGTGATTTTAAAAAAAGTTGAGATTTTTGTTTTAAGGAGACTATTATAATAGATAAGTTACGTATCTACATAATAGTCTCTTTAAAACAAAAATCTCAACAAATGACGGAATATTGACAAGTGGAATAGGCCTACACGCCTATGCGAGGGTTCGAGAGCATTTTAAAATTCTGTATCCGTTCACTTCCACTTATCAATTTTTTTCTGGTGATAATTTCATATTGTATCATGCATGCCAATTGAAATTTGCTCGCCCTCATAACAATGAAAAAAAAATTAAATTTCATGCATTTTGATAAATGAGCAAAATATTAAGTGTTAATTTTTGCCGTTTTAGTTATTAAACTGCGATGGTAATGTAATTAAATGACAATCAGCGTTTCAATAGATAAATCGCTGCCGCCAGCGCTTGGTTTAATTCAATACAAATAAAAAGTGTAAATCAGGGACATTTTCACTGTTTCAAATTTAATGCATTTACGTTATTTATTATTTCAATTATAATTTTGTGAGTTATTGAAATCCTCTAGTAAATTGGTTCCCAACCAGAGGTCCGCGTGACCCTAGCAAATGGTCCATGAGAATACCAGAAGTGACTTAAGAGTTGCTATTCACAAGTACATTAAGCCGAGAATAATAAATAATAAATAACAACTTGTAAAAAACATGCGTGCCCAAACTTAACATTATCTGTGTTGTACATTAAAATCATACTGTAAGCTAAATATAGTGATATCCTTGAAAGCTTGAGTTACAGAGCCGATCTCGTTCAAAATTGGTAGGGACTCTTAAAAAAATCCTCCAACGGTGACTGCGCAAGAAAAAGAGCTTAGCTTGTTCAGCAGCCTGATCGAGGCGATTATAATACCGGTATTTATCATAGAAATACATTAACTGGAGCGGCAGGAGCCATAATATGCCTTACGAGGCACCCGTTAACCATAAGCCAACTATCAGAGATAAGTACCAACGCAAAAAATATCGAAGTCTTACACATTGCAGCATAGCAGAACGGATACATGGACCCGGTCAATAACTCTGTACTTAGCTTGTGCAGGCTACACTTATCACTGGGTTTCCCCGCCAAATTGCGTACTTCTCTTATGAAGGCTACACAAGCAGCCATATTGATAACGGTCTCCAGCCCCGGGATGGAATTTATTTAATCCCCTGGTATTAAAAATGTAAACAAGATAATTTTGTAATGGAAAGTGCTATTCAAAAATTTTTTTTTTACAGTTATAATCCTAGGGTATTTATTTAACCCCGGTATTATAATCGCCTCGATCAGGCTGCAGGGGTGTGGACCCAGGAATTTCAATTAGTAAAAAAAGCATTTTAAATTTTTCTCTCAAAAATTGCTCAAACTATTATGGACCTCAATGTCCTCTACAATGCGAGTACAGCATAAGCTGGGAAAACTCGAAATTTAGGGTTCGGGTACCTTTTGCGCTTTTCCATTTTATTCATGTTATTGTTATATATACAAGAATTAAAAGGGCCGATGTGCATTTTCCTTCTCATTTTATGAGGGAATGATTTAGCGTCGGCAATTTATTTTCTATCATCTATTTTAATGAGAATAATAAAATAAAATATTTTTGACTATAATTGTAAAGAAAAATTACCTAATATTGTTGTCAATGAAGCATTATAATATGATGGACGAAGACAGCACCCTGGGGGTTCAGCCGATCTAATTCCACCACTCCATCGAATAAATATTTTTCTACCAAAATGCGTCCATCAAATAAACGATGAAATACAGTATAACGTATCATTAAGTGCGACGGTTTGGGTAAAACAGAGAAGCAAACAGGTGATCGCCCAGAGGAGTAATGTGAAAAAAAGGAAAGGCATAAAATAATAAATAAACCAACGTAATGTGGCGAACAAAATAAATAAGAGTTGGCGAACGCTGTTTCCTTATTTGTTTATTTTGCCCAAGCCAGACGAGTCGTCATCACATTTCCAATACCTGTCGCTCTTCCACTGTCAAGGTACACGTAGGTTTTGGAACTTTTATTCCAGTGGATGTATTAGATTAAATATTATCGAAAATCCCGCGAATTTTTGTTAGGTGCAGTTACTACAGTATTATGGCCGGCCGCCCTACCAAGTAGAATCCAGCGGACCAGTGCAGGCTCAAAGATGCAGATAACTTGGTCGTGTGCACAGTGCCGGTAGGGAAACATGGTAGGACTTATTCTGGTAACCTCCGAACTAATTGCGTGACTCCACTGTGTTTCCCAAGTGGTTCGGAATCCACTATAATCAGGAGGTCCACTGTCCTATGGCCTGGGACTGTGTGCTACTAGTTACAAGATGGCGGCCGATTGAAACCTTATATATACCTACAGTATGAATGTTATGTGTTCCCAATCGTTGATTTTCAAGCGATGGTGGAAACCGGCCTTTCTAATTATTTATACCGAAGAATCGTAAATATTTAAACAATTTCTCGAATCTGATATACATGATTGGGCGGAAAGTATTAAGATCTGACCAACGAATGAATAAAAGATGAAAATGTCCTTGTAAACGTTCCTGCGAGTAAATTTGAATAATACAATTATCTCTCTACAACGGGAATTCGGTATGTGATGGGCTGATGGTTTACTGTCGGTAAAATCAGAAAACCAAGTTATTACAGAAAGTTGCTTCGGTTCAACTGAACGGAGCACGCGACGAATGAATGAGTGCTAGCGGCTATTGATAAGCGACAGCTAGTGGCGGACTGGGCCGGCGGGCAGACGGGCGTTCGCCCGCTGGGCCGGGCCAGAAATAGTTGCTTGGGGCCGGACGTCCGAAGGAAAAAAATAGTAACATGTTTCAAAATAAAATAAAATTTGTGTTAATAACAAGCATTATAACAGCATTTTGAATTTCAAATGTAAGCGAAAGTCAGTCTTTTTGACCTGAGGAAGGGTATCCGAAAATACCAGGGTCCATTTCCTGGAGACCGCTGCTACCTCAAAAAAAGGAAGAGCAAAATGGATAGGGCATTTGTTAAGACACAAAAATCTGGTACACACCATCAATGAGGGCACAGTGGGAGGAACCAATAGGGCGGCCGAAGAAGAAATTCATGGATCACCTGAAGGAGGACACAGGAGCTCAAACGTGCCAAGAGCTGAAGAGGGAGGCGCACCACCGAGAGAGCTAGAGGATTATATGCAGAGAGAGTTGCTGCTAACCATTGTGACCTCAGAAGAAGAAGACCAAGCTACTTCATGGGTAAAAGTAACAACCTCGTTATAACCGAGGCCATAGCCAGGATTTTTTTTCGGGGGGGGGGGGGGGTTCAGAAATTTCATTAGATATTACATAGTGGTTTTCATTTTTCCTCACAAAATCCGATTCTATATCTAGTATCAAGCCATTTCATTTCGAGGGGGGGGGGGTTTGAACCCCCGTGAACCCCCCTTGGCTACAGCCTTGGTTATAACCGAAAACAGAGAATCAAGAAAAATCTGACTAGGCGGGATTTGAACCCTGGCAAGGCATTATGTAATTTCGGTAAATTATGTAATTGTAACAAATTAATTATGTATTTAATAAATAAATAGATTGTACCATCAATGGATTTAAATTCAAATTCGATAGCACTTACAGTAAAGTCGCATAATACAGTAGTATATCTATCTAAAATAAATTATTAAAATAAAAATAAATTTTATTTTATTAGAAATATTCTTACCGTAGCGTAGGGCCATAAATTGGCCTAAATAATTAATACAAATGTTTCATGGCTCAAATAATTAAAAAGGGCTATCCAATATCCTCTATACACGAAAACACTACTATAGTATATAAATCTAGGATACGCAACAAAAGCAGTGATTATTTGACATGAGACAGCATTTAAAGGGCTGAAGGCATTTCCAGTATAATTGTTCGTTACACAAGTTCCAATTGATTTATGACTACTGCATTATATATTATTAATAACCGACGAGGCCCTAACGATGCATTGTAAACATGAATGAGTCAAATATTTAACGTAATATTGATCATTCCACGTTGTATGCCGTATGGGCTGCAACCACAATATATTACAGACTAGTATATTATTACTATTGATACATTTTCAATGTGTTCTAGGAAAACATTGCGTTTGAACAGAGTATGAGGCTCATGACTGCTTTGTTATGAATTATCCACCATATTATGGGTGGGTCGGTACGTATTCATAGCAATATACCTTCTGGTGAGTTGTTAAATACAATATATGCGGACATGTAGAGTAGTGGTACAGACTCCGACTTTCACCTGGAAGGTTGTTGGTTCGAGCCCCACACTTGCTACATTTTCTGGCCATGCTTTCCTAGTTGAGTGTAAGAGAGGGCTAATAGCCCTAACTCCGCTAGGTTGGCTTAGTAATAGAACAAAAAATATTCAATATTGATTTATTTGAAGAATCAGTAAAATCCGGGCTGATGGGCCGTGGTCGACATGAAAGCGAACTTCCAAACATTTCGTCAACATCTGCGGTTGACATCTTCAGTGGAACTGCGTGGACTTCTAAGATTGTATCTTGGAGGCTCAGCAGCAACAGTGCCTTTGCTGTTACATTGATTTATTTGTTTATTTATATATGCATTGCATACAGGAATTTTTAGAGTGACAAGAGGGGGGTCCAGGGGGTCCGGACCTCACCCTCCGAAATATTTGCAGCGTACACTAGATAGAAAGGAGTTACTTCACTAAATGACATAGTAGGCCCACTGAGCGAACATTCGCAGAATTTTACAGTGCCATCTACCGACCTACCGGCTGCATTGGAAATACTGTTTCCCCAAATGACCGCTAGAGTATTTTTTTACAACTGGCGTACTTTTCATTGCAACGATCAAATTCTTCAATGCATGTACATGCATATGTCTGGCACCTTCCTGGGGGGTTCAAACTCAAAGGACCTTATTTTCCGAAGTAAGTGGAATAATATGGGGGGGGGGGATGAAATTAAGTAATACTTAGCGTACTATAAATCATAAGAAGGTTCAGTTAAAGAATCCAAATAAAATTGCGGAAAGCAAGATTAGTGGCAGTGCCGAGACATCCAGCTGCACACTGCTTCCTCCAATGCAACTAATGACCTCCAATTATTATGTCTGCCTAATTGGTGGGAGCAGGCTACCTTAATTTTGACCTGTTTTATTGCTCTCTATTCTTGCTTCAAATGAAAAAGTCAACAATTCAGCCTGACATAAGAAGTTACCATCCAAAAAAAGTTATTATTTGTTTAGAAATTAAAACATCAACGACAGCTGATGAAATAGCCATTTCAAAAAGCGATCTATCCGTTTAGGGGCAGAGCAGCGACATCGCAACATCTCCACTTTACAAAATTTACGCTAGGAATGAAAAACACAAATAACGAAGAAAACTCGCTGAATGAAAGCGGTGAGGTGCGGCTGCGCTAGCCTCACTCACCCCTCTCACCGGCCCTCTATCCTATATCCCCGCACATGTAATTTTTATTTGAGTCAAGTTTTTTGCATATTTTTCATTTTTAAATATTTTATTACGGAGTGAATTTGACAGAGAACATGTTCAGTAATTGCGGGGACTGTCCCCCCATCAATATATTGCTAATGCTGTTACAGTATGTACAGTATAGACTCTCTGCTCTATATTTCTCATTTTTATTATTATTATAGAGACTAACAATACTGTATGAGACCGACATTGCTATTCCTGTCTCTCGAAAGTGTAGTGTTTTTTTGCTGATTGATTTTCAGCGTGTACCTAGAAAAATAAAATAAATTCCATTGCCTTTCTTCTTTCTTTCCTCTTTCTATTCCTTGTCCAATATTCCCTGGACAAGGAGCATATATTACAAAAATACAATACATAATGATACCATCCCGCATCCCCAAGCTGGCGCTTATTTGGGACAAAAGACTCATACAGTGCTGCTAAACGAAGCTTAATAATAATAATAATAATAATAATGTTCTGAAGAACTTTTTCTGAACCCAATGGTCCGACCGCATGGATTTTGGACATTATATTGTTCGCTATTGCTACTTACTGTCAATGACCCAAAAAAACTGTGAATATTGGAAAAATATATAATAAGGAGGATTTATGGACCACTATTCGAAGACGGAGAATGACGTACAAGAAACAACGCCGAAATAGACGCAATACTCAACGGAGAAGACATAGTCCGGTTCATAAAAGCGCAACGCATAAGATGGCTGGGACACGTCATAAGGATGCCAGACGACCGCATGCCAAACAAGATGTACAAAGCAAGCATGACAACATGCAGGACGTCCTCAGAAACGCTGGAAGTTAGAAACTGACCTTCGCGAGTTGGGAGTCTGCAGATGGTGGAGCGTCGTACAAAAAGACGACTGTAGGAGTGTTGTCGAGCAGGCCAAAGCTCATCAAGGGCTGTAGAGCCAGAAGAAGAAGAAGCTTTATATTGTTTCCATACGAATTGTTGGCCAATGGCAAACTGGTTTCTGGTAAACGTCCTCGATGTCAACCCACGTCTGCGGAAATGGCTATGTAACAGGCGATTGTATGTAAATGCAAAATCTGTAATAACTTGCTTAGCAAATTTAATAAAAAATAAAAAGATCAGATTTTTAGTTTCCAATTTCCTATACGTAGGTGCTCTTCACCGCTACACAGCGTTATGTTCCACCCAAGCGCATAGGCTATATATAAAGAACCCCCCGAATAATTCGTTATTGACAGTGGCATATTGTATATTGTAAAAATCAAGGTATGTATCGAGTGGAAAGGTTTTGTAGGTGGGGCGTAGATAAAACAATAGCATGGTGTATGAGATCAAAATACGCTCATCAACGGGCCTTGTGTAACCCCCTTGTCCGTGAATATTGTATGCTTTGTATAGAAACTAGCACCATATTGTTCTCACAGCAACTTCATTAGCTCCCGAATAAAAATTTTAAATCAGAAAGATTTTTTTCACTGCTGTTCTGCTCAGTTCATTATACACCCTTTAATTTCAATAGCGACCAATCAAAATATGGTAAAATCAATGTAATGCAAATCTCAACAGGAATAAAAAAGTCCTAACTTTTTGACGGAGGCAGAAAATGATTAAGACCGCTTAATAGATTTTAAGAGTTTTTAGATTTTTAAGCGAGTAGGGGCCTATTCTAATTAAGCCCGATAGGCATTCAAACATGTTAGCTATTTATTGCTTTCCTATTAAAACAATTATATAAGGAAAGCTTTGTGATAGTTGAAGTTTTCGATTTCGAGATTGAAACGGATTTACACGTTTTGAGGTCTGTCTGTTCGTCGATTTGTGGGCAAAATTCTCGTTTTGCATATAGGTTCACAAAAATCATATTTTGGGACCAGTTTAGAATGTTTTCTTGGGAAAACCACCATTCATCACCATAACATTTAAGCATATTATAATATAATATATTAATTATAATCATTTATAACATTAATTAATATTTATTATTAATATAAATATAATATATTAATTCATTAGAATTCATAAGTCCAGTTTAATTGGATACTTCAGAGTTGTAGCAATAAAATATAAAATATACTAAATAATGTAGCTTATAGGTTTACAATAATAGTACAATATGGTTTTTACGTAAAAAAGGAAAATATTGTAAAATTAACAAAGAAATGTTGGTATTTTTAATTTAAATGAACCAAAACGCCAGTAGGCATGGGTGACAAGAAAATGACGTCACATTTCGTTTACTACGACTACTACGACTACGACTAACTACTAGTAATGAGGTTCTGTAGGGACAGTTTTGGTCACTAGGTTCGCTGACGACAAACCGATATCCATATTATTCAAAATGGCCGCCGTTTGCGTGTGAAAGCTAAGCTCTTAGCATTTAATTAATTCTTTTCATATTTTTTATAATATTTTAACTATGCCTGGACCTTATTTCGCTGCATATAATTTAATATATATATTCTCCATGATTTATAGAAAAATATCACTTTAAAATAATACGTAATTGAAAATAATTTTAAAATAGTATTGAGGCTTATGGAAAAATCAACGCTTTGATATCATTGTAACTGGTGCTGCCATCTACAAAATGACGTCACAAATGAACCTCATTGCAGTACTAGCGGCTACTCCACGGCGTTACTAATGACGTCACATTTTGCACCCGCTTTTTAACCATCAAACGAAAAATATACTTTTCCCCTACTAAATAAAAAATAATAATTTTAAGGGGCTCAAAATAAATCAACTAATGTATTAAAATAGGTTTTCAAACATTGTCAAGTAGCGTATTGCTATAAAATATGCATACATGATTAATATGACCAATTTACTGCATTTGCCCCCCCCCCCCGATCATTTGGCTGCGCCTCGCCTTACCTTCTGCTCTCTGCGACCCTGTCCATGATATGTTCCTCAGTTCATTAACTATATACCGGCCTCCTATTTTACCCTGTCCATATCAATTTCACGTCTTTCAGTTGTATAATTCACTGGCTGCAGTTGTGACTTCATCATCTACTGGGGACTATATATGATTTCCAATTGTATTTTGTGGAGAAAAATACAACTTGGTGCTGGAGCAGTATGTATACCCGGACCCGATTGTACCCCGTAAGCCTGTTGCATTATATCAATGGTAAACATGTCTCAGCTTGTCCATTTTCACTCGTAGCCGGTGTGGGTACACATCAAGGACGCGTGACAGTTAACCAGCAGCCAAAATTGATATCAATCAATCATCATCAATCATATCAAAAACTAGGAATCAATGAGTTTCGTTGCTGGTCGAGGTTCAATGGGCCCACAACGTATATAAAAATAATATACCTGAAACCAGACAAGGAAGAGGCTGAGTGAATCTACTAAAAATTAATCGAAATTAGAGGATATGGAAAAAACTGGGTTTGGCGGGATTCGAACCCACGATCTACGCCTAACAGGGGCGTCGTCTTCACCGCTGGACCACAAGCCCCGACAAGTCCAGTAAATGCCAAATCCTCTACTTATGCTCTAATTGACATGATTCGTGTTGCTAGACAGGTTAGCTCAACTACAAAACTATCTAACCGAAAGTAGATCGTGGGTTCGAATCCTGCCAAGCCCAGTTTTTTCCATATCCTCTAATTTCGATTATAACGAGGAGGTTACCTCTTCAACCAAAGTTAATTTAATGTCAGCGTTATATATACCATATAATACTGCAATATACTAAAAATTATGTTGTTTCCCCACGGTAGTCCGCGAATCAAAGGGCAAGCGTCATTTACTGTGAAGGCAAATGAGTCGCGAAACTTACGATGAAAATAGTAAACTTAAGTACGCTAAAGTGGCGTCAATAAGCCCCCCCCCCCTCGAAATGGGAAAACCTACAAAGGGTTGTGAAGAAACAGCCAAGGCTTTATTTCTCCAGCTTACAAAGCTAACATTCCAAAAAGCATGTCGTTTCCTCCAGTAATTATATTATTATTAGTTATATTTAAAAATATTTAAGTTAAATAGTAATAGTAATTAAACATAATTTTTTATGAGCGTTGAACATGTGTTCAGACAAACCTTTCGGTTTTGAACTTTAATAATTGTATTTTTCTCCATCGATAATAAATAATTAAAAAAAAAAAACTAATGTGTAATACATAATTTGTCAGATCTAATAGATGTTCGGGTGAACAATGAGGGCTGTAAGTGGTTTGGTTCGTAGAATTCAACGTCTTCGCGGGCTCCTGCCCGCGGCGAGAAGTTGATAGCTGGAGGCGATCTAGTCTTGCTCCCCCCTCCAAATATTACTTATACACGCCACCCACTGGTAGGCTACAATACACGAGATAACACGGATTAAATAACCAAATTTGGTAACTTGCAGACTTAAAAATTTATTGCGTATTAAATTTCCTGTTAACAACCAGAGAGATTCGACACTTGAAACCAATAGACACTGAAAGGAGAGTGGACAGTAAGTTGTGTTGAAACAGCATCAATCATTACTGGAGGCTCCATGCGGAACATATCGATAAAAATTATTTAAACCTCGCGCAACGCAACATGACCGCCTCTCTCACAAGTTAAATGCTACCGAAACAATGCATACTAAATTACATATCAACTTTATATTTTTTTGTAATTTTCCCCCAGTTTTTCCCCATGCAAAATTTATGATATATTTGCAAGGCAAGAAGAATCGCGTTGCACGGTGCTTTGACATGAGCCGCGGGGTCATTTAAAAGTGCGCGCGGCTCTAGTTATTTATTTAACTTATAAAACGGAGTTTTTTCTCTGGTTGTGTATAATATGAATAAATGACGGGCCGCATTCCCATTTATTAGAGGCCCGGGCCCAGGGGGCAGCCGGCGAGGCGACGTCAATTCTCGTTTTTTTTTTTTCAATTTGGGCACACCAACACCCGATATGCCCTGGTAAACAAAAACAATAAAAAAATAAGCTAATTTCACAGCTTTCCCGGCAATTTCAAATGAATCTGCTACAGTTCACCAGTAAGCGATGATATTTTTACCTGCTAGTATGTATTTGAAATTACTTACTTTACTTTTTCGTGCGTCCAAGGGAAGTTAAGGGAACGTCCCAGAATCGGGTGAAAATGTAGGCAGCGCTGTCGGCCTCCTACAGGTCGTCTTTTGTTCATTAGACAGGACATAGGCTGCCCTGGAAGAAGTGGTCAACGTCCTGCCTCTGGCCACACGAACACAGGGTGTTACCTGCGTCTATCTGGCCCCATCTCACCCTGTTGGTTCTCACAGGGTCTGCGCCCGAGCAAAGTTGGTTGAGCACCGCACATGTTCTCCAGTCGAAGTGGATCCCAGTGGTGCTGACGGGCGCGGGTGGGTACCAGATTAGACGTTCCAGGGGAACATGGCTGAGGAAGCTGCTTCTTGATTTTAGGCGTAAGTCTTCTTGCGGGATGGCTTCTCTCCCACACATCACATGTCTCTCATCGAAATATGATTTAAGATTATTTAAAATCAATTATAAGTTTGTTTTAATGTAGTATATGGCATTTTATACTTCTGCTTCTGAGATCACAACGATTGGTTGACAGTAACTACCCACACATCATCCTCTATCTCCCGCGATTCTCTGGCTTCATCTTCAGTTCTTGGTGCGCTCGATATCCTGTGTCCTCCTTCAGTTGATCCATGAATTCCGTCTTCGAGCACCCTCTTCTATTGGTTCCTTCTACTGTGCCCCCGGCCCCCTAATAATGGAGTGCATCAGATTTTCGTGTCTTAACAAATTCGTTTTACTCTTCTACTTTTTTTTAGATGTAGCAGCTGTCTCTCTTCTTTAATACCCCCCCCCCCCCTCCAGCACTTCCATCCTCCAGCTGATGTGTAAGACTACATTTCCAACTCTTCTAGCCTCTACAGTTCCTTTCAAAAAATAAAAACCCGTGTCGGACGAAAGGCAAGGAAAATAATAATAATAGTGTAATTCCCAAAATAAATTCAGTTACATAAATTTAGATAATACATTTTTCTTCTTTGGGTCCCTTGCCATTGTGCAGCCAATTTGCACGTGGAGGCAAGGTGCCGATAACAATATAAGAACTAAAAATTTAAAGTAGTAATATGTATAAGTACAGATCCATTTGGTATACAGATGGTATGAGGTATGTTGAGAGGCATGTTATTACAAGTTCCAAAGTGCTGGGTCTTTTTGTAGTATTGCATGTTTCACCTTGTTTTGAAATATTTTGCGTGTAGGAGCGCCACGAAGTTCTAGAGAAAGTTTATTTTATTCAAGTGGCCCTATATATAAAAACGTTTTTTTGAAAAATTCCATTTTGGGCGTAGGTGGCACAAACGACTCTACACGTCGGGTTCTGCTATCGTTTGCGGGTACAATAGGTCTGTTCCCGGAGGATTGGTAAAAAACACCCAGCACTTTATACACGTAAAGTGACCTAAGAGGTAAAACATTAATTTCACGAAAATGAGGAAAAGATGGCTCGGTACGAAGCTTATTTAAAATTATGCTAATGAAGTGCTTCTGTAAAGTGACCAGAGGCTTGATCTTTGTGATATAAGTTCCACCAAAGGCAATGAGAGCATTTGAAATACATTTGGGTTAATCCTGATCTACAAATATCTTTGAGGTCTATTTTTTAGAATTGGTCCAAGTTAAAGTATACCTTGACAGGTTTTCGTATTTCTTACAATGTCCTTTAGCAACCTTTTTTTTAAGGGGTAGGGGCGCTGGAAGACTTGTTGCCCAGGGCGGCGAAATCCCAAGGTCGGGGTATTTCATTAACTCCTCCGTACCTGCGGCTTACGATGGTTTTTCGAAATAATAATAATAATATTAATAATAAATAAGAATTATATTTCGTTATAGTAGAGTATATTATTCACTTTCAATTTGTTCGAATATATATTTTTTATTTATTTATTTATCGCACTAGCCCCCCCCCCCCCTATTTGATAAGAGTTTTTATAGTGGGGGGGCTCTCCGCAATTCTTTCCAAGCCGGCGATATTGATGTCAATATTCCTCTCTCCTACTCGATTGGCCGTCCATCCGTGCAGACACGAGTTACTCATTGTATCGGGCAGATAGCCTATCATGCTATCATGCAGTCTTACTAATTACATGTACTGTATTGTTTTAAACTTTGTACCAATGAATCCATATTGTTAACTGTTATTTTTGGAGGAATAAATTTTACTTTACATTACTACTGTATACAACGGTTTTAATAGGCTACATGAAAATCAAATCCCTGTAACCATGGTATAAAAGCTACCTTAAATGCAATAAAACGCTGTATTCCTGCACTTCATTTTGCGGGTGATTGCAAAATTGAATGGAAATTCGATACATGATTAACTGGCTTAATTCACCGGGGCTGATTAGACCACCACGCACTGCCGCATATTTATAGCTTGCTCTATACTCATTGTTAATATTAAAACACTACCGCATAGTAAATATTAACAAGTCGCACCTCAAATTTAAAATTTATATCCCGGCTTAATATATTAGGTATAGAATATTGAATACAGTTACATATTTTCATTGCTTGCTTCTAAAAATGTTTAGTACATGAAATGGATCCGGGGCGTCCCCCTCACGCTGCGCACGTGGCACTATGAGAGAAGAGAAAGAAGTTTCTAAAAATTTTAAATCAAAACCTTGATGCCCAGTTTTATGGAGCTTGAATTAAATCACAGGTAAGAGGAAATCAGGCATTCAGGGGGGGGGGGGAGGGAGTTACTCACGAAATCTGATCCTTTTTATTTTTTTATTAATTTAATGCTATACTTAATGATATACTATAGTATAGTATATCAGAAATTTAATGCTAATTTTAACTATTTTATATCTTACATTGAATAATAGGGAGCTATTGACGGTGTGAGTTTTTTCATGAAACATAAGTTGGGCCATATAACTAAGAAAAACCGTACGCGGCGGGCGTAAAAGCAAGATCCAACTTGCAAACGCCCTAAAAAAAACTATAAAAAATAAAAAGTTGGGCCATGAAATAGAAACATAGATTTTCGATACAATCACTTTGCCACAAATTAAAATAGCCTCATAACTCATAGCCTATATAGTAATTCAATTAATAAAATACTTTAGTTTTTTATCTTCATAATATAGACGTATTTTTTTATTTTAGTTTTTTTATTTAGTAAATTAATTTAAAAAACTACTATGCATCAGAGTTTGGAATATTGTCTCTTAAAATACTATTAGCATTAGTATTTCCTTCTAGACCTTTTAAAGATCAACTGTTTTTTCCACTAGTTTTATGGTAACTAAACCATTCAAGTTTTATGATTAAAAAAAACTCCTGGGTTAATCCTACGTGATTCACTTAAGAATATGGCGCCATGTTGGTGTGTATTGGAAGTAGATTAATCAAAGTGACTTTTAATGATTTGGTATACTGTAGGATTAAGTGGTAGTCAATATTACGTATTAAAAAGCCATGTTATCGTGATGAAATAACTGATCAGGCTATGATTCAATAGGAGAAAATGAACATTAATTAGGGTATTTAGAGGTAGGTAGACATTGTGTTGTTTTGTAGCAATTTCTACTTTAAAAGAAAATTGAATTTTACACAGCTATGACTTTTCCTACTAATTTTCAGCACCTATAGGTAAAGCTAAAGCTTCTTTAGTGAGATTTGAGATATGATACAGTATAGCAGTGCTATACTACATGATGGTAGACGGCCGCTTACTTCTTTTTCGGTGCTGACCTCTTTGCAGCTGGCTTAGCGGGAGCTTTCTTTGGCTTAGTAGCCTTAGGCTTCTTGGTTGGTGAACCCTTCTTAGCTTTTGTCGGTGAGGAAGTCGCGGCTGCAGATTTCCTAGCCGTTGCCGGTTTCTTAGCCGCCGGAGACTTGGCCACCTTCTGTTGGTTTTTTTTTTTAAGATATTGGACTGTAAGTGGTTTTCTACCATTTTGTGGTCGCTGCCCAACTTATCAAGGTATATAATGGTACATAATGTAATAATACTCATGGTACCCCAAGCATTGCAATGGTTTTTTTACATGTTTTATTGTATGTACTTTATTGAAGGAAATAACGATTGATTGAATAACTGAAATCGCCGGCTCATGTTTAAAGACTAATTTTATAACTTACCGACTGCACCACGTCTCCAACGAATTGCGGATTCTTAAGTTTTTTTTTTTATTAAAAAAAATAGCTTACCTGAAAATAAATGAAAAAAGTTAATATAAAAAAATTAATAACGGAACAATTCCAGTTCTTGTACGATATGCTTCCAAAGTGCCAATGTCTTCGCCTCACAGACGACAGTGTTAGGCTTAAACTCTCGTTTCTAACTACTAGATACTGTGGCCACAGGTCATATTAAACAGCCTACGACCGCGCGCCCGCTTTGAAAAAGCTCCGGTGTGAGTAAAAAAATAATTACAGGGCGAAATTCGAACTGCCCCCCTTTTAGGATTAAACTCCAGCTTCTAACTACTATACCACAGTGGCTACAGTTCAAATTAAACAGCCAACGACTGCTGGCTATGAAAAAGTGCCGTGAGTAAAAAAATAATTACAGCGCTAAATTCGAACTGCCCCCCTTTTAGGCTTAAACTCCAGCTTCTAACTACTAGACCACAGTAGCTATAGTTCGAATTAAACCGCCTATGCCCGCTGGCTATGAAAAAGCGCCGGTGTGAGTAAAAAAAATAGGTGTCAGCGCGAAATTCGAACTGCCCCACTTTTAGGTTTAAACTCCAGCTACCAACTACTAGACCACAGTGGCTACAGCTCATATTATACCGCCAATGACCGCTGGCAATGAAAAAGCGCCGGTGTGGGTAAAAAGCAATTGCGATGATAATGCAACAACGATTGGCTGCACGCAGTTCCATTATGGAAAACCGTTTTCCGCCGAATTAAAAAATGATAAATATAAACCGGGAACCACAACTATAATGAACCCACGTATACACTCGTACATATTCAAATCTCATTCCCCACAAAGCATTATATTCAAATCATTTCTATTCGACATTAAATTCCAAGATGGCCAACGGCCGTGCAATCTTAGTGGCCACCAATTGTCTTCAACTGACGAGTTCTAGACAAAGGCAATAAGGATTCTTACATTTTTTAATAATATTTTATTCATTGTCTTGCACATATGTTTAGTACCAGCATTGGCGGAAAATCTCAAAAAGGGGAGGGCTCATTCCCGAATAAAAAATACAAGAAACACTAAATCTTCCAGAACCCTTCTGGCCCTTCTCATTAACAGATGCGGTTCCAGACCTCATAAAAGAGGGAGGCACTTGTCAGTGGCGTGACGATAGGTTTTCGATGGGGGTGGTGTATAATTTGGCGCCCCTCCACCCATTTTCAGAAAAGTGTCTAAAATGCGGAAAACCGTTCTTTCTAAGTTCCTTCAAAGCCCCCCCCCCATACCCCCATAAGCTCTGTTGTGTAGACGTCCCAATAACTTTACTCTATTGCCTCCATTCTTAAAAAAAACTACCCCACTATCTAATAACGAAGGCTTTCACAGCCGGAGTTTACGGAGTTGCTACGGTACCTCCGTGATACATCCTTAAATGTGTACGAAGTGCCACTGAAGATTTCGACCGCAGTTGTTGACGAAACGTTTGGAAGCTTACTTTCAAATCAACCACGGCATATTAGCCCGGATTCTTCTGTCCCCTTACCCCACTATCACCCATTATTCATTGTCCTGATAAGCAGGTCCCCTTCATAGGGTGAACTTTGTGTAGTCCTTCTGGTGTTCAGTGATTGTACAATGTTTTTTAATAATATAAATAAATAAATAAATATAATAAATACTCATACTCATGTTTAGTACCAGACTACCAGGAGACTGAGCATTAAGCTCTGTTGTGTAGACGTCCGTATAACTAGACTCCATGGTCTCCATTCTTAGAAAAACTACTCCACACACCCAGGGGATTAAATTTTAAAATGTATTGGCTTTTCCTTCAATTACTAAGCCAACCTAGTGGAGTTAGGCCTAGAAAGCCCTCTCTTACACTCAACTAGGAAGACCCGGGACTACCTGCTTTAGATGCTCTCCGAAGCATGGCCAGTAAATGTAGCAAGTGTGGGACTCGAAGGACAACCTTTCGGGTGAAAGTCAAGCGTCTGTACCACTACTCTACATGTCCTGATAATTTTAGATCGATAGAGCATCAGAATAAATCTTCCTACTTCCGAAGCAATGTCTTAACATAGCCTAATTAATCAATTTTAAAATATACTAAATATTACACACTATATTATTGCGTAACAAGTATAGATTAAAATAATAACTGCGATATAATAAATTGCCAGAGACTCGACTGGCTAAGTATGGCGTATAGTGGGCAGTAAACGTAAATGGGTATTGAAAAGTCATAAAATGCTACACATCCCATAAAAATATATGTGACTCAATCAATCTGCAATGTCCAACCCAACGTGCTAAATAAAAATAAAAATAAAAAATACAATAACTTCAGTCCAGCCAACAAAATGAAGTAACTCATTTTTTTAATGATTCCAGAAACTCACGTGTTAAATGATGTGCCATGCATGGTAAGCTATGACAAGCTATGCATCTATACAATACGCAACAGTGAGTAAGAAGTTAGATGTGTTAGAAATCAATCTAGCAGTTAGAAGTTAGAAGTGTTTTAAGATGTGTTAGAAGTCAATCTAAGTATTCAAAGTTAGAAGTGTTAGAAGATGTGTTAGCCATGTTAGGAGTGTTAGGTAGAATCGTGTTTTGTTCACGTGCAGACAGGAATTGAACGCCTGGTGGCCAACTGCAATGGTTCAATAATATAGAAAAAGATCATTACAGGCCCTGGTATATAGGAGGAATGAAGGTATACAGACAGGTACCTAGGTACCCAACGATAGGAGAGAGTATGAGTCGTAGCCAGGTTCAGGTAGAGATAATAATGGTCATTACCGAGATGATATTATTGTAATTTGAGTCTGTGTCTTCACTATAGTTAACTATAGTTGGTCTTTTTTGTTTCCAACCTGGGTAATAATAATATATTTTAAATAATTAGTATAGGTAAGGGCCGAGTGTCCTTGCACGGCCGCGCCGGTACGTTCAGCCATTTGAATTACCTACACCACCCGGAGGCCTTCTTTGGGGGACCAGACTGCCAGAATTGTTTTATCTTGTATTTTAAACGCGGGACGCTGAGAACACTTGATATTGAGATGAGTTTGGTTGTCATAGTACACGAGTGTTTCCGTATTCTGCGAGTAGAGGAAACATTGGGGGGGGGGGGGTAAGAAAACTGCAATGAAAGAAAGAAAACTGTATTTCTTTTCCATATGACGAATTTTGGGTCTTCTCTCGGTCCACCCTTACAATTAACCCATACCCAATGCTTCGGACCCGTAAAAAAATTGGATAACAGGTCCGGTGTGCGAAGAAACAGGGTACAGGAAGAGGAGGGCGAATGACGAGAAACAGGTACAGGTACTACAGTCATCGAAATTTATGAGGGAGCAGAATGGAATCGGAAGAAGTCTGAAGGAGGAAGAGGAAAGAGTGAAGGAGGTTCATACATTACACTCGGTCGACTGTAGGTCCTGAGGCGAATGGATACAAAAGCCGAGATGCACTGACGGTTAAGAAACGGAAACTAACTCACTTCGGCCATTTGATGAGGAACGGAAATTATCGGCTTCTGGATGTAATAATCCAAGGGCAGGTAGAGGAACTGAGGGCTCCCGACAGAAGAAGAATATCGTGGTTGAAAAACCTGAGGCACTGGTGATTTGGGATTAACGTAACACCAGGGTTTATTTTTAATACCGCATTAATAAGGTGTCTTGTGATGGTGTTAAAATAAACCCCAAGGTGTTATATTTATTGATTTAATTGTTTTAAACCAAAGAGTGCAAAATGTGTGGGAAATTCAAATTAATAAATTATTGGAATACAAAAGAATGCTTGCATTGTTTTATAATTGATTACTTATAAACATTAAAACATACAGGTAGAATTTTGGAATGAAAACTCCCCAAAAATATAGCCGAGGATAAATTTATTAATTTGAATTTCCCGCGCATTTTGCACTCATTTGCTTAAAACAATGGAATAAACCCCGGTGTTACGTTAATCGCCATAATAGGGCTGCTGGAATATTCTTTGAACTGTGAAAATCTGCATTTTCTAAGCATACTATTGCTGAGTTAGTTGAGAGGGGAAGTTTTTCGCCACCCCCGTTGGGTCGGAAATGAGGTGCGCAGTCCCGGCGTGCGGCAAATAGAATATTTCAAATTTGATTGGGTCACCCCTCTAATAGCTTTTCTGCCTCACTTCCGAAATTCATCAATTTGCTTCCGGTCGTCTCAAGAAAGAAAATGGCGGATATTCAACAGCCACCATCTTACTTCCAAGGCAACTAGGTATACTGTATGTTTGTATCTGCAATCGAATTGTCCCTGGTAAACAGTCGACTTGCACAGCTGATAAATAATTATGCCGCTATGCTTTGTTAATCGCAGAAATGAAAAATGTGATGGTCCCAACGAGCCAGGAGAAGTTATTTTCAGTTGCAACAATTTTATCCCAACGCTAAAGATGGAACAATTTCATTGTCCAGAAGGGGTAGCTGTGCACCTAAGATAAAAAATTTTTGGGGGGGGGGGAAGTTTGAATAGGACCTTGTTTGGTATTATTTTAGATATCGCTCCTTGAATTGCCAACGGTTCTAACGGCAAAATGCTAACTTCTCGGGAGAGTATTCCAACACGCGCTCCTTCCTACACTTCAGCCAAGAAATTTTAAATTTTTCAAGAGGCTTGCAGATACGACGATTGGATAAAAAAAAGAGGGGAGAAATGAAATATTTTTTGATGGAATAAAAAATTGATTTTTGCTTAAAACAGTTGGCAAATCGAGAAGCTATATATATGTGTGTATATATTGTCAAAAACGCGTTTGTTTGGTCAAAAATTTGGAACCGCCCATCGTGTACCTACAACGCGCTTACATATGTAGTACTGCATAATATTGGCACAGATTGCAATGCAATCAGAGTCACGGATACGAATTTTCCACTGTTTTTTTTTTCAAAAACTTTTTATATCTGGAGCAATCAAAGCCTGATTGAGAAAGCAACCTTCTGGGTATTTACCACTTAAATTATGCCAAAACGAAAATTGTGTTTATTTTCGAAATGGGTGAATATTGGGAAGTCATAGATTAATAATTCTGTAATTTAAATAGAGGTCACACTAGACTACCAGCTGCCCGATCATGGCGATTATAATACCGGGATTAATATAATATTCTGGTATTAAAAATGTAAACAAGATAATTTTACAATGGGAAGTGCTATTCAAAATTTGTTTGTTTCCAATTTTAACCGCAGGAGTAAGTTAATACCAATCGCCGTAATCGGCCCACAGGTATACCTACTTAAAGAACCGGTCCGAGTTTACTCGAACATGCTTTCCAATTTATCAAAATTAGTAGATAGAGAAAATGAGCAATTACATGGTAAATAATTTTCCTCTAGTTAAATTTAAATTTCTGATATCTTGGGGGGGGGGGGGTTGTCTACCTGACGTCACTGGAGGTGAGGTAAATTCTAGATATGTCAGACCAACACATTACCACACAGCAATAATGGCAGGGCACGCAATGCATTTCAGTGTGAATTTTCTATCATTTTTTCAAAAAAAAAGTTTTTCCACAAAACCAGATAGTTTTTTGGGAAAGCAACCTGTCCGGTTTCGTTACTCAATTTAACACCTACAACATGCCTGAGGGTAGAAATCATGGATAGCAAGGTTTCGCAGAAAAATTATTTTTTAGTCATTTTTCATTCAAATTTAGTTATTTTTATTTTTTACCCCCAGAAGCAAACTGTCAAGGGGCAAGCGACCCCCGGCATTTTGTCAACATTAATAACGACTACAATATATGTCAATTTAAAAGAAATCGTCGGAGCCGTTATGGAGAAATAATTTTTTTAGACGTTTATTTGTAGGTTTTGAAAATAAAACCCCCAAATTGAGTTAGCCCAAAATAAAAAAAATTATTCCGAGATATGATTTTTGTGAACCTACACGCCAAATTTCATCAAAATCGACCGAGTAGTTTGCCCGGAAATCGACGCACAGACAGACAGAGCGACAGACAGGGCGACAGAGCGATAGACAGAGCGACAGAGCGATAGACAGAGCGACAGAGCGACAGACAGAGCGACAGACAGACATTTCGTAAAAACCACTTTTTTGGGTTCCTGGGACCTCAAAAACCTGTAAATCTCGGAATCGAAAATTTCGACCATCACAAAGCTTTCCTTATACTACGTATAAATTGGAAAGCAGAAATTCAAAGAGGTTTGAGCAATTGTTCAGTATGGCTGGGTGTACCTGTAGGTTAGGTTATTATTAGGTACGAACGAACGTGACGCAGGGTTTGTATAATGGCAAAATACACAGTATATATATTTCTATATACAGGGGTGTAAAGTAGCAGGCCTCCTCGTGGTGCACCCTGGGTAACGCTAAATCTGCTGCAGCGATCGCCAAAACCGAACCATTAACATGATCGCCTCAAGAGGAAGAAGAACACAAAACGGCCCTTTTCAGGGCCCAAACACCAACGACGCCCTCCGCATCGTTTTCTGGAATGCGGGAGGACTTAGTGACGCCAAATTCACTGAACTCAAGACTGAAATTTCAAGATTTGACGCCGACATGTTCATTATTGTCGAAGCTGGTGCGGCTACCGAAGCACCTTGTTTTTATCAATTGACGGATTTCTCAAACTACATTTTAAAACGCTCTAGGCAAGTTGCATCCGGAATAATCATCGGAGTAAACAATAGAGTACCAAGCACCTTCACGATTCTCCATGAAATGGAAGACGACGACAAACTGGAAGCCACACTTGTCAACGTATGGGCCAATGGAGTGCATTTCAAAATAGTTGGACTTTACAACCCGCCGAACAACGACCCCAACTTCGATAGCATCACACAGATCACTCAACACCGTAATAGCATAGTAATTGGCGACTTCAACGCACATTCTGCTCGCTGGGGATACAACACAGCCAACAGGGCCGGCAGAACAGTTGAAAACCTTATTGATACCACAAATCTCATTCGTACACCGTCGGCTGCGACTTTCCTCGCCTTTGCTGGACAAATGAGTACACCTGACTTAGCTCTTGCTCATGTCAATTTAGCTCCCAGAACAGAAGTGTTACTCGCAGATGCAATGGATGGGTGCGGGCATCGTCCCCTCTGCCTCAGAATAAAAAACAAAAGCCAAATACACAATGCACCTAAACTCACCAGGTGGAATTTCAAGAAGGCTAACTGGCAAAAGTTTGCACGTTTAACAGACACCTATCTCAACAACAGGGCGGTCGATCTTAACCCAGACAAGTCCTACGGCCGTGTAATCAATGGTATCATTACTGCTGCTAAAGAAAGCATCCCCAGGGGCCAAGTAAAACGATACAAACCTTTTTGGAACAACACTCTCAATACCCTCAAGAGAACCAGAAACGCTTCCCGCAGGCAAGCTGAAAAATCAAAAAAATTAAGTGACTGCCAACGGCTAAGAAAAAATCAAGCTTCCCTCAGACGAGGAATATTAGAAGCTAAAAGATCCGCGTACAGGTCGTTCGTATCAAAGCTTGACTTCCGAAAAGACGGGATAAAAGCTCATAGATACATTTCTAGCTTAAACAATGAAAAAACCAGTCGCAAGTGGGAACCAATCATGGTCAACGGCAAACAACTTAACATGCCCAAAAAAAATTGCCAATGCCCTCTGCAAATACTACGCCGGAGTCAGCAGACTCAACATCACGCCAGCAGACCGAAAAAACGTGTTCACCAGAAGAGGAAGCAGCACCCCAGATGAGCATCCTGTCTTCGATAGCCATTTCACGTTTGAGGAATTAGAACTTGCGTTAACTACTCTGAAGAAAGGTAAATCAGCAGGTCCGGACGGCATCTTCCCAGACTTTGTCAGACACCTTGGTGCTCAAGCAAAAGTCACACTCTTACAGCTAATCAACCTAACATGGGAGTCCCGTGTCCCCGAACAGTGGAGAAAAGCAGAAGTTATAGCGCTGCTCAAAAAAGGAAAGCCCCCCAATCAACTCAGCAGCCACCGGCCAATATCACTCACTAGTGTAGTGCTGCAAGCTACTCACTAGTGCTGCAAGCTCGCAGAAAAGATGGTAGAACGCAGACTACGCGAATTCCTTGAGTCAAAGGGAACAATAAGCGATTGCCAAGCCGGATTCCGGAATCATAGATCAACAATTGACCAAATTGTCAAATTTTCGCAAACAGTAAAGGATGGCTTCCACCACAAACAGTCGACACTAGCAGTTTTTGTAGACTTCAAGGCGGCCTACGATAAAATCTGGCGGGCTATGCTCTTAAAAAAACTAAAACGCGAAGGTGTGTGCGGAAAGATGTTTAACTGGATAAAAAGTCTGTTAACTCAGCGATTCATCAGGTGTAAATTTCAAAACAGGATCTCATCGTTCAGACAACTGCGCCAAGGTTTACCGCAGGGAGCGGTCCTTAGTTGTCTACTGTTCAACGTTATGATCGACGATCTTCAGAGAGCCATTGAATCGGTCGAGGGCATAAAATGTCTTTTATTCGCTGACGACGTCGTAATGTGGGCTACCGGCTCCAAAGTAGAAGCTCTCCAGGCCGCAATGAACTCAGCACTCAACCGACTGGAACACTGGGCCAATTTCAATAAAATGGAAGTTAGTTCTGAGAAAACCATTGCCCAACTATTTACTTTCTCAACGAAATCAAACCACTTTAATCTGTTGTACAAAGGAGAAAGTCTGCAGCAAACCAAGATTTCCACATATTTAGGAATCACAATGGACTCTAAACTGTCATACAGCACTCACATCTCAACTACTGCAGCAAAAGCACAGAAACGAAGCAATCTTCTAAAAAGGCTGGCAACAACAAAATGGGGGGCGAACCAAGACGTACTGTGCACCGCTTACAAAACATATGTGCGCCCAGTGATGGAATATGGCAGTGAAGTCACGTCGCTGTCAGCGGATGCCAATCTAAAAAAATTCGATGTAGTACAGAACAACGCGCTGAGAACAATTACCGGTGGTGTAAAATCTACTCCTATTGTGGCAATGCAGCTCCAAACAGGTATTGAACCACTTGAAGCACGCAGAGACAAAATCACTCTAAACTTCTGGGAAAGAACCAAAAGGGTTGATGTAAGGCACTGGAACGACTACCGACCAGCAACTCAGAGACTGAAGACGCAACCAACACCTCTAACCCACTACAAAGTCCTGCGTAACAAATACCAAATTCCGACGCCCGTACGTGCGCCTCTGCAAAGTTACAATAAAACAGTGTCAGCGTTACCAAGCATAAACCTGAAAATACAAAGTACTGCAACTAACAAGAAAGACCTGAGCGCTTTTGAACTCAGACAAAGTGCCCTAGAAACTATACACAATCTATATCCAGCTACCGAGTGGCTCCATGTTTATACCGACGGCTCATACAACCCTGAATCAAACTCCACAGGAGCTGGATCTTTCTGTAATTTATTTCAACAGCACT
This sequence comes from Psococerastis gibbosa, assembly GCA_963971405.1. Taxonomy (NCBI): domain Eukaryota; kingdom Metazoa; phylum Arthropoda; class Insecta; order Psocodea; family Psocidae; genus Psococerastis; species Psococerastis gibbosa. Next base: position 12,674,736 of record OZ020488.1, on the reverse strand, counting down.
CAGCAGTAGGAAGGAATACAAGCAACTACGACGGTGAAGTTGTCGCCATTACCGAAGCTACCAACAGAATTCTCAACCTCACAACTAATCCCGGCAACCTGGTGTTCCTGATCGACTCCCAGGCGGGAATTCTGGCACTCAGTAACAACATGCCCACTGACTGTCCCCGCACATCAAACTGCCGCAACAAACTAGCCGAACTCATCAATGCTGGGTGGAATGCCAGGCTTCAGTGGGTCCCAAGCCACGTCGGTCTCGTAGGAAATGAAATAGCGGACAAAATGGCAAAAAAGGGAGCGGAAGCAGACCAACCCGAAGCTCCACAAACCCTCCAGTCAGCACGGAACATAATAGCCGCGAAAATCTCCAAGGCCACTAGTCTTCAACTTCGGAGCCTGAGCACTGGTAACAAATGGGAGCCACTCACCACCCCCGGACACATCCCGTCAAACTTGGAGAGAAGCGCTGCGGTCGCGCGTTTCCGCCTAACTACCGGACACGACTTACTCCAAGCCCACCTTCACCGCATCGGAATTGCTGACTCCGACATCTGTCCACTGTGCGCGTCCGGAAGGATGGTGGCCACTCACTTGGAGACCTGTTCCAGATTAAAACTTCTTCCTGCCGACACAACGAGGCGCTACTGGGAGGCTCGGCGTCTAATGGCCCAACTGCCACAGACGGGCGTTGGCTAAACTAAACTATATTTCTATATACAATCTAAACCGTCCTAATTTTAACATTATAATTTAGTCCGCATGTCCGCAAATTTTAACGGCCTACATCCGCATCAAAGCTACGCCCGCCACTGAAATCATAAATCATAAATCAGAATTGACTGTTGATATGTCTTTGCTCCCATAATATACGAGTAACGTCATAACATCAAAAGAATATACTAGATACAATTTAATTCTCAAGAAACCTACACTTGATAGGATCAATGTCACAACAGCCCAACAGCCCCCCGAAGAAAACATGGTTACGACCCTGCTGTATTGGCAAATGGCAGCTTGTGACGCCATACTTCCCAATCCCCTATCTCCAGTGCCCGAAAGAAGCCATACGATATACCACTTAACTGTTGCAGTCATGCCAGTTATGCAGTCTAGTTGTGTGGCCTATTTGCAAACTAAGTTATGTAGCGTAGGCGTATTTCTCCCTATGGTTGATTTGATCCGTGTTTAATTGCGACTTGATCAATACTGCTGTAAGGCATTTTTTCATTTTCTTATCGAATATTTTAATTAAATGTCGCTGGCGTTATTACAGCTGATATTAGTTTGGCGCGCCACAGCTCTCATTTCTCTCTCACTGCTCATTTTTTTTATGGCATTTACGATGTCGGGTGCCCAGTTATTTTAGTCGAGTATAATAGTAATTGTAACGCAGCTTGCACAGTGGGTGGTACTGTAAATTCTTCATTTTAATGACGTTGCACGTACTAATAAAGGATTTTGTAGTGGACTGAGGTATTGAACACGTCTCATAATCAGCCCAGATAAACTCTTTGTCAACGCAATGGTGCCGTTCAGTGGCGCCAGCTTAGAGTACATTTCTCCAAAGCGATTTTTTGAGCTACAAGAACATAAGATAGGCTTACTGTTGGTTGATTTGCATAAGACATATTGGGAAATGCCATTTTAGGTTGATGCCCATTATAATGAGCCCTGATAAACTCTTTTTCAACGCAATGGTGCCGTTCAGTGGCGCCAGCTTAGAGTACATTTCTCCAAAGCGATTTTTTGAGCTACAAGAACATAAGATAAGCTTACTGTTGGTTTATTTGCATAGGACATATTGGGAAATGCCATTTTAGGTTGATGCCCATTATAATGAGCCCTGATAAACTCTTTTTCAACGCAATGGTGCCGTTCAGTGGCGCCAGCATAGAGTCCATTTCTCCAAAGCGATTTTTTGAGCTACAAGAACATAAGATAGGCTTACTGTTGGTTTATTTGCATAGGACATATTGGGAAATGCCATTTTAGGTTGATGCCCATTATAATGAGCCCTGATAAACTCTTTTTCAACGCAATGGTGCCGTTCAGTGGCGCCAGCATAGAGTCCATTTCTCCAAAGCGATTTTTTGAGCTACAAGAACATAAGATAAGCTTACTGTTGGTTTATTTGCATAGGACATATTGGGAAATGCCATTTTAGGTTGATGCCCATTATAATGAGCCCTGATAAACTCTTTTTCAACGCAATGGTGCCGTTCAGTGGCGCCAGCATAGGGTCCATTTCTCCAAAGCGATTTTTTGAGCTACAAGAACATAAGATAGGCTTACTGTTGGTTTATTTGCATAGGACATATTGGGAAATGCCATTTTAGGTTGATGCCCATTATAATGAGCCCTGATAAACTCTTTTTCAACGCAATGGTGCCGTTCAGTGGCGCCAGCATAGAGTCCATTTCTCCAAAGCGATTTTTTGAGCTACAAGAACATAAGATAAGCTTACTGTTGGTTTATTTGCATAGGACATATTGGAAAATGCCATTTTAGGTTGATGCCCATTATAATGAGCCCAGATAAACTCTTTTTCAACGCAATGGTGCCGTTTAGTGGCGGCAGCATGGAGTCTATTTATCCAAAGCGATTTTTCAGCTATAAAAACATAAGAAAAGCTTGCTGTTGGTTTATTTATATAGGGCAGCATTTGAGGAAGATCCATTTTAGGGCTATGCCCATTATAATGAGCCCAGATAAACTAAATATCAACGCAACGGTGCCTTTCAGTGGCGCCAGCTAAGAGTCCATTCATCCAAAGCAATTTTGTGCTAAAAAAAAAATAAGAAAAGCTTGCTGTTGGTTTATTTGCATAGGGAAGTGCCATTGAAAAATATTGACTTTTGGTTCTATTACTAAGCCAACCTAGCGGAGTTAGGGCTGTAAAGCCCTCTCTTACACTCAACTAGGCGAACCAATTATAATGAGCCCAGATAAACTCATTGTCAGCGCAATGGTGCCGTACAGTGGCGCCATCTTAGAGGCCATTCATCTAAAGCAATTCGTTGAGCTACAAGAATACGTTTACACCAAACGCAGGAGCGTTAACTTGAATTCCCGGGGGTTAACGGTCAACGAGGGAGGGAGTATGCTATGTGCTAGGCTTAATTGTTATACTGAAAATGCTAGAAACTAATGAAAGAACTTTTTTCAAACTGATTTTTTATGTATTGCAGGTAAGATTTTTTTATTTATTTTTGTATTTTAATAAAAGGTTAATCGCATACAAACAATTCATTTAATGTATCCGATTGACCTCTTCAGTCGCCTCACTAAGTTACGTAATAGGTACGACACGTCTGCGATCGCATGGCGTGTAGAGACTCGCACAAGTACAAGCACGCTACTACCTGGCCATCGAAGTCGATTTAGTAGAAGTATGTTGCTGATATATTCTTCTTCTGCTTGTTCTTCTTCTGGCTCTACAGTCCTTGATGAGCATTGGCCTGCTTGACAACACTCCTCCATCCAGTCGCCTCGGTTTTGTACGACGCTCCACTATCTACGGACTCTCAACTCGCGAATGCCAGTTTTATTTCCAGCTCATCCTTCCAACGTTGTCGAGGACGTCCCGCCAGTCGTCTTCCTGTCATACTTTCTTGTACATCTTGTTCGGCATGCGTTCGTCTGACATTCTCACTCGGTGTCCCAGCCATCTGTGATCTGATACCATTCTGCTGGCATATTGTCTCCCCATACTCCCCTTGCTTGCAGCGGAAACCAGTATTCTAGTCCCGGCGTACTTTACGAGCTTTTTGTTCTCCCCATGGGGCATCCACTCTGCTTTGGGAATAGTATTGGATTGATAGAGAATACTATTTGTATGATCCATTCATTAGAATTCCCAGGTGATTATTGTGGATTTCCGGTGAGATGCGTTCCGAGCGGAACCACCTTGAAACTATTATCACTCATATCATATATCATTTATCATAATCATACAGTTCGTACTAGGAAATTAGAATTTTGATTATTTGGGCCTTCTTAATAACAACGATTTTGAAGAGGAAAATATGGTATGAAAAACACTAGGCTCGTATTGTGTAAATAGTAATTTCACGTTAATTTATTCCTTAATAAGAGCGAAATTGGAATACTACGTATATTTTTCCTGTAAGGGCGCGTTTGTATTGTAAAGACTTGAGCAGTGCATGGAGCGAGCACATACAGTGGATACTATAAGTTCTTATTTAAATACTTACCCTGTCCTTTTACGTACTTCACTTACGAGATTACATCATTTCATAATTTTGGTCAGCACTTTTGAAATATTAATTCCTTAATGTGTTTATTTTTTATCAAAACTTAATAATCAAAATGAACAATTTGAAATTTACTTCACCCTGAGCAGATACCTGCTATGCCGTTTAGTGACTTATTTTTGGGGTTAGAAATGTAAACAAAACCATTTTGAACATCGCTTTCCATTCTAAAATAATTATGTTGTTTACATTTTTAATCCCAGGTTCACTTCACTTCACTTTTATCCATGTCCAGCAACCCCGGACAAGGTGCAATATATTTTAAAAATTTAATACATAATGAAACTATCACGGTCTAGCTTCCGCTTAGGTGCCCATTCCATTGACCGGCTAGGGCTATTTCCAACAACGGTGACGTGGTAGCAGACATTCAAGACTTAGGTGGCGTTTCCATCGACCTCGCATTGCAGAATTGACGGAAATGTTTATTTTCCTCTATGCCATAGTTAAAATTGATCAATGATCATACAGTAAAATCACAAACAAACAAACTAATATTAAAAAATGGCGTCATGGGATATGTTAAGTACAAACATTTTAATAGATTTCTATAAAAAGAAAAATTCTAATTTCCGTCAATGTCATTTGCATTCTGCAATGCGAGGTCAGTGGAAACGCTACCTAAGTCTTGAATGTCTGCTACCACGTCACCGTTGTTGGAAATAGCCCTAGCCGGTCAATGGAATGGGCGCCTAATCGAACGATGTTTGAGAAGTGGCACTGCAACATATAATTTTAATTAATAATTAAACATGATAAACCATTACAGAGTACCCGCACTCTAGCCCCCGCGCAAATAAATGCGATCCCGATGTAAAATAAATATAATGGCTAATTAGTCCGTATATGAAATTAATTATATTGTTATTTATTTTTTAATTTCCCTATTTTATTCAATTATTTTAATTAAATGGTAATTTGTTAAAATCTCTGGCAAAACTGATTCATTAAGATTAAAAATAATCCATGAGCCATAAGGTAGATAAATTCGGCACTCCCTGCATGAATTTGAATCGTATTTTTTGGATGGTAAACATAGGCTAGAGGTATGATAAACAAATCTATCAAAAGTGGAAACATAGGTCTACAAATCTAATGCAATAATGAATGTTTAACTCCTGTAAGTAAACAATAAAATCTATCATTATTATATACGGGACTTTTATAGGATGAAAACATATTAACTTCATTTTTATTATTTATTTACGATTAAATATGATGAACGGTATATCAAAAAGTTGGTAGTACAGTATACAGTTTCTTGCCACCCAGAACATTTAATGGGTAAAATGTGGCATATTGCACGACAGGCAACCAGGTGCAGCAACACAATAAAACATAAAACTTGAAGACCCACTTGTATAACACCTCCATTACACCTACGTGGCCGCCAACCTCATCTAAACCAGACATTTTCTGGGGAAATTAAAGCAACGGAAATATTCAGCGCCAGGCACGAAGTCAGATTGCAGAAAATCGGGCAAAATGGAACAAGCATTGCCTTCATAGAAGGGCGATTACCATTTTTTTTTTTTTTTTTTTCGTAATGCGACCCATAACAGATAAAGAGAGCCAATTCTTTTCGTGTCTCATCCTTTATTAAGGCGGGTATTCCACATACGTACATCGTCAATGAAAATTATGCAATTGAAGGACAATTCAATTTTTCATTGATGGCGGCCATTCCACATATTTCTTTCAAAAATTGACAATTTCCTATTGAAACGTATGCGCCAAATTTTTTAAATTTGTTTGCATTTGTTTCTTGAAATTGTATATGTTTTCTTCGTCGCCTTATTATTTAAACCTTATTATAATTGTTATACAGAAATGCATCTTTTTAAAGAAATCAATTAAAATAGTTGTACTTGTCATATCCCATGACGCCATTTTTTAATTTTAGTTTGTGATTTTACTCTATGATCAATTGATCATTGATCAATTTTAACAATGGCATAGAGTAAAATTGAAATGTCCTTCAATTTCATAATTTTCATTGACGATGTACGTATGTGGCATATCCGCCTAATAGATTGGTCTTATATAATTTTGTCAAATTATTATTGATAACAACATGAACAAAATATAATAAGATAAACAGTTCCATTTCCCTCATGCATATCCTCAAGTTTACCCTTATCATAGAAAGCCCTGCCTTAGAAAAGCAAAGACTTGGGTTCAATTCCCAATTTTCCTGATTTATTTTTTCGGTTCTGGAAATTTCCCATTAAAAACATGGGCGCCATGTTAATTTTCAAAATAAGAGGTGATAAAGAACGGAGGGGCTGCCGGGGGAGGGGGTGGTGTTGTTGGTATATGGCTCTGATTGATAGTATTGTCATACAAATAATACATACATGGCACATTAAATAATTATAATTCCCGCTTCTCAAACTTTGTTAGTAAAGTTTTGCTCATCTATACCCGAATAACGTATTAACTGATGATACTGTGTCTATGTTTTGTTTATTTCAAAAACCTTGGGGAAGTATATACTTTCTCCCTCAGTAAGGACCCAAAACTATGGTTCTACTTAAAAACGTCGTTCGTCTCAAGAGTTAATCTTATTGGCAAATAGCAGGGGCGGGTTCAGGAAATCCGCCAGCAGTAGGGGGCGCAGGCCGGGTCCCACCACTCTCTCACCCTAAAAGCTAAAGCTGATACGGTAGTGCAGTATAGACTGCAAAGTATGGCTGCTCATGCGGAGGGGGGGGGGTCCGGGGTTCCCTGCTTGACCTTGATGAGAAAAATACTGGTGCGAAGTAATAAAATTGTAACTAAGCAGTTCACTTGCAATTTTTTAACTTTAGTCCCAGGGAAAGGCACCCCCCCCCCCCATCTCTCTTCCCCCCCCCCCATCTGCTCAACATCTATATCCGCCACTGGGAAATAGTCGATTCCCCAACGTTTTTGTTGGGAAGCAAAAGTTTTGTTGCCATAAATAGCTACGAGATATGGTGATTGCGAGCGTTATTCCCTTGCTGCACGGGGCACCGCGCCAATAAAATAATAGAGTACAAAACGAGGGGGGCATCAAGAAATATAGAAATACAATAATGTGGAGCTGGTCGTTATTTTTTATGGAAACGAGGTCGTTATTCGTGAAAACGTCGCTCCTTCATCAGCATTTCCATCGATCTGCCCCCCTTCTCCCCTCGTAAACGTCAATGGCCCCCCATATTGTCAATGCAACAGGGGCGTATATGCAGACAAAGTTAATCAGTGGTATCGGTAACGTCAGTAGGGATACTTTGGTCCCATCATTATAGCGTATTATAACTGATAAACAAATCTATGTACATTAATACACCACGTCCGTTCGTCTGTCCAAAAGAATACCCTCGGATACCTTATACACAGGCGGTCTTACTCAACTAAGAGTAAAGCAGTCCCCACCAGTCCCCGGCGGCTCGGCGCCAAATTCCATAGCAACGCACTGGAATAAGCAATCAGTCAACTTGACAGTCCAGTGGTAGTGTGTTCGTCAACCCTCCGGGTGAACTGGGTTCGATCCTAGTTTTTTTTTCTTCAAAACAGCCGGGTAAGCCGAGACAGAGGCTTATGATACAGGCTATTGATCAGGCGCGGATCTAGAATGAGACCAAGGAGGGGGCTAAGATTAAACTTCGATTTTTTTTAAATAGGGCTGAAATATTGGGGTTTTACTAGCTCATTTTCAGAGCAATAAGGGTTCTATATTATAGGTAATTAATACAATCGAGCACAAGGAGGGCTCGGGGGTCTCCCCCGGGGGAAAATATGTGAAAAATACGACTGAAATAGTGGGGTTTTACGCATTTTGAGGACCCTAATGGAGGGGGGGGGGCAAGAGGCAGTTGCTGTTGATAGACACCGGAACGACGAATTAAGAGCTGAAATGGAGACAGCATAGTCGATGAAGCCAGTGAACGACGACTGTCATGGTGGGGCCACGTCGAAAGAAGGCAGCCAAATGACCTGATGAAGCTGGTAAGACATATCGAAGCTGAGGGAAGAAGAAGATGAGGACGGCCCAGGATAACAGTAGAAGCGAAGGTCCGCCAAAACCCCAGGATTGTAGGAGCAACTGCAGCCGAAGCACAGATCCGCAAAGAGTGGAAGGGAACCTGCTGGATCGCTGACCCCACGTAGGAATAAAAGCGAGGAAAAAGTAAAAAAAAATTATATAAATAGTCCTCAGGTGCCCATGAATGATGAACATGGTTTATAAAAGAACCTCGGTCAGAAGACTAATTTGGCCCGACCATGTTTGAGGGCGTTCATAACCATGCTTTAAGCGAAAGGTCACCTGGAATTTCAATTATTGTGACTCTAATCTGTCAAGTTCCCCAAGGACTTATCCAGGGGTAGGGCGCCTTATCCCTCAGACCCTATTCCAGCAAAGATAGCAGTAGTCAGGGTGGTTTATTCGTCAACAGCATAACAAACCAATCTGTAAAACGTTTTTAGTCAATAAGTCTACATAAAAAAATATAAGAGGAGTGAGGACAAAATGGGAGTTCTATAACCATACTCTCACAATTTATTTTTGGCGAAAACAAGTTTTTTTTGACAAAGGGCTTCCCTGAATTAAAACCGTATTAATTCCCAGCTAGTTTCGCGGATTAAAGTACCAACGTAGCTCACGTAAGTGAGCGATAGGGAGTCGGCGGTATTGCTTTAGGCAGAACCCATTGTAACCGAAAAAGAGGATATAGAAAAAACTGGCGGGATTTGAACCCACGATCTACGTCTATCGTCTATCCGGGGTGTCGTCTTAACCGCTGGACCACAAGCCCAACAAGTGCAGTGCTCTCTAAATCCTCTGCATATATATATCATTATTGATTCGGATTGCTAGAGGGTAAGGCGGTATTTCCACATACGTCAATCGTCAATGAGAAATGTGAAATTGAAGGTTTAATAGACATTAAAGGCATACTAAAAATTCTGCTACCACGTCAAAACCATATTTCTCATTGACGATTAACGTATGTGGAAACACCGCCTTAGCACAGCTACAATATACATAGAACCCATTATATTTCCAGTTTAAATTTTCGCGCCTATATTCAATCAAGTCGTGGCGCAAGACGGGTACAATATACAAGATGGAGGCGACGAACTACCTTCATAAAATTTAATATTCTGCGGGAGAATAAGGTTCCCATATTACGATGGCACTTCGGCTATTTATAAAGCATAATTTAAACGTAAAATTTAATTGATATTCATGCGGTAGATGGCATAATGGTATATTATAAGGTGCCAACTTTTCACAGGCTGCGCCTGCTTGCTTGCATTCTTCTCCATAATTCAATAATATACCTGGTATACATTACTACATCAGCCTATGTGGAAAACCCAATGATACTCTTTCAGTATGCAGATTTAAAGCTTAACAACCCTGTTTGAGTTCAACACCCTGGTCGTGCTAGATAAATAAAAAGCGCAGTGATGTGGCCAGAACAGGGGCGTAATTTCGGGGTACCTGGTGGGGTCAGGTACGACCTGACTAACGAGGAAATCATTACAACCTTGTTTAAAATGTACATAATTGACACCTTGCCCACCTTAAAAATAATGAAATTATTACCCATGACCCCTATCGGTGAAGGTCAGACCTTATCTTTAGTCTATGGTTAGGCACCCATGCAATAGGGTTGGGTTGACCAAGGCGAAAAACACTGTGACATGACTGACCCCCCAATGAGGGTTGTTGCCTGACGACTGGCAGAGTAAATAGTTAGAACCGGTGTGAGCTGAGGCGGATCCAGCCCGTTTGGGGGGGGGGGGGGTAGTTGGGGTCAAAATAGGAAAAACATATGTAGGATCAGAGCGTAATAAATTAACTTACACTAAATTTGGGGGGCAGCTACCCCCCTCCCTCCTGTATCCGTCCATGGGTGCGATGCTTTCTTATTTATAAACTATACTTCTACTAACTTCTACTTTGATTTTGCACACCTGTAATTCGCTTATTTCCATTTAAGTCCATGCATATGGGCGCAACCTGTCAGGAGGGCTTAAAAGAAATTTAGCCAGTACGCGGGTTTCCAACTCGTGGCCTTCTGTTGGTGAGTCAGGGACGTTGCTTCCTAGACCACTGCTGTGGCGGTGAAATGTTAGGAGGGCCCTACAAGAAATTTTGCCGCTGGTTATTCCAGTACGCGGGTTTCCAACTCGTGGCCTTCTGTTGGTGAGTCAGGGACGTTGCTTCCTAGACCACTGCTGTGGCGGTGAAATGTTAGGAGGGCCCTACAAGAAATTTTGCCGCTGGTTATTCCAGTACGCGGGTTTCCAACTCGTGGCCTTCTGTTGGTGAGTCAGGGACGTCGCTTCCTAGACCAGTGCTGTGGCGGTGAAATGGTAGGGGGCCCCTACAAGAAATTTTGCCGATGGTTATTCCAGTACGCGGGTTTCCAACTCGTGGCCTTTTGTTGGTGAGTCAGGGACTTTGCTTCCTAGAATATTGCTGTGACGGTGAAATGTTAGGAGGGCCCTACAAGAAATTTTCCGATGGTTATTCCAGTACGCGGGTTTCCAACTCGTGGCCTTCTGTTGGTGAGTCAGGGACGTTGCCTCCTAGACCACAGCTGTGACGGTGAAATGTTAGGAGGGCCCTACAAGAAATTTTGCCGATGGTTATTCCAGTACGCGGGTTTCCAACTCGTGGCCTTCTGTTGGTGAGTCAGGGACGTCGCTTCCTAGACCAGTGCTGTGGCGGTGAAATGGTAGGGGGGCCCTACAAGAAATTTTGCCGATGGTTATTCCAGTACGCGGGTTTCCAACTCGTGGCCTTTTGTTGGTGAGTCAGGGACGTTGCTTCCTAGACCAGTGCTGTGACGGTGAAATGTTAGGAGGGCCCTACAAGAAATTTTGCCGCTGGTTATTCCAGTACGCGGGTTTCCAACTCGTGGCCTTCTGTTGGTGAGTCAGGGACGTCGCTTCCTAGACCAGTGCTGTGGCGGTGAAATGGTAGGGGGGCCCTACAAGAAATTTTGCCGATGGTTATTCCAGTACGCGGGTTTCCAACTCGTGGCCTTCTGTTGGTGAGTCAGGGACGTTACCTCCTAGACCAGTGCTGTGACGGGGAAGTGACTGAGCAGGTGACGGAGTGCAATGACACGGTATAATAATGATATTATGTTTTAATTTGTCGGTCACGACTGAATACAAATGCGCCCATGTCTACAACGCTGCCTGTTCCTATGATAATCCATTAGGTAGGCTACAAATATTTAGGCTTGTCTTGATGTTCTTTCTACGTCTCTTTCTATTCACCCTCTCTTCACAATACTTTTCCTTTCCTATTTATCCGTTAGGATAAGGAACGCTTTGTGATGGTCGAAATGAACGATTTCGAGATTTCAACATAATTACATGGAATTAATCATAACTCAGAACGATTTTTTCTAGTTTGGGCTGACTCGATTTCAGGGATTTTACCCCCCTCCTAAAAAATTGATCAAAGAATTTTTCAAAAATGGCTCTTTTTACTTCTCATATAGTCTTCTTCTTCAAGTTACAGCCGGATGGCTGGTTGGCAGCAACATGTGACTTTGATGCCTCCACTCCCCTCGATCCTGAGACGCTCTCTTCAGCTCCACGTATGTCTTGGCCCCTACATCCTCCATAACTTTCTGCAGATAATCGTTGCTTGGGCGCCCAGGTCGGTTGACGCCTTCTATTGTTACCTCTATGATGCAGCTTACTAAGTTTTCGTGTCTTTAAGCAAATGGCCAATCCAGTTGATAGTTCAATTTTGAAAAAAATATAAAAGACTCAATCATCGTGAAAAGTGACAAAAGAATAACTTTTGTGCAGAGCCTTTCTATCGATGCTATCTCACGCCAGCTATGGTTTTATATCCTAAATAGAGTATTTAAAACTGAACCGGTTGCTATTTATCCATAGCGGCCTTTCGAAAGCACCGTTTCAAAGGATCGTGAAACATATTGAAGAGTCAAAACTGGATCCATTTACGCTAAGTTTAAATGAATTTAAAAGAATGACGATGTTGTGTCCATATTGAACAATTGTATGTTTTACGTACATACTGTAGGTGCTATCTGTTTGACAAATCGATAAGATGCTATTTTTATGTTATTTTTCTCCTACTGATTGTTTCTAGGGTATTGTTTATATGCTTTAAATTGTAAGTGATGTCTTATTTGGATTGTGTCTGTTGGCAACGCAATACAAGCTTTATTTATTTATTTATTTCTAAAGCAAAGTTTTGGTTTTGAAGAAAGCTGGAATGGTTGACCACGTCCAAAGGATGGACGAGAATAGGGCCACCCGGAGACTGGCGGAAGTAAGGCCATAAGGTAGAAGACCCATGGGCAGACCGAAGACAACCCCTGAGGAAACAGTCGAACCACTCGCCGGAGCAAGAAGAAAAACAATGGCCGAGCTCAAGGCGTCAAACCGGGTCGAGTACCAGAAACGGGTCGGGGCGGCCCCCTCACGCTGCGCAGGCGGCACTAAGAGGGAAGATGAAGAAGGAGAGAATGGACCAAAAACCGCATGCAAATTCTGTTGGGCATGATTTCAAAAGAGAGTTTCAAAATGAAATGTTCCCGATTTCAGGTTAATAAATAGGCTTAATGTTTTTATGAACTGCTGTACGGGGTCATTGACTCCTTGTAATATGACAGTGGGTTCTTAATTTGTCAGTCACGATCAGCATGCCGTCGACAGGACTTTATTGGAGCTCCAACTCATCATACTTTTGATATTTTGAATATTTAAGGATTCATAAGGACCCAGTTCACGACAATAAAAGAATAAAGAACCGGTCCGAGTTTACTCGAACATGCTTTCCCATTTTTAAATTAGTAGAATATAATGAGTGGCCTAATTCCATAGTAATTAATATTCCTAGGGTTAAATTTCAGTCCCTAAACATTCCCTATCCCAAAGTACCGAATTGATCGATGTGATTGCATATCCTAGAACGGGTAGACCAATAAATTACAACACAGAAATAATGACAGGGTATGCAATGTATTGGAGCGTGAATTTTCCATAATTTCTTCAAAAAATTCAATGTTTCATAAAGGTATTACTATAGTTTTGATTAAGAGAAAAAGAATTGGATCCTAAATAAGTGCTATCAATCGTTCTCTCACTACAATAATCAATCTAGGTCGCAAACCAACAAGCTGAAATAACTTCTGCTGCGCCCCCTCCCCCGCCAGACCTTTGGTGCGCCCTACATTGTCTCATGATTTCATCATTTTTATGAGTGATAGTCAATATTGGTATTGTAGTCAACATGGATAACAAATTGAAATGGAATATTTTTATTAATTACGAAGATTTATAAAGGATTTTATTATACTTGGGAGGTGCAGTGCGCCCACAGCAATGGTGCTCCCCCCTCCCCCTTTGCACCCCACAAGCTCTTCAATTCAACATATTTCCTGTGAAATTTGCTTCAGTTAATAAAAAAAAAATGGGGGTGCTCTTTAAACTGTAGATGGGAGGTAAAGAGTTAGGGTTCTTGCATTAAGGGCCAACCGGAGTCGCCCATATTCCATTTTCTGTTCAAACGTCAATTTCTCAGTAAATATGGAACGCAGAACAATGAAACAATGCTGAGTCGCAAGAAGAATTTTTTCTCCTAATTTTGATACATAGTGTGTGGCCTTAACTAACCCCATTTCGGCACAGTTGATGAACTCCTTCAACTTGAACTCCTGAGTGACCGTTATTTTTTGCGAATCAAGTTCACTAACTATAGCCGATCGGTATTGATGTTTGCAACATACTATAAATCAAAATTAGGAGAAAAAATTCGTTTTGCGACTCAGCATTTTTTCATTGTTTTACGTTTGATATTTCATGAGAAATTGAAGTTTGCACAGAAATGGAAAATCGGCAACTCCGGTTTACCCTTAACTAATCGCGTGGACAAACTGAGTAAGAAATCTGCTGCAGTGGGCGGTACCTCAGCAGTTTTCTTACCGATAAAGAGCTACTGATAACGCCAGATCGCAGATAACCCGGCATGACAATGAAATAGTGTGCTTGTGAGTCACACAGAATCATTATGTTTAAATACCGCAAACAACGATCATCATTCTACATTGTCTTAGTAGTAGCCTCTATATGAATTCTCCACTACCAGTACAATATATAAAGGCCAAGCCGGAGGGTTGTGACCTTGAGCGTAGAGTGTTGAATACATAGAAATATAATAGAACTGGAGCAGCAGGAGCCATAATATGCCTTACGAGGCACCCATTAACCATAAGCCAACTATCAGAGATAAGTACCAACGCAAAAAATATCGAAGTCTTACACATTGCAGCATAGCAAAGTGGATACCTGGACCCGGTCAAAAACTCTGCAGTTTAGTAGTTAGCTTGTGCAGGCTATTTCCCCGCCGAATTGCGTACTTATCTTGTGCAGGCTACACTAGCAGCCATATTGATAATGGTCTCCAGCCACGGGATGGTTGAATATCCATTTTATAAACAAATATTGCGTCAGCCCCGCGTCGTTGTACCTGTTCCGTATTTGACTTGTATTATTTCAAATAATTGCAGTTTTACCAATTTCTGGCGCTTTACTGTCAAACTAAGTGTTCATATGTCAAGGCATATGCATTTCATTACAAAAGTTGGAGGTTTTTCTTCCATGTGGGGCACGTAAAAATGTTCTAAAAGGTATGTTTTTAATTGCTTGATGCACAAATTTTAGACCTAATGAAATCGTAATTTTTGGTTTAGTCAATAGTGTAAGCATGTCTACGCGTATACTATACCCTTCTATCGATTTTTACTATACCCCTGCGGTTTAAAACATATATTACGAACCCTCTGCAAAGACATTTTCAGGTCAGTCACGTGACCCCCTCCGGTTTGCCCTTAACTTCTCGACTACTGCTTCATATAGGCGGGTATTCCACTGGTCAATTTTACATCAAATTCGATTTGAGATTTTTGTTTTACTCTATGACATTCTCCATGTTAATTTCCTCATGCTCAAATTGATAAATTATCAGAGAGTAAAATCACGCGTTGCAAACAATAAACAAACTAAAATTCAGCAATGGCGTCGTCTAGAGATGATAAATAATTTAAATTAATTTCTTGAGAACGAACGAATTATTTCGTAGTTTAAATCATAAAATTTCTTATAGATTATAAAATTAAAAGAAAGACGGCGGGCAAATTTAGAAATTTGGAAAAAATTGTAAACAAAAATGAACCTTTGTTGAAAACAAGTGGAATGGGGTGTAAAAATAAATAATGCAACATTAATGATTTTCCGTCAATGACAAAATCAAATATGAAGTAAAATTGACCAGTGGAATACCCGTCTTACCGAAAACATGAACGACAAGGATTAACAGAAATGTATTTTCCTCACATTTCGTTCAGCAAAATTTTTGACAAAGCAGTGCAGCATCCAATCTAGACCATCTGACAAGGAATTCACAACAGAGGTTTTCTTTTTTATGCATGAGGTATTTTAGGGAGAATCATCTACCTATTGAGATGGCGACCAATGTTTGACTTCCGGAAAATTTCTTCACAACTTTTCATTTCATGACTCCGTTCAAAATGTTATATATTTGTGTATGTATGTACAATATGTATGTATCGATTTTCGGAAACACTCTAACTTCCGTAAATATTATCCGATTTTGATGAAACTTGACACAAAAATTGACCACACAAATGTCTTGATCGAGTTCGTTAACCAGCCGATTAAAACCTTATATAATTCATATCTCAGTTAATATCAGTCACAGAGGAATGAAATAAAATCTGACTAAAAGCCCCTATTATTATCTACGATGATGGTAATAAACACGTTTTATATATGACAAATCAACGATTTCAAAATGGCGCCCAGTCAAATTGAAAATAATTTGATAAATAAAAGTTCATAGTCGTTATTGTGGTTCGAAATTTGGAGCACAACAGTGTTTTGTGTGTTGACGTTGTGGTCGGGAAAAGAATGAAGTTTTTTTTTTTATCTACATAAGATACACTATAGCGTAGCATAAAGGAAAAGCGGGGATTAGCGCTCGCATGGAATCTCCCTACACCTGATCCGAAACAGATTTTTTCATTTCGATTGGCAAATGCCTAGTCTTCCCATTTGTAGGACAGGGCCTGTGTAAAGGCTCACCGGTCCCAACGGTAGTAGTAGTAGTATGGTTGGACACAGTACCAGGCCACGGTGTGGGCCCATAGGACAGGGGACCTCCTGATTATAGTGGATTCCGAACCACTTGGGAAACACAGTGAAGTCACACGATTAGTTCGGAGGTGACCAGGTCAAGTCCTACCATGTTTTCCTACCGGCACTGTGCACACTACCAAGTTATCTGCATCTTTGAACCTGCTCTGGTCCGCTGAATTCAACTTGGTAAGGCGGCCGGCTGGTCCCAACGGTAACAACCAACCTAAACCACATAAGAAAATAACATCGTATACCTACACCGACCGGCGCAAATACTCGAAAGAGTCCCGCACCTTTAGCTAATAAACAATAAATAAACTACTGCACACACTGTATATGTTTTATTTTATTGTAATAATGAAATATTTATGAACATATAAGTACTGTCATGCAATATTATAGCGAGAGGAGAGTCAACATCCCATTTGCAGTCGTAAATGTGTTCAATAGCTGTTGCTAATGGATCTATTAATGGATAAACCGATATTATTATTATACTCCAGGCAATAATTGTTAAAAATTGCAAACAGTGAAACAGCACAGCGCAAGATGATTGCTATTAGAGTCCTTTATAGGAGAGATAGGACATTCAAACCCGCCAGAAGAATTTTTCTAATGCTGCGGCCACCGGCTACTTATTTTCAATGGCTGTTCATAGGAGACACACAAAAAATATGAAAAGGAGGATCTATGGACCCCTATGCGAAGACGGAGAGTGGCATATAAGAAACAACGGTGAAATAGACGCAATACTCAACGGAGAAGACATAGTCCGGTTTATAAAAGCGCAACGCATAAGATGGCAGGGACACGTCGTAAGAGTGGGGGGGGGGGGGTGTGTGTGTCCCCCTTGCACCTCTCTGGCTACGCTCATTTTCCTACCCTTAGCACATTGAACAATTGATTATACGCCACAACTCATGTCAATATGGTATGCTTATCAATTCAACTTAACACGCTCATTAAAATACGATTACGAAATTATGACAGACCCCTATAACTTAAAAATTAAAATAGTTATATAGTACCCGCCAAAACTTTGGTCAAGTCGGCGCGACAGCTGCACTACAAATTTGATATATCTGATTCAGAAAAAGGGGGAATTTTGATGAAACTGAAGTGGGGGCGACTCAATACCACGATGTTTACCGGGGCATCGTTTGCCACTAAAATATCTGTCGTCAACACCTCGAACTTCGAACAAACCGTAAACGTGATATTAAGGCGCCCATTCCATTGACCGGCTAGGGCTATTTCCAAAAACAGTGACGTGGTAGCAGACATTCAAGACTTAGGTTACGTTTCCATCGATCTCGCATTGCAGAATGCAAATGACATTGACGGAAATTAGAATTTTTCTTTTTATAGAAATCTATTAAAATGTTTGTACTTAACATATCCCATGACACAATTTTTTAATTTTAGTTTGTTTGTTTGTGATTTTACTGTATGATCATTGATCAATTTTAACTATGGCATAGAGGAAAATAAACATTTCCGTCAATTCTGCAATGCGAGGTCGGTGGAAACGCCACCTAAGTCTTGAATGTCTGCTACCACGTCACCGTTGTTGGAAATAGCCCTAGCCGGTCAATGGAATGGGCACCTCAGCATAGTTTCCCCTCCTTCTGTATATGTCTCTTCTTGTGAAGAATGGCGATCATCATGGCAATTTGGACCTTGGAGACGGCTGCTCTGTAAAGAGAAGTCGTGTTCTTGCCAAAAACTCTGCCGTAGGCTTTTCAATTTGGATGTTCTTCTACTGCCGGGAGCCCTCCGCATAGCATGTCTGCTTTGTTTCTTCTTCTTTAAATGCCTCAACTATCGAAGAATGGCGATCATCATAGCAATTTTTACTTTGGAGACTGTTGCTCTGAAAAGGGAAGTCGTGCTTTTGCCAAGCCACAAGCCACTCCCTCAGGTTTTTCAACCAGGATGTTCATCTTCTGCCCTCAGTCCGTCTTAAGTTTAGTTTCTGATTGAATGAGGTTGGTGACGGTGATGTAACTTTCGGTGATATGTTAGAAGGAGTGGAGAGCCTTGGATTGACAGTAAATATCAATATTAGAGTTCTAATAACAAAGGGCAGGGGCGGAACCATGTTAATTGTACACCTGCCCGCACGCACTGAGACATCTCTCATTAAAATATGACTCATCCTGCCGTTACCGAAGCCCTATATGCCAGTTCGAGCCTAATAATACTAAAAATTGAAGAATTTATACCAATGCAGACGCTGATTTTAGAATATCATGAGAGAAATAGACGCAATATTCAAAGAAAAAGACATAGTCCGGTTTTAAGCGCAACGCATAAGATGGCTGGGAAACGTCGGAAGAATGTCAGATGACGGCATACCGATAAAGATGTACAAAACAAGCATGACAGAAAGATGACTGGCGGGACGTACTCGAAAACGCTGGAAGGATAAGCTGGAAACTGACCTTTGTGAGTTGGGAGTCCGTAGATGGTGGAGCATCGTACAAAACTGAGATGACTGGAGGAGTGTTGTTGAGTAGGCCAAAGCTCATCAAGGACTGTACAGCCAGAAGAAGAAGAAGAAGATGAGGGAATTTCAGTAATTCACATTGCAATACTTCGTCACGGTAAAAAAAAACTTGAACAAGTTATAGTAAAGTAAATCTTTATTAGGCTAGCTGCTTTAAATTTATTTTCAGTAATATTTGTCAAAGTTATTTCATTTTTACTATCGTTAGAGAAGGTTAAAAATCAAAATTGTAGGCATATGCGAGGTATCTATGGGTAACCTGAAAAATGTCCCGGGGCGAATTTCCCCAATGGAAAATAAAGGCAAACGATTGCCCCCCCCCCCCCCCCTCCCCCCTAGCATCCCATTTGAAGGAGAATTTGACAGTAGAATTCATTTTGGCCACATACCTAAATAAAATAAATAAATAAATAATGACTTTTTTGTTCTATTACTAAGCCAACCTAGAATAGTTAGGGCTATAAAGCCCTCTCTTACACTCAACTAGGAAGGCCCGGGACCGCCGTCTTTACATGCCCTCCGAAGCATGGCCAGAAAATGTAGGATGTGTAGGACTCGAACCAACAACCTTTCGGGTGAAAGTCAGAGTCCGTACCACTACTCTACATGTCCTGACATGCCTAACTCTTTGCATCTAGTCTCGCTCTCGACCAATTGGTACATTTGTGTCAAAACTAAGAAATATATTTAATGACGGACCCAGTCAATATTGACAGCGCTGTTGTCTGCCAACTTAATTGCAATTTGACGATGTAAAATACATTAATTTGATTTTACACAACATTCTGCGGAAGCAACATCCGTCCCGTTTGTATTGCAAACATAAATTCAATTATTGTGGTCCAAGAGACATCCACATACTGGGTCGACAGCATGGGGTTATCCAGCTTAGTTAGTTTAGCGGCTCTAAGTTTATTTCTCATATTTGTAGTACAATATTCAATTCTCACCATTGGTCCTGATTAAACACTGGAATATTTATTAGACGCAATATTTATTGGACGGAAGAAATATTTGTAATGTTTATGTTGAAGTATGGGATTTGAATCTGAGATATGGTTTAACTCTTTCGTATTTTTCTTGGGCATATACTTATTGGATCGAATATTGGAACAATATTTTAATTACAACTAATTATAACATTACAAACATGACTAATTTCAATCCCTTGAAATTAACGATACAGTCGATAAAATACAATACAATAGACAATATTAAAACACTTCTTGATATTTCCAATAAGGGTGCGATGGAAGCAAATGAATGTATTTGATCAGAAGCTGTCCATTTTTATTTATTTCAGTGTGAGGCATATAATAAAAATAGTCTTTCAAAATTCAATTGACTTAGGTTCAAGAGGCAACGTCCTCAATATAAACGAAATTAGAGAGTCAAGGAAAATCAGAACCCACGGGAAGGCATAAAACGTGGGTTCAGATTCCCCATCGGTTTCCGACCATTATTGGTATTGTTTCAGAATGAAATTCTAGCCATTGGTACACTGGTTTACCCACACTGACTGCATGTGCCAATGGGAAAGCTCCGACATGCTTACCAATGGCATTGTAGCGCGGTTTCCACCGACCTCTAAGTGCAAAATACACATACGGCGACGTGGTAGCAGATATCATTAATAAAGGCGGGGTTTCCATCGGCCTTTCATTGCAGAATGCAAATGACACTGACGGAAATTTTTGTTTTACTCTATGCCATAGTTAAAATTGATCAATGATCATAGAGTAAAATCACAAACAGACTAAAATTAAAAAATGGCTTCATGGGATATGTTAAGTACAAAAATTTTAATAGATTTCTATAAAATAAAAATTCAAATTTCCGTCAATGTCATTTGCATTCTGCAATGAGAGGTCGGTGGAAACAAAGCCTTTATTAAAGATATCTGCTACCACGTCACCGTATGAGTATTTTGCACATAGAGGTCGGTGGAAACCGCGCCTTAGCTCGATGTAACCAAGAATGGGAACGAGTAGACTGAAGAGATTATTTGAATACTATTTTATTTACTTAAACTAGTAGCAGCTGAGCTTCTGAGAAATGCTTTATGGTCTAGGAGACAAAGACGCGAAAATCCCTGATTTGTACCCCCTCATGGTAAAGATGGAAGCGCGTAGTGGTGACTGCACAGATAGGGGAGTGGGGACCGAGTTTGAGCCGGGATAAGGCGGGGTTTCCACCGACCTCTCATTGCAGAATGCAAATGACATTGACGGAAATTTGAATTTTTCTTTTTATAGAAATCTATTAAAATGTTTGTACTTAACATATCCCATGACGCCATTTTTTAGTTTTAGTTTGTTTGTGATTTTACTGTATGATCATTGATCAATTTTAACTATGGCATAGAGTAAAACAAAAATTTCCGTCAATGGATGTCATTAGCATTCTGCAATGAGAGGTCGGTGGAAACCCCACCTAAGTCTTGATGTCTGCTACAACGTCAATGTCTTTGCATTCTGCAATGAGAGGTCGGTGGAAACCCCGCCTAAGTGAAAAACACTGCCTTTTCTGTGCAGGGCACTTTTTTGTCCTGGGGTTGGGAAACAGGCCCCGAATGTGGATGAACCCAATCAGTCATCGATAAAAGGATGTAAAAGGCAGTGGGAAAGCACCGTATTACAATTCACTAGTATAGTCATCATGACTACAATTGCCATGATGATCGTCATTCTTCGATAGAAGAGACATTACAGTAAGAATAGTACTATAATAAAGATTGAGATATAAACATATTTCCACTTTGAAGTCATTGTTTTCCAAGTGTTCCACAAAATCCTATCAAAAATGTCACTTAGCCCCTTCTGCTCAATAACGTATTAAACCCAACAGCGAGACGAATCCCCGTCTATATATAAGACTCGCATATTATGTAGATACATGAGGTATGGCACCTATTAGGGGTCCATTGTCTGAGGCATTGTACACAGGTGACAGCACCGACATTATTATTGTAATCTGGCTCTATTTAAATATTCTGTAGACAAACAAAATAATGACACGGCTCATAATGGGGGGTCAAGGAGTGGGAAAAACCGGAGCGGAGGAGTGGGGCGCAACAAGTGGTGGTGCCGCGGTAAATAAAATCCAAAACAACGCCAGCATCCCAAATACCCGGCAAAAACTACAATTCCCTCAAGGCATAGCTTTTCACTGATTGCTCCTGTTTGCCGGCCATGCTAATTTTCAATGTCAAATTACGCATTATCATCGGATTAAGTTTGATTGGTGGGAAACTTCAGGTTGTTTGCTTTATTAGAGTAAATATTTTTGATACGCACTCATGGGAAAGTTGGAGGGCAGTGCAAACAAGCTATCTGACATCCCAAAAGAGAAGAAATATTAGACGTTAGCAGCGGCGGCATACCTTGGACACTACAAAATCAAATTCTTTCATAGACACCCAGGGTAGTTATTCCATAAAAGAGACAAATTAGCCATTTGGTATATTACATACGATATCGTATTACCGTATATTGGAATATTCTAGGGAGGGATAATTTAGCCTCCAGTTACAAAGTTATTCGCTCCCTAGCAAGATTACACCCATTCTAGAAGGTAAGACTGATAAGCAAAATAACGAATGCACTTAGCCAGGCCAGCTTTTAACATAAAGTCAAACATATTCGAATCTATAACAACATCGACTTGGATATAAGGAAAAGACTTCTCAAAACTCTAGTGTGAAGTGTGCTCTTGCACGGAAGTGAAACATGGTGCATTTACGAACATGACAAAAAAAACCTGGAAGCCTTTAAGTTGTGGTGCTACAGAAGAATTTTGAAAATTCCATGGTGAGACCACATAGCCAACGAAGAAGTGCTCCATAGGGTAAGCAAAAAAGAGCTATTATGGCCACCATTTCAACAAAAAGAGGCAAATGGATGGGACATATTCAGAGACACGAAGGGCTCCTCAAGAACATCATTGAGGGTATGGCTGAAGGCACCAACTCAAGAGGACAACAGAGGAAGAGTACCTAGAGGATGTCATGAAGGACCTAGGGTGTGGCAGCTATAAAGGACTGAAAAGGACCGCACAAAACAGACAAGCGTGGAGAAGAAGCAGAAGAGAACATTCGCTTCAAACCAATCCATAGATTGGAACTCAAGAAGAAGAAGACTGACATTCGGTATGTGCGTAATTTTCTATATACAAATATTTTAGTTAAGCTACTTAGGTAGTTCATACTGTATGTACAGTTAGGTGAAAGAGAGTCCCAATATCGCAGTTACGCATGTTTATTATACTCCCCTAGCTGGTGGATTAAACAGTTAGTGGGGAGAAAAATTATTCCAAAGCATTGGCTATCCATTGGATACTCTGACACATGAGCGGCTCGCGTTTTGCACAAGACGCAAGACGCGAAAATGAGCAAAACAAGAAAAAGACAACGCATACAAGGCAAGAAGTGACAAAAGTCTTGCAAAATTTTTTGAAGCAGTGGTTCACATTTGTATGCAAGAAGCCAGACAAGAGATTTAATTTCTTGTCCTGTCTTGCACGAGTCGCTACTTCTCGCTTCTCGTCTGTATCTCATATTTTGTTTAATTTTCTTTCCACTAATTAACTTATTTTAAAAATCCATTGTTTAAAAACTGTAGTAATTATTTTATTCATGCTATTACTGCGCTATAATGGTACCGCCAGGACGCAAATACAATCGGTTTTCTAAGTAGAATAAAACCGTCCTTATTAAGCTAATGCCGCAGGGCAGGACAGACAGATAGACAGACAGATTGACTTAGGCAATCAACAGCTATAAAGCAATAAACATATAAGAAAGGAAACAGGAAACACAACAGTAAGGGTGGCCAATTCTCATTAACTAGTATCATAATTAATACCGCATTTTTATACGTTATATAGGCCCCGCGAACGTCATTATTATAATAATGACTATGTTTAATATTTTATTGGCTGCCCAGCTAGTTTGTGAGAGGTCAGTGAAACGCAGTCCGAATTAATATCATATGTTTGTGGTGTTTTTGAATATATGATTAGCACGGCGGTGGTAATAAAAACCTAATAACGGAGACAAGTTCCCTACACAAATTATATATTACTCCTGTATACGGGTCTTATTTATTGCCTTCGTTACTCTGGCGACGGCGGGTTAAAAGTGTTGGTTACAATAGACAGGGGCCGAATTTTCGGGGCCGAGTAGTGACATTTTTTAGTTCATTATTTTACTTAGTAAGCGTAAATCGACACACCAAAATCTGGTTATTTTCATTTTTTATTTAAATCACTACGTATTTTATTAAATAAATAAATGTATTGCGTTTCTTCAATATTACATATTACAGTGAGAATATAATGAAGGAGGGGTGGCCCAAAGGTCTTAATACTAATAAGTTTAATAATATTTACAGTGTATACTTATGAGTACTTAATTTAGATTAAAGCTAAAACTAAACTAAAACTATAGTAGTCGTACCTAGTAGTAGTGTTCGTCGGGTTAATTACGACTTAGGCCTCATATTTGGGCCCATAGAGCGACCCCGACTTGACTGTCCTATGCCAGTCCATAGGACAGTGGACCTCCTGATTATAGTGGATTCCGAACCACTTGGGAAACACAGTGAAGTCACACGATTAGTTCGGAGGTGACCAGGACAAGTCCTACCATGCTTTGAACCTGCTCTGGTCCGCTGGATTCAACTTGGTATGGCGGCCAGCCTAAACTAAAACTATATATCTATACTACTTAATTTTATTTAGACTCTAAATAACATCACTTAGATGTAGTATTTTCAAATTGTAGAATGTTATTTCATAGAACTTAAGAAGGTATCGTATTTTTAATTTTTAGCGTTGTATTTATGTCATCAAAATGCAGAAAGTACTTCGATGTCGGAATGCGCATGAAGTAGTGCAGCACTAAAGGGGAAGAAGAAGAAGATTAATTCTCCGACGGAAAATAATTCTACCAAGACTGTGTTACCAATTTTCTATCGGCATTATTGTTACGCCGGTAATAAAACATAGATATAGGCCCGACAGGATGGCATTGCAATGCATCGCTGGCCGTCCTGATTGGATGATGAAGTTAATAACGATAGAATAACGGTGTAGCTATTACCACGACTATTGTATTCTAATACCACTGTTTACTATTATTATTATTGACAGAGCAGTTCGCGATAGCCCGCTTGCAATTAAACTATGCTATATATTCCATTGTCTGGCCTCTGTTTCCTGTCGACCTCTGACCCCAATATACAGAGAGAGACCCCGTATTTCCCATCAAATAATGCGATTCTTCCGAAATTTGAATATTTATGGCTGGCTCATAATGGTATTGTCGTAACAGTGTCTGCTGTTTAGCAAATGAGTATACTGCTAAGAATGCGTGAAATGGGCGGAATTTCACGGCTGTCATGTTGGTAGAACAAGGTTTTCGAGTACAATGATCTGAAGGGAAATTAAATTATAAATGGCTAGATGAGAAAATGGAAAAAAATGGTAATTAGACAAGGGATAACGTGTTGCTAGATGTACAGAGCAAGCAGGACAGGAAGACGACTGGCGGGACGCCCTCGAAAACGCTGGAACTGACTTTCGCGAGTTGGGAGTCCGTAGATGGTGGAGCGTTGTAAAAAACCGAGATGACTGGAGGAGTGTTGTCGAGCAGGCCAAAGCTCATCAAGCAGAAGAAGAAGAAGATAACGTGTTGCTGTGTATATCAAAGCATAGGCATATATTATTTCTTCTTTATGTTAGGTACTACTAATCAGTAATGAAGGATTCCTCAAGAACATCAATGACGGTATGGTTGAAGGCAGGGCCGTAGCCAAGGGGAGTTCATGGGGGTTCAAACCCCCCCCCCCTCCCGAAATGAAATGGCTTGATACTTGATAGAATCGGATTTTGAGAGGAAAAATGAAAACCACTATGTAACACCCAATGAAATTTCTAACCCCCCCCCCCCCCCCGAAAAAAATCCTGGCTATGGCCTTGGTTGAAGGCACCAATCCAGGAGGAGGAAGGAGTACCTGAATGACATCAAGAAGGACCTAGGATGCAACAACTACCTTGCACTAAAAAGAACTACACACAAGATAGACAAGATGGGAGACGGAGATTGAAAAATTCGCTGCAAACCAATCAATAGATTGAAACTCCAGAAGAATAATAAATAATGGACAACTTTCCATTATTTTTTTAATTAAGGCTGACCTGAGTCTGAGCTATTTTGACAAAATTAATTAATATCTCGATCCGTAGCAACAAAACTACTAGTAGGCTACTATAATATTCTTTTGAAGACTTAATAAAAAATTCAAGCTTTTGTAGTAGCCTAAATCGGCATTTTCTCATCTGAAATGTTATTACTCTAAAAAACACGATACATCGGTTGAAATCTTTTCAATAAGTCTTGGAGTGAAATAATGTGTAAGCCCTCCTGTGTGCAGTTACATGAATCTTCGCCGGTAAAGTCTAAACCTTAATGCTAAAATCCTAACAACCCCAAATTTTTCAGCGACTAAAAACACCGATGAGACCCCCTCTATAGCCGAACCTTAACTGCTATCAAAGTACGTAAAGCCTAAAGCCTAATTTTAAAAGTTGTTTAGTTGAAAACATAGGCTATAATTTTATCACATTTCATACGAATTTTGTACTAAATAAATAAATAAATATTGAATTTTTTTGTTCCATTACTAAGCCAACCTAGCGGAGTTAGGGCTATTAGCCCTCTCTTACACTCAACTAGGAAACCCCGGGACCGCCTGCTTTACATGCCCTCCGACGCATGGCCAAACAAAGTCGGAGTTTGTACCAGTACTCTACATGTCCTGTACTACTGACTGAAACGCCCCCCCCCCCCTGGGCTTGCAGCACATAGGGGTAAATAGCTGTGGAAGTTGCACTGCAGATTTTATACTGCTCATTGGAACGCCCATATTCCCATATTGGATATGTATATATTTTAATTTTTGCATAAAGGAACAGTCGGGGGATATCTAGGAACTGTCTATGGATACCTAACAACTGTTAATGTCTGCCTAATGCATTATATATTATATTTTTATTATTTATTGTATATATTATTAGTAGATCCTGAGTTCGAATCGCCCCAAGCCCAGTTGTTCTTTATCTTCTAATTTCGGTCAGCCTAATGTCCGCGACCGTCTAACAACTGTACTTCCATTGTTATTTTATTTTTTCATTTTATTGTAGTATTAAAGCGTGATTAAGAACAGTTCGTGATCAAAGAGGCTTCAAGTCGCTATGTGGTTTTCGTATGAAAAGCAACCAACCAGGAAAATGAAATTAAAATGACAAAAAAAAACACCAAAAGTGACCGCTTTCAAGAGAATGACCCATATGGCAACGAATTTCCATTCAGGTCAACATTATTATTCATGCATACATACATAGTGCATAGTTACGAATGTATTCGCAAGTTATCGTAACAATAGCATGTAATCTTTAAATCCACCAAAGGACACAAAGTCAGGATCAAATCAACGGAAGAGAGAGGATTTTGGAAAGCAATTGATAGCAACAATGTATTGTATTTAGGGACGGACAAGAGAACAGACCAAACTGAAAAGGGGAAAATGAAGAAAAGTTGAAAGATACAAGGGATGGTGGAGAGGGGAGGGGGCGAATCACCTGTTGACAGGGCGGCAAGACAAAGAGGGGAGGAAAAATGTCTCTCAAGGTCAGGTTCAAGGCTACAACCCCCATCTAAATAAATTCCACCATTCATACTCTTTCAATCACTGATGAGGCTCTTGATTGGCTAACATTCAAAAACAGTCTGAGTTCCAGATATACTGAGAAAATTGTATTCCACTGGTAGTACAACCAAATTTTTAGCTCACAAATAGTCACTCATTTTTAAAAATAACTTTGTACAGTTTTACTTTCACGATGGCGTGAGCCGAAACCGGTTGTGTATTTTTTAATTTAATTTTATACGTAAAACTATACAAAGTTACTAAGGAGACTATTATGTTTACTCACAAATAGTCATTATATAGGTATATAATAATATAAAAATAAAGTAATAGTCATATACATTAAAATCATACGGCAGGCATAGCACCAATACGAATGGATAATTTATCCGGGTTTATTTAGTAAATTATTTTAATATTAGATATTAAATTAGGACAGTTCATAGTTTATTATTGTATTTTATGACGGCGTCGAAAACAGTATGTACTTGTTGGTTAAACAATGACTGAATAAAGTACTGTGGTATTGTCTATTGTCTACCATAACGTAACTCAACAATCGCCTCACACTAATTGCCAACTGATATCTGACCATCAAGTAAGAGGTAAAACACAAACCATACCATTTTATTCATTTCTGAAAGAATCAATTTTACTTTCCGTAGGTACAAAATATACTAGTACAATGAAATATGCCACTACACTCGTGGGCGTAGCTATAGGAAACAGGCGTAAAAGTTGGATTAAATTGATTGTTTTTCGCGGGTTAATTTGAATTTTAAAAATTTAATCTTATTTTTTATATCTAGTTTAAATCCCCCGTACTTTTTAGTATTGTGTAA
Source organism: Psococerastis gibbosa (assembly GCA_963971405.1). NCBI lineage: Eukaryota > Metazoa > Arthropoda > Insecta > Psocodea > Psocidae > Psococerastis > Psococerastis gibbosa. Next base: position 12,646,221 of record OZ020488.1, on the reverse strand, counting down.
ATTTATGAAAGATCCCCCAATTTTATCTAGTGTTAACTCATCAAATCTTTGTGGGACGGACTGCCCCCCCCTGCACCTCTCTGGCTACGCCAATGATTACACTCAAATATTTTGTTTTTATTAAGTTTTTCATTAGTTGGGAGACAATCGTAAGGGGAGACGCCTTATAAGAGTAAAAATCAATATCTCATGAAATATCAATCGTAGAGCTGTCCAAAACATCACAACAAACAGAAACCATGTTCCTGAGCATTTTGATACTTTTTTTTGCTTCGGCGAGGAGCCATTTAGCCACTAATATGCGACATTTGTCCGGTTTATTCTTAAATAGTTTTGTTACTGTTTTTTTTTTTTTTTTTTTTTTTTTTTTTTTTAAGCATGTAAAGCCATATATATTTTGATACATAGGTACCTCTTTCTACCACATATACTCATTGGCGCTACGGCCCGTGCAGAGCCTTGGCCTGCTCTGCGACATCGCGTTAGCCAGCACGTTCTAGCGCTCACCTTCGCCTTATTCTAACACAGATTGGCCACAATTATTGAATTTGATTTTTACAAAAAACGCGTAGAAGACTCCTCTTAAAATAGACTCGTATCTGAGCTTGTCTCAGTTTGTCGATTATCACTTGTAGCCGGTGTAGGTTAACATCGAGAACGTATACCAGTTTGCCAATGGCAAAAATTCATACGGAAACAATACAAATAATGACAGAAATACATGGGGTCGTTGGCATTGAACAAAGGACGCATGGGCCACTATAAAAAGTCCATAAACAGCCCTTCAAAACTACATTAAAACACAGATTGGTCATAATTATTGAATTTGATTTGTGCCAAAAACGTTTTTTGTGTGGTAGTCCTGAGGAAGGAGTTCAAGAACTGCGGTTAATGAGGTTCTGTAGGGACAGTTTTGGTCACTAGGTTCGCTGACGACAAACCGATATCCATATTATTCAAAATGGCCGCCGTTTGCATGCGAAAACTAAGCTCTTAGCATCTAATTAATTCTTTTAATATTTTTTATAATATTTTTACTATGCCTGGACCTTATTTCGCTGCATATAATTTAATATATATATTCTCCATGATTTATAGAAAAATATCACTTTAAAATAATACGTAATTAAAAATCATTTTAAAATAGTGTTGAGGCTTATGGAAAAATCAACGCTTTGATATCATTGCAACTGGTGCTGCCATCTACAAAATGACGCCACAAATGAACGCCATTGGTGTTACTGGGTAAATTGAATTGTATAGGAGCATTTATGCTATTTTAACCAATAATTTGGACTGCTCTGCCATCGATATTACCTGTGAAAATCTACTTTGTACAAAAAACGCATAGCAGGGTCCCATTACAATGGAAGATAATACAAAAAACAATGTTTTCCATCCGTTAAATGGCTTCTATTCCGAGATAACCAGGCAATTACTGTGGGTCCCCGTCAGTAGAAAACAAACTGACATTTTACGTCTCATAACACAACAGCCCTAAACGTCAAACGTACATAAATTCCAAGCAGTACAGTAATAACTATAAATAATGGGGTAAATGATGCCAAATACCAGTTGACTTATTTCTATTGTAACAATAAAAATAAAGAGGTACGGTAATAATGTGTGCATTGTTATACTCGTAGAACACACTTAACCTCTGGAACGTTCCACATAGCAAACACAAGGCATGCCCCTGTCCCGGGCAGCCATTTTTTTATTTTTTATTACTACGCTCGTCTCTGTAACACTTTTTACGCTTTTCTGTCTTGTTGTACATTTCATAAAGCCCGGTGCTTCAACACGCAAAACAACACAGTGGCTCAACAACCCAATTAGGGTATTTAACAAAGGCATGCCTGCTGTGTTAATAATCTATAGGGGCACGGGCCTCAAAGTCATCGAACAATTAGAGCGGAGTCCATTATCAGGGGAAGAGGGCGACGTTTCGGGAGTGGGTGCTACTTCCATCATCAGGCTTAGTCCTGAGAAGGACTGATGGTTTCTGGACTCATAAGTAGGTCCATAAATAATCCTTCAGGACATTACTGGCCTACGTACTCAATTAAACGTCAACCTAAAACGTACCGATTTTGTTGTGATGCAGGGGTGTCCATTATCTTCCCCTTAAAGCCATTTGGAAATTAATAAGAAGGAAGGTTCACTACAAGGAGTTGTCAGCAGTGATATGACCTTGAAATGCAGCTGGGGTGCATCGATCCCGTGTACTGAGCCTCCTCTCACCCCCTCCCCTCCCCCCATGACGCTTTTGCCTTCATTCTTAAACATTTCCTGTACGGCTTCCATTACATGAATAAAATACAGACAGAATATATTAAATATCTCAATAGCGAGATTGTAACGGAATATTATAAGGATGAATAACACAATATTATGAAGGATGCGTATGGACGGATTGTACCCCCTGCTGACTATCCCCACTAATTATTCCTCAAGACCCTTTTCCTTTATGAACGGCTAAGAAATTCGACGCTTTTCAGGTTACACTTTCCTAGGCTCAGGTAGCTAAATATGAATGAATGAATTATGTATTTCTAATCTCTACAAGACAGTATGCAGTACAAAAACAAAAACAAAAACAGTTTTACCCTATGGGCTAGGCCCATTTTAGGGGGAAAATTTTAATTTAGACAAGATTAACTGAATTAAAGCCACATAACTTTATTGAAAGTAAATATGTTAGAATGTATGCATTTTATTGTATGGACATGTATATTGTATGGAGCATGTAAGGTGTATGCATGGTAAGGACACATATGTAAGCCGCCCAACAACCGTTTCACTTAACCACCAACTCCCGTCAGTCCAACAAGTGTTTTGCTTTCTGACAGGTTTAGGTAATCTCAAACAAGTCCAAGGTCATTGAGACTATTAGACATAGCAGAAAATTGTCATAGTATTAGACACAAGCTATGTAGAACAGAATCTGGTAATTTGAAATGTGGTCATACAGACGAATGTTGTGCATATCATGGAGAGATCGCGTCCCTAATGCTGAGGTCCTGAGGCGAAGCCGAGTTGCTGCTGACGGTTAAGAAACGGAATCTACTTTTGGTCATGTGTTGAGGAAAGAAAAAAATCGCCTGTAAATGTAATAATCCAAGGGATAGACGGACTGAGGGCAGAAGATGAACATCCTTGTTGAAAAACCTGAGGGAGTGGCTTGTGGCTTGGCAAAAGCACGACTTCCCTTTTCAGAGCAACAGTCTCCAAAGTAAGAATTGCTATGATGATCGCCATTCTTCAATAGTTGAGGCATTTAAAGAAGAAGAAACAAAGCAGACATGCTATGCTGAGGGCTCCCGGCAGTAGAAGAACATCCTAATTGAAAAGCCTACGGCAGAGTTTTTGGCATGTACACGACTTCCCTTTACAGAGCAGCCGTCTCCAAGGTCGAAATTGCCATGATGATCGCCATTCTTCACAAGAAGAGACATATACAGAAGAAGGGGAAACTATGCTAATGACAATGGGTTCGGTTAAACTGTTAAAACCTGTTGGGAAGTACGAATGCTAGATAAAATAGTGACTACAGTAACGTACTTACCTTACAGATTTTACGAGCACAAAAAAATGGTGCGGATACTGTACGCGCATATCGCTAATATCCTTAGTAATTGTCTTATATTATAGAATGTTTCCCTTACCTGAAAAAAATTAAATCATAATTGTTATAATCGATGGCTTTTTAATATAACAATGAAATAATCCAAGCATATCAAATATATATTTGTTGTTGAAGAAAACGTACAAGATAAAACGTACAAGATAAACATTACAATTTACAATTTGGACCTGTTGGGTCCTGACAACAACATTAATTAATTATTTAGTAAATAAATGGTTAATTAATTTATTCCTTAAATTCGGTTTACCCACAGCGAAGGTACCTATCGAGTATGTTCATTATAAGAACGTTTGTAATTAATGCCTTTCTCATTTCTCTTCCTGTATCTTATCAGTTTTTTTTAATTATCTTGCCAAAGCCAATTTTATGTACCAATTGCGTTTACAATTACATTATACGACAAAACACAGCAGTAACCGATTGAAATTACTAATAAATAAGGAAACCACCCACGGCAGTATCGGATAAATTTTACAATACTCCAACGTATACTGTAGGCATATATCACTAATATGCAATATCGGAGGCAGCTAGGCTATGCATTGTACGATATTATATTGGTGCAATTACTTAAATATTGCACACATACGACTGGTAATCTCTGAAGGAATGTTTCTATTGATACTTCTCCATATGGAATAACAGGAATTCTAATTAAAATTTTGTATGCTTGCTTACACTTGTCTCTATCACTTGCTAATTTGAATCCAATAATACGTCTTTGAACACAGATTTCGTCTCTCATACATCCTCATAATATAATGAGCAAATTTTGGATATTGCTGTTATATTGTACGACAAATTGAAAGGCTGACAAAAGGCAGCGTGTTTCCTAATGAAAATAGGCGTATACTATAGTAATTTGTCTGATTATTGTATTATTAAACAAACAATTTTTAAACAAGACAAAAGGATTGATGTGGTAGCCCGGAGGGAGGAGTTAAAGAACTGTAGCCAATTGGTGTACTGAACGTATCGAAATGTAGAGGAGCATTTATGCTAATTTAATGCACTTTTTTTGACGGCTCTATATTTGAATATTTCCCGTGAGAATCAACGTTGTACAAAAAAACGGGTAGCATCAGTACTCCGATTTGGAACCTCCAAGCTGGTACCCACCAGCGCCCGTCAACACCACCGGAATCCACTCCGATTGGAGAACGTGGGCGGTGCTGAACTGAACAGGGCGAGATGGGGCAGATAGACGAAGACAACACCCTGTGCCCGTGTGGTCAGAGGCAGGACGTTGACCACTTGTTCCACTGCCCAGTGTCCTGCCCAATGCACGAAAGATGACCTGTAGGAGGCCGACAGCGCAGCCTACAATTTCACCGGATTCTCGGACGTTCGCTTGGACACGAAAAAGTCCGATTTGCTCATAATCATAATACAGTTGTAGCGTGTAACGAGGCTCACTACGCTTTGCCCTGAACAAAGCGCGTAATATTTGTCTAAATTGTCTTTGTAGAGATGTTAGATTATTCGAGAGAGTAACTAGCGAGGAATGTCGGCACGCTATGAACACGACTGGGCATTGGGCACGTCGACAACACGTAATGAATGTCTAAATACGTCGTGATCGCCAAATATCACGCCAGGCTGTGACAATACCCGGTACCTACCAAACGCGTAGTGTCAATACCCATAAACATTTTATTGCTGGCAACAATACAGCCCAAGTTAACTGTAAATTGATAACTTTACCTGGTATAAGTATATGGTGTAAAAGTCAAAGAAGATGCTACGATTACATTGGCCATGTTGCCAATGAGGAGGTTCTAACCAGAGTAAGCGAAAACTAAAATTCAGGTTGCATCCAAATGTCAAGGAAGAACTAAGTGGTTCGGACTTTGCCTACGACACGAGAACTTCGTAAGCTCATAGAAGGAACCATTGAAGGAGTCAACCAACCTGGGCGAATATCTACAGCAAGTAATGGAGAATGTAGGGGCCAATACATACGTAGAACTGACGAGGGTGTGCCAGCATCGAGGGGAGTGGAGGCATCGGTGGCACGTGTTGATGCCAACCAGCCAGCCGGTTGTAACTTGAAGAAGAAAAAGAAGTCAAAGAAAAACATCTTCTTTCAAATTCAAAAACTTGCTGCCAGCCAATCAGAAAAGTTTTGGTTTTCTTACTAGCCAATCAGGAAATTGATATAAAAACAATTTATTGCTGGCAACAATACAGCCCAAGTTAACTGTAAGCTGATAACTTTACCTGGTATAAGTATATGGTGTATAAGCCATAGAAAAAAACCTATCTTCTTTCGGATAAAAAAAATGTATAAATAAACTATTTATTGATGGCAATAATGAAGCCCAAGGTAACTGACAACTGATAGAAGCAGAGGCGTCAAGTTTTAGAATGATGGCGGGGGCAAAACTAAGTAGACCTCATGACGTCATCAGGCAGGATAAGGAAAAATTGAAAATATAAATGCAAAATAGTAGGGTTTCACGCATTTTAATAGTACTAAAGTATAGCTGTAGATTTTACAAAGCTAACAAATGAATTCATAGGGGTCCGGTCATGGCCGTAGCCAGGATTTTTTTCGGGGGGGGGGGGGGGGTTCAGAAATTTCAATGGATATTAATTACATAGTAGTTTCTATTTTTCCTCTCAAAATCCGATTCTATCTAGTGTAAAGCCATTTCATTTGGGGGGGGGGGGGAGTTGAACCCCCATGAACCCCCCAGGCTACGGCCTTGGGTCCGGGGGTCTCTATGAACCACGTCTTACAGTGCTCGTGGCTGGGGGGGGGGGGCAACTTACGCCCCTGGAGAGAAGTATTCTTAGTAGTCGTATGTTCCTCAATGCCAATAGTAGGTTTGCTATTTGGTACTTGTTGTGTTTTGTACGTTGTATATACGTTTTAAGTTATTGCCCAATGTATTCAGAATGAAATATGAATCAATAAATATATTTTCAATTCTATTCTATTTTCAATTCTATTACACGACAAATAAAAACACAATTCATCCGTCGTTTAGATATAGAAAATCCTGCCAACCAATCAGAAAATTGTGGGGGGCTACTGGGTATGTAGTATCTACAAGCTTCCTTCAATACAATGTTAAGGTTGGATTTTAGGTATAATACCTATATTCCTAACTTTAGTTTTAGTCAGTTTAGAGACATTCATTGCACCCACTCGATAAAAATTTTAGGGGGTCTGGGACATTAAACTATTTTAGCTTAGAGGTCTGACTAATACGATATCGTATTTTGATGAGTTTATTAAGTAGGCTTGAATTAGCATGTCATTTGACACTTCGCCTAATGTTAATTTTGATTGACTGACTGACAATGTTAAAAAATCACTATAAAGTGAATGAGACATTAGAAAATATAGTGTTGAGAAATGTAAGAACAAATAAAATGCCCCATTTTTTCTGCGCAATGAATTCAACAAGCATAGAGTGCACGAGTTGATAATTGCAGAGGCGAGTGGTCTACAAGAAACTGGTGAACTCCATTCAGTAAAGGTTATTTCAATAAAACAGCGGATACACAAATTAATTATTTATTTAAACTGAATTTTAAAACTTGCTTCATCATCCTATTTAGAATGGCAGCACGTCTTCAATAATTCACTCTTCATCTGCGAAAAGGGGTGTTCAAAAATTCCTTGATTGTTCTCAAATTTAGAATGTATACAGTGGACTATATTGTAATAATAAATGAAGGAACGCAATTTTAGATGAGTAAACTTAATACAAATTAAGTACGGTGATAAAAAAATTCCCACATTTAAAAAATTTAAAATAAAAAACGACGATATTCTTACCGAAAAAATTATTCGCTCATTTCGTTTAGGACCCATTCGCCTAAGCACGTTTATTGACATTTGTTAGGCAGTACAGACCGATACTGAATCGTTCATTACGAAATTTGTTCAGATGGCAATCATTGGGGTTTAGTCTGAATTTCATAACTTAGATCATCCGGGGCCCCGGGCGCGTGGGTAGAGTGGCGAAAGGTAATTTTGGAGGCCCTGAATGAAAGGGCCTCCAAATGAGCATTTTGATACCACAAAACCTCAGAGTTTACAGTCGAAGACTTATTCATATAACTAAAAACAAAAAGTAGCTGCCACAGTTTCTTGTTTACTTATAAGTAAGAAAACTGATAAAAGTATTTTTAGTACTAGTCTTATTTTTCGGTTTTAATAGTGTAAAAAGCCGAACCGGTTGCAAAGTTAGGATTGGAATAGAAAATTATATATAATTCATGGCCCAATGCCCTGCCTTTATTACTGTGTTGTAATATATCGGTCTGCCCATTGTAAGCTATGTTGTCATCCTATCGACCAATCAAATCAAATCAAATATACATGTATTCCAATTTTTTCAACAAGACAAGTATACATAAAATGACAAAATTAAAATTAACTTTAAATACGCTAAATTAAATTATGTTATATTACATTCAATACTTTACAAGGAATTATAACCAGCCCAACTGTGTCTCCACGTGCTAGGGCCGGTACAGTATTTCAGTTTAACTCAATTCAGTGCTTTGGGACAGGGATAGTCGAGCTAACCTAAATTTAACCCTAAGACAATTATTTCCCAAAGAATTATTCATATTATATGTATCGGTACCTGGACTAATTCATAAATAGGGAAGCACGCACGGGTTCACTCGTACCAAGGGCGGATTTTGCCTCCAATTTAGGGGGGGGGGGTCAGCGGGCAGATTCAGTGGATTATAACATTAAACAACATTATTATTTTTAATTCCCACTGTAAACCCATATTATGTAGTGTAAGTTCATTCAATTTTATTTTTATTTTTTTTTGGGGGGGGGGGGTCCAGACCCCCTGACCCCTCCCTAAAATCCGCCCTTGACTCGTACCGGTTCTTTATGCTATGACTAATGAGACTATCATATTCTAAAAAAGCTGTTTTGACAATGCTTATGACTTTGTAAAGTTCTATGTGCGGACTTTTAATGTCTCTCCTATTGGCGACCATCATAGCAATTTCGGCCTTGGAGACTGCTCCTCTGAATAGGGAAGCCGTGCTCTTGCCAAACCACTGCCTCAGGTTTTTCAACAAGGATGTTCTTCAGGAAAAGACTTCTCAAAACTCTAGTGTGGAGTGTGCTCTTGTACGGAAGTGAGACGTGGTGCATTTACGAACATGACAAAAAAAAAACTGGAAGCCTTTGAGTTGTGGTGCTGCAGAAGAATCATGAAAATCTCATAGAGAGACCACATAACCAACGAAGAAGTGCTCCATAGAATAAACGAAAAAAGAGCTATTATAGCCAACATTTCAACAAGAAGAGGCAAATGGATGGGGCATATTCTGAGGCACGAAGGGCTCCTCAAGAACATAATTGAGGGTATGGTTGAAGGCACCAACTCAAGAGGACGACAGAGGAAGGAGTACCTAGAAGATGTCATGAAGGACCTAGGGTGCGCCACCTACAAAGAACTGAAAAGGACCGCACAAAACAAACAAGAGTGGAGGAGAAAAATAAAACATTCGCTGCAAACCAATCCTTAGATTGCAACTCAAGAAGAAGTTCCTCATCTGCTTGGAGCCCTCTGTCCTACCTTCCCTTGGATTATTAAATGCAGAAGACGATACTTTTCGTTTCATTTTACATGGCGGAAGTATATTAGCTTCCATTTCTTAACCGTCAGCAGCAACTCAGCTTCTGTATTCATTCGCCTCAGGATCTCAGCAGTAGGAAGCATGTATACAGTATATCTTACCTTTCTTTAAGATTGCCCCGATTGCGACAGACAAAAAACCTGGACCCGCCCCTGACGTAAAACCGCCAATGTAAGTGGTTTAATGTACGTAGAGGATGGTTTGAATGGAGGGATACGTACGGCCCTGCTTATGATATTACAGCAATTGTAAAATGACGACAGTCAATGAGATCGGCAAGGCCACAACGACAGTCCCAGCGTTTACTTTATTATTATTTATAACATCGCATCCCGTATCCACGTTGCTTATTACACTCATAATAGGGCTCACAATTTTATACAGGTCATGCATTATAAAGCACATGACGAATTATCATCAATATGGCGGCTATTCCACTTGTCAATTTTCCTTCAATTTTGATAATGTCATTGACGGAAAATCATCAATATTGTATTTATTATTTACTCTGACTTTCACCCGATAGGTTGTTGGTTCGAGTCCTACACTTCCTACATTTTCTGGCCATGCTTCGGAGGTCATGTAAAGCAGGCGGTCCCGGGCCTTCCTAGTTGAGTGTAAGAGAGGCTTTATAGCCCTAACTCCGCTAAGTTGGCTTAGTAATTGAACAAAAAAGTCCTTATTTATTTATTTATATTTTTAGTAGTAGCTAGGGATCGGAAACAGCATATTACAATAATTAGTGGTTAGGGGACCCCATAAGATTAACACGGGGCCCTCTATTCCTTTATAACAGTTAAGAATGTTAGAATAATACGATACATAAAAAATGGCTGTAAAAAATTTAAAAAAAAAAGAAGAGAGAAAAAACACAATAAACATGTGAAAGAAAAAACCACAGTGCAGAACGATATAGATACAGTATATGGTGCCATCTTAGACCTTAGACTCTAGACACGCCATGTTAGAATTTCCCAGGGACCAACATAAAATTACGTCACACACTGGCATAAGCGCAAAAGCTACTGTTTTTAGAGGCGCGAACCTTTTCAAGTTTTGTTTAGTTAATTAATTAATTGGAGTGAGAGAACATTTTTAACTTTGTTAAAACTTATTTACTATTCAAATAGAAGCTTTAAACGATCAGTCCGTTATTTTTTTCAAATAAGAAACTAGTCACTCGGGTGAACAAAGTCTCTGTTGCTAGGAAATCTGGGCTGTGACCAAAGTTTTAGAATGATGGCGGGGGTAAAACTAAGTAGACCTTATGACGTCATCAGGCATGATAAGGAAAAATTGAAAATATAAGTGCGAAATAGTAGGGTTTTACGCATTTTAAAAGTACTAAAGTATAGCTGTAGATTTAACAAAACTAACAAAGGAATGCTTATATTCATATTGCTGCAAAGGGGCCCAAGGGTCTCCATGAACCACGTCTTACAATGCTCGAGGCCGGGGGGGGGGGGACAAGAGGGACCGTGCCCCCGCCAACTTTACGCCCCTGGCTCTGACGTCATCCGCTGGCAAAAGATAAACCTAATGTTGGCGCCCCAACTTTCTCATGCAGTGCATCTACAACTCCGTGTCTAGAGTACTATGGTCTAAGGGTGCCACTTTCCGAATTAATTTAATATTATTATTATTTCTATATAATTGTATTGTTTGTGTTTAGGCTGCTCCGGCGACAGGTAGTCTATATGGCGGAGAAGGCTAGCGTCTAACGCTATGCTATCTTATCGTTACCCAAACAATGAGGCTTACCAAATATTATATGGATGATAAAATATATTTATACCAGATTACACGCTTCTAAACTCATAATGCCATAAAAAGAACACTCATATATACGAGCCAACTTTAGGCTTATTTTTTTATGTAAAAATAATAGTGTGTGTGCTTTTGAACTCACGATAGAACAGTGGGCGATTATTTTTAATCTAAACCTGGGATTAAACATGTAAACAAGATGATTTTACAATGGAAAGTGCTATTCAAAATTTGTTTTGTTTACTTTTTTTACCCCAGGAATAAGTTAATACTAAACGGCATAGTAGACCCGCTGATATAAGTTTACAATAACTTCACGGATCAAATTCACATTTCCTTAGGGCTTAGAGTATAAAAAAGAGTAATAAATAGATATTGAAAATGTTTTATCTGAAATAAACAGAAATTCTAAAGAATGGTCTATAAATGCTAATTTAACGGGCACAGTCGACATACTAGGTTACGGAAAGTTAGCGAGCCGGGATAAAGCGGAATGGGTTGATGGAGCAGCAAACTACAATGAATAAAAAAAAAAAAAATAAGGACTTTTTTGTTCTATTACTAAGCCAACCTAGCGGAGTTAGGGCTATAAAGCCCTCTTCTACACTCAACTAGGAAGGCCCGGGACCGCCTGCTTTACATGCCCTCCGAAGCATGGCCAGAAAATGTAGGAAGTGTAGGACTCGAAACAACAACCTTTCGGGTGAAAGTCAGAGTCCGTAACACTACTCTACATGTCTTGACAGTATACTGACAATAGTTGTCTTAAATAAATAAATAAATATATATATATATATATTTATATATATTTCTGTTAAATTATACAATACAAGTAATCAACAAGTAATTGACAAGAAAGTGTAAAGTAAAATCTTAAAAATTTCGTCAAAATCAGGTAGTTCTGTCATTTTCATTGTGCTAGTGCCTCAGTGACATTGTAGAAAGCTTTCTCTAGCAGATGGTATCTTAGCAATTTAGGGAAGTTAGTAGCATTTCTCGACGCTCTTTTTTTTAAATGTTTTTATATTAGGCGAGCTTTAGTCCCGAAGGGCTACTCTACTAGCTAACCCAGCTCTCAGTTCAATCGGGAGTCTTCTGAAGTAGGCGAATCCTTGTAGTATACGATCCAGTCGCTCACACTTGGCTGTGCGCGGCGCTGGCCTTGCAAGGTCTCCCTGTTGCCTCGTGTTGTAGGTGTGGGTGTCGCTGTTTTGTCGGTGGTTCAGTGGTAGAATGTTCGCCTGCCACACGGGTGGCCCGGGTTCATTTTCGATTCCCGCCTGATGAAACCATTTTCTCCCAATCTCATACTCTACGCGCTATATAGAAGGAAACTTAAACGTTCGCTGCAAACCAATCGATAGATTGAAACTACAGAAGATGCGCTATGGGGTGACCGTGACGTCACTTCCGTAAAGTCAGTGAATCGAAACAGAGTGACGTCACTTTCGTCACACAAAAAGAATACGTAGCAATCCAGATTTCAAGACCCTCCCAATCTCCCATTAGAAGCTACACTTCCAAAATAGAACAAAAAAAAATGCTACATACGTATAACATACAGCAGCCCTATTATGACGATTTGGGATTAACACAATACCGGGGTTTATTCAATTGTTTTAAGCAAATGAGTGCAAAATGCGCGGGAAATTCAAATTAATAATTTGATCCTCGGCTATATTTTTACGTCAACGGACACCTTACTACTACGCTATTAAAATGGAAACACCGGTATTAATTATTATATTGTATAAACCCCGGTATTTTGTTAATCCCGAATCGCCATAATAGGGCTGCTGTAAGTACAACTTCTAATAAACTAGTGACTCAAAGCAGTGAATCACATTGTATATAAGATGTAAATTCGAACCACCCCTCCTTTCACATTTCAGAAACATTCATAAAGGGGACAAAAACACCGAGTGAATCGAGAAAATGAATTGTAATAAAGGAATATGAGGGTAGACGGACGGGACCAGAGCGTCGCCTTGGAAACGCTATTAACAACATCGTGATTATAATAATTATGTTTAATTTAAAAATATTATGACTGTTATTACAGCCCGGCGGACGGCATTGTGCGCGCCTTCCTTTTATTTATTTATTATTGATGCCCTTGGCTCGGGTCTCTGTAATTTGTGCATGGCTTATGCATGGACTGCGTTTCCATGCTTCTTGTGCTCCGTGGCTTTTGTGTAATATTAGCTCGTTATTCTTTTCTTTTTATTCATTGTAATATATTATGGTGTATTCATATTTAATACATAGTGGTCGGGGCGAGGTTCCACGTTTAGATCGTGCTAGTTTTAAGTATGCAGGGTTCCATAAGCGAAGCAAGGATTTGCTTTCAATTACATAACCCTACGAATTTTACCTACTACTACTATGGCTAATATTTTTAAACTTAACCTGGGATTAAAAACGTAAACAAGGATAGTTTTACAATGGAAAGTGATATTCAAAATTGTTTTGTTTACATTTTTAGCCCCAGGAGTAAGTTAATATAGTAAAAATATTGATAATTAACTGGAACGACACGAGCTATCCTTTACGGGGCTCCCGTTAGCCATAAGCCATCTATCAGAGATAAGTACCAACGTAAAAAATATAAAAGTCATACACATTACAGCAGCAGCATACCTGGACCCGGTCAAAACTCTGTACTTGGCTTGTGCGAGCTATTCACCCAGGGAAATTGCGTGCTTAACTTGTACAGGCCCGCTTTGATATTGATAACGGTCATAGGCATATGGTTAATATTAATCGCCATAATAGGCCCATTGAAAAATAGCTGCACCGAGACATATACATTTGGAATTGTTTGATTTTGTTAGTACATATTATATTGGTCTATAGTAAAATTAAACTGAGTTGAGCCATACGTCACAGCAGAAAAATCACGGTAAGTTGACTGAGACATACTGTATAACTGTTATGCGATCAACAGTCAACTTAGAAATTATACGCGATATATGCTTTTGTATAGATCATTTGTAAGATGACGGTTGTTCGCGTACCACTTTCACAGTGTGCCCCAATCAACATACCGTGATTTTCCTGCTGGGACGTATGACCCTACTCAGTTTAGTTTTACAATAATAAACACATTAGGAAGAAGTAATACTTCAAAATAAGCCCTCAAAATTAGTAATCTCTTAAGAGTAAGTACAGTAGAATTGCAGCTGAAATTTAAGTATCTATGTATACTTGTCAGGCATCCCCAGCTATCGGTAACATTCGTCTATCTTAAAGATAACACCATCAGACGTATCACGAGTTCGTCCTGAACTGACAAATCTGGCTTAAAAAAGAAAAAGAAAATAATAAAAAACAACAAAAAACTTTGAACACTGTTATTATTATTCATTTATTATTGTTATTAACACCACATAAGATTCCCATTTCAAGCAGTGTAGGTCCCTATACTAAAAGCTCGCATATAGCAAACTCCTGAAGCCTATTTTCAGGCCGGTGCGTTATGCAAAGCCCTTGGGTTGCTTCAACAAGATGATTATATTGTAAGTTCAAACAAAGACATTATTTGTAGAGAAGCAGGGCCGTAGCCAGGCGAGAGTCCAATGGCCTAGTGTCACTGCATCTATTACAACAAATTAGAGTGTGTGACGTCACCACCGCTATTAACTCTTTAATTTAACAATTGCCGTTTACATTCCTAGATATAATGCCTACGCAGTACGTGTTTGCACCGTCACTTGATAATGGAGACCGGGGGCATATATGAGGCGGGGGAGGGGGGGGGGTAGAATGCGGGGAGAATGAGGTTCTGTAGGGACAGTTTTGGTCACTAGGTTCGCTGACGACAAACCGATATCCATATTATTCAAAATGGCCGCCGTTTGCATGCGAAAACCAAGCTCTTAGCATCTAATTAATTCTTTTAATGTTTTTTATAATATTTTTACTATGCCTGGACCTTACTTCGCTGCATATAATTTAAAATATATATTCTCCATGATTTATAGAAAAATATCACTTTAAAATAATACGTAATTAAAAATCATTTTAAAATAGTATTGAGGCTTATGGAAAAATCAACGATTTGATATCATTGCAACTGGTGCTGCCATCTACAAAATGACGCCACAAATGAACCCCATAGGCTGAGGCTCAAAGTAGTAGGAAAATAAATAATAAGAAATTAAATAATTTTTCCCTTTTATTTTATAAATATTATTATTATTACATTATATTATTATTATTTATAAATAAAGTGTAACAACAGCTATTTTTAACGTTCATCAATGTTTACCTTATTTATAACCTATAGGGGAAATTGGGGGGAGAGAAGACTTATCAATAAATAAATAAGAACTTTTTGTTCTATTACTAACCCAACCTAGCGGAGTTAGGGCTATAAAGCCCTCTCTTACACTCAACTAGGATGGCCCGGGACCGCCTGCTTTACATGCCCATAGCAAAGCGGATACCTGGACCCGGTCAAAAACTCTGTAGTTTAGTAGTTAGCTTGTGCAGGCTATTTCCCCGCCGAATTGCGTACTTATCTTGTGCAGGCTACACTAGCAGCCGTATGGATAACAGTCTCCACCCACGGGATCGTTGAATATCCATTTTATAAACAAAGCCCCGCGTCTCGTACCTGTTCCGTATTTGACTTGTATTATTTCAAATAATTGCAGTTTTACCAATTTCTGGCGCTTTACTGTCAAATTAAGTGTTGAGCTTCTGACTAAAGTGCATTTCATTACAAAAGTTGGAGGTTTTTCTTCCCTGTAGGGCACGTAAAAATGTTCTAAAAGGTATATTTTTAATTGCTTCATTCACAAATTTTAGGCCTAATGTAATTGTAATTTTTGGTTTAGTCAATAGTGTAAGCATGTCTACGCGTATACTATACCCTCCTATCGATTTTTACTACACCACTGCGGCGTAAAACATATATTACGAACCCTCTGCACGATTTTTACTATACCACTGCGGCTTAAAACATATATTATGAACCCTCTGCACGATTTTTACTATACTACTGCGGCTTAAAACATGTATTACGAACCCTCTGCACGATTTTTACTATACCACTGCGGCTTAAAACATATATTATGAACCCTCTGCAAAGACATTTCCAGGCCAGTCACGTGACCCCCTCCGGTTTGGCCTTAATTGCCGGCACCAATTAGTTGTGTAGGTAATATTAATTTGTGCTTATCAATATTTTACGATATGTTAAAGGTACATTTCAAATTGGCGTCGCGTCGTCGGCATTATAATAAAATAATTGCCATAACAATGCTGTAACATTGAACAAAATTGTGCCTAGTTGCTGTCTGATAACTTATATTGTAATCGATTAAGACCAACTATCTGTATATATATATATATGTCACTTGATTAGAGAATAAAATCCCGGGATCCCGAATCCCGAAATCCCGGGATCCCGGCCAATTTTCGATCCCGAAATCCCGGGATTTTCAACAGGACAATCCCGGGATTTTCGGGATTGCTAAAAATGCAGAAAAACACAATGGCAGAAATCATTTTATGTGTATTTATACAAAAAATACGAAAGATCACGTACAAATCGTACAATACACCATTAGTACCATGTATACGTGACTTTTGGCTGCTTTCGCACTTTTGCAGTGTCAGCGATTCGGCAGGTCAACAGGTGCGCCTGCGTCTGCCTGCATTCATTCTCTTTCATTTTCATTTAGTGTAGTTGTTGATTTAGTGCTGTGAGGACGATCACGATAACGATATCAATATGGTAAGTAAAATATTCAAACACTTATTGGTTTTATTAAGCGTTCGGTTGTTTTGCCTCTGATCTGCATCTGCATCGTTAGAGTCTGGAGTTGTATAAGTATCATCTTAGGTCCGGACTCCGGAACGACACCTACCACTTAGCCCCTAACCTATTATCTATAATTATTGTCTTTTATAAGATTTAAAAAGTTTCTTTCGGAGCTACTGGAGAACTGAGTAAGTAGTATGTTTAACAATCATGTAAGGTGGATGTTGCATTAATTAATTTTTTTTTTTAGAGTCAACCCAATCCTTCGTTTATTAAACACAAGAGAGATGCGGATCCATTGTCTCCATGGAGTCATTTCTTGATAGCTGCAGACGGCAAAAGTGCCCAGTGCAAAACTTGTAAGAGTATTCTCAAGACTCTTGGAGGATCTACGAAAGGCCTCCATGTACACTTAGAGGCAAAACATAAATTAAATCTAAAAAAACAAGACGGCGGCTCGGCCGCACCAGCAACAGCTTCCCCTTCTACATCAAGCAAGCGTCAAAAAATCAGCGATTACATGTTGCCAGCACTAGACGATGGAAGTATAGAAGCTGTTTTAGCTAGAATGACAGCGCTTGACGGTATGCCCTTCAGGATTTTCGTTACATCTAAGGACTTGCGCAATTTGTTCCTGGCAAAGGGCTTTTCAAACTTGCCTAAATCTGAACCTACTATTAGAAGCAAAGTAATGAGCTACAGTTTGGTTGTGCGATCCAAAATAAAAGCCGAGCTGACACACCATAAGGCAATGGGACAACGCTTCAGTTTAACATTCGACGAGTGGACCTCTTCTGGAAACAAACGATTTATGAATGTCAACATTCATACTGGAGAGAAATCGTGGAGTTTGGGTTTAGTTAGGATTAAAGTTTCCCTAACTGCTGAAAACTGTCTGATACTTTTAGAAAGTCGCTTAGACTTATTTGGAATCTCTCTTAAGAAAGACGTGGTGGCCATCGTGACCGACGGTCCAAATGTTATGCTGAAGGTCGGGAGGTTGGTTGAAGCTGAGCATCAAGTTTGTTTTGCTCATGGTGTTCATTTAGCAGTTTTAGATGTTTTATACGGAAGGAAGTCGACAGAAACGACGCCACCTGCGTTGGCCGATTCGAATGAAAGTAGTGAGGACGAAGACGATGGTGATGGTACGGACGGGCAATTTATTATTGACGATACGGTGCAAGAACCTTCGATGACTAAATTGACAACTTTTCGGAACATTAAAGAAGTAATTTGTAAGGTCAGGAAAGTTGTGAAATATTTTAAAAAATCGCCTTTAAAGGTAGACACAATATTGGAAGCGTATGTGATTGCAGAACACGGAGCCCCCCTGAGTTTACTGCTGGACTGTAAAACAAGATGGAACAGCCTTTTTACAATGCTTGAACGATTCATCAAACTGAAGTCTAGCATCCAAAAGGCCTTAATCGACTTAAAACATCCATTTAAATTGGAGGAATCTGATTTTGATGTAATTGCAGAGGTGGTAGAGGTCCTGTTGCCCGTGAAGTTGACAGTTGAAGCTTTCTGTCGTTCGGACGCAAATTTATTCACCGCAGATGTGGCTCTTATTTTTCTGTTCAAAAAGTTAAGGAAATTAAACACGGCCTTTGCAACTGCAATGACTGAATCCTTAGTGGAACGGGTTACAGAACGGCGGCGAAACGATCTATCTGGAGTGCTGGCATACTTACAAAACCCAGCAGCAAATGAACCTGAGGCTGATGAAGTGGGCCAAAAAGTAGTTGCCCTTTTTGCTCAACCAACAAAAGCCACCATCAGAAAAGTAATAATGTCTCTCGTGAAAAGAGTTGGTCTTTCAAACACAGAAGACGATCCGGTACCTCATATGGTTGGTAAGGATCCCCAAGCCATACCCAAACCCAACCCTGTTCCGGTTTCAAATAAGGTAACCATGAAAAATGAGCTGGAGGAGGCAATCAAACAGAGCCTCCTTCCCATGAAGGAAGATTACTCATGCGACCTCTTAAAAACTATAAAAAAAGAAATGAACATATATGATGGCGGGCAACAACCCCGAGGAACAAATTTACAGAAAGCGTTTATTTGGCTGAAGACCATCCCTCCAACATCAATCGAGCCCGAGAGGGCTTTCTCGGCGGCGGCATACATAGGCACAAAAATAAGGAGCCGTTTAAATGATGAAACACTAGACGTTCTATTATTTTTAAGAATCAACTTGCGGCAAAACGTGTAGAAAGGGTATGTTTAATTTTCGACATTAAATTTTTTGTTCAAGTTCAAGTTAATTATTTTTTTGTTGCAAAAAACACCTGTGAAATATGGCACTTTGTGTTTAAAGAGTAAAGACATACATGGTAGATAAATACATAATCCCGTTTCGGGATCCCGGGATCCCGGGATTGAGTCTAGCCAATCCCGGAATCCCGGGATTGGAAAAACCGTCCCGGGATTTTATTCTCTACACTTGATGGATATACAGTACATAGCTGCTCGAATTTTAATTAGCTTTCAACTAATGATCGGATATAAATTTATACAATTATGCCATTAGGCTCGACCTTTTGCTGTTTTATAGTCTCAGCCATTATGTAGCCAGTAGACCATATTGCTGTTCATAAAGAGAAATTTAAGAACATTTTTATAGAGCCGATGAAGAATTTAGTTGCCAGAAAAAAACAAAAATTATCATCACTTAGAAGAAAAACTCCTCTACATTTTCATTTTAGATACTACCACCGGAACCGGAAAACAACGGACAGTGAAGGAGTTATAGGAGTTCAAAATCTAGAGTCAATCGGTATATGAAAGTGACGGGCACATAAATATCAAATACCAAAATGCAGAGGAGCATTTCTTCTAAGGGATGTTATTTTATATATCAAGACATGTAGAGTAGTGGTACAGACTCTGACTTTCACCCAAAAGGTTGTTGGTTCGAATCCTACACTTCCTACATTTTCTGGCCATGCTTCGGAGGGCATGTAATGCAGGCGGTCTCGGGCCTTCCTAGTTGAGTGTCAGAGAGGGCTTTATAGCCCTAACTCCGCTAGGTTGGCTCAGTAAAAGAACAAAAAATTCCTTATTTATTTATTTATTTTTGCTAGCGCTACAATGGATGCTATCCTGTGAAATTCGACTTCGTACAAAAAACGCATAGTGGGAGTAGTCCAATTATTTGCACATAATATTTCCCCCTATTACATAATGGAATATTGCTCCAATATTAGATCCAATAAATATGGGTCTAAAAAAATTGGAAAGTGTAATGCCTAAATTCAGATTCAAATCGTATATTTCAACATAAACATTCCAAATATTTCTCAATCGAATAAATACTGGATCGAATAAATATTAGAGTGTGCAATCAGGGCCATTGACTATTTTCTGAATAAATAAATCTTAAATTTGAGCTCCAATGATTTGTCATGTCAAAATCTTGCTTCATTCGGATAAAATCTACCGTACGCACGGCTGTTTATACATAGTTTAATATTTCTAACCTTCGAGGAATAGGAAATGCACCCTAGTGAATTTCCATAATATGCACATGAGCTGTTTTAGCATGGTAGCGGGTCGGCTCAGTTCATTGGCATCTAGCACGTGAATAAGAGCAACAACGGAGCATCTGATATTTATCATTAAATAACATGTTCAATTCAATTTAATGTCATTACTCATTTATATTTTTATTTCGTTCTAAACGGGGCATGTTGAGTAGTGGTACAGACTCTGACTTTCATCCTAATGGTTGTTGGTTCGAGTCCCTAACGATGGCCTAATGCCGAAACCGGTAGCTTTTAGTATATTTTAGCAATAGGTACTTGACAAAGTTATTTTATTTTCTTAACGAGTTTGTATCTTATCTTCGCACAATCGCACATTATTGTTTTTTGTTTGTTTTTCTGCATTTGGCGTGAGACGGAACCGACTGTGAATTTTTAATTTTTATTATACAACATAAAACGGTACCAAGTATTTTTTTTAAAATTTACCATCAATTTCGTGAGATATTTTTACCCTCCGATTGTACCTTAAAACCTTTCTACTAAATTCATCATCGGCGCCATAGAAATACCATTTTATGAAAAACAGTACTGCCATCTGGCCATCTATATGCCAGACCATAAAACAGCATAAGGTTAAGCCTGGCAAAATGAAATAAAATTAGTTGAAACCTAATTAAAATTCGATCAGCTCTCCACTAGATATCAAGTGACATAGGCCTAATTAAATACGTCATTAATCTATAGCAATAAAAATTATCAGAAAGCAACTAACCTACTTATTTATAGGCATAGGCCGATCGTTCATTGTTGCTACGGTAGTATTTCTATGGCAAAAAATCTAACGAAGCGACGACACGACGCTGTAACACGCGAGGAAACTACAGAAAATACTAGATTAAAAGTTAATATAATTTTTTAAATACTAGATTTAAAGTTAATATTAATTTTGTCATGTTATGTATACTTCTCTTATTGGAAAAAATTGGAATAAATATATATTTGATTTGATAGTTCTGCAACCCGATCATGGCGATTTTGGATTATTATAATGAATAAATAAAGATAAATAAGAACTATTGTTGTTCTATTACTAAGCCAACCTAGTGGAGTTAGGGCTATAAAGCCCCCTCTTACACTCAACTAGGTCCGGAACCGCCTGCTTTACATGCCCTCCGAGCAAGTGTAGGACCGGGGTTTATTTGTTAATAACACAGTAGCAAGGTGTCACGTGACGGTGTTAAAATATGCGCGGGAAGTTCAAATTAATAAATTATTAGAATACAAGAGAATGTTTGCATTGTTTAATACATTGAAGGAAATACTAATAAACATTAAAATGTATAGGTAGAATTTTGAAACATAATAAGAATTTTAATAAATGTGTCCGCATCTAAGGGAGAAAAAATTTTAAACCCACAAAAAATATTAATTTATAAATTTGAATTTCCCGCACATTTTGCACTTATTTGTGTAAAACATTGAATAAACCCCGGGATTATAATAATCCCAAATCGCCATGATCGGCCTGCAGCTGTTTAATTCTCCTGTTTCAAAACATAGGATCAATTAGTCGTGGCACTAGTTAAAGGTAAACTACAGATATCCTACAACGCGCAAATTTGATACGTACCTTCAATCGGCCGCTTATAATACATCGTAAACTACTGATGAGCGTAAATTAATATTACCTACACAACTAATTGGCGCCAGCAATTAACACAAATGTTTATACACTTTATAGTTTATGTCATTAAGTTAATGAGCAAATTTTAAAGTGCTTACGCCTTCCGAAACAAAATACAAGTAAAATTGCTAAATACCAAGTAAAAGCAGTTTGTTTTTACCATGTCTGTATTTTGCTGCTTTAGTGTACTGCGGATCTACTATGCAGTCTTGTATTAGCTTATTATCGGGTTAAAAATGTAAACAAATAATTTTGAATCGCATTTTCTATTTAAAAAATTATCTTGTTAAACTTTTTAATCCTAGGTTAAGATTAAAAATAATCGCTGTAATACTGTAAATAAATGAAATAAAATATATTGAATTTTTGTTTTATTACTAAGCCAACCTAGCGGGGTTAGGGCTATAAAGCCCTCTCTTACTCTCAACTAGGAAGACCCTGGACCGCCTGCTCTACATGTCCTCCAAGACATGGCCAGAAAATGAAGGAAGTGTAGGATTCGAACCAACAACCTTTCGGGTGAAATTCCGAGTCTGTACCGCTACTCTACATGTCCTGACTGATAGTAGGCTGACATTGACAGAACTACCTGATTTTGTCGATATTTTGACGATTTTACATTATACTTTCGTGTCGATCCATGGCCCCTTTGGCACCTCCCCAGTCCCACCACTTAGCACGGGCCTGCCCCCTCTTAGTTTGTGAAAAATGGAAATTATACGGGACGTGGAAAACGGTTCCGTGTGGATCCTTTACTCTTCTTCTTCGTCCCTAGTCACAATCGATTTGTTTGCAGCCAATCATTCCACCTTCTCCATTCCTTTCTGGTCCTCTTGAGTTCTTCATCCCATTTCTAGCTTGAGGTCTCCCGAGTAAACCTTCCTTGGTTGGGCCCTGGCATTGTTTTAAGGAGTTCCTCACGTCTGATCATAGGACCCATCCAGTTGGCTCCAGGCATATGAGGGTAATTAAAGTCCTTCCTTCGTTTATCATTTGGAGTACCTATTTGTTTGTTATGTAGTCTCTCCTTGATGTTTTTATCATTCGTCTATAGCACCACATTTCAATAACTTCCAACTTGTATTTTTCATAGATGCACCATATCTTCGTCTGTTATGTGGTCCCTCCATGATATTACTAGCATTCTTCTATTACAGCCTATCAATTGCTTCCAACTCCTTGTAATTTTCATAGATGCACCATCTCTTCGCTTGTTATATCAGGTTCCTCCATGATATTTTTAGCATTCTTCTACAGCACTACATTTCAATGGCTTCCAGCTTCTTGTATTTTTCGTAGATGCACCATGACTGACAGCCATACAGCACTATACTCCAGACCCGAGTTTTAAGCAGTATATTCCTTATATTTATGTCGATGTTAATAGACTCGAAATTTTTTGACTTTTTATTAAAGGCTAATCGGGCTAGGTGGAATCTGTTGGAGATTTCTTGGCAGATTTTCCATCTTGTGTTATTTTATAGCCAACTTACGGTACGGATCCCCATACCTGTTTATTACTCTACTACGAAAGCAAAATGTAAATTCATTGAAATCGCACGTCTAAATTTTGCCCATCACGAAGGTATACTTAGGAAAACAATAACATACTGTTAGATAGAGACGTCATTAAATGAAGTTACCCATAAATTAAATGAAAAGACGTCAAAGACTTATAATATGCGAATTAACCTAAAATATAAAATACATTTATGGACGGTTTTCAAACCTCAAAAAGTGTAAATCCGTTGCAATCTCGAAATCTAAAATTTTGACCATCACAAACGTATAAACAGGAAAATCGATAAATTACTGTTATATAGTGACGTCATTAAAGGAAGTTTCCCATACATTATGTAAAGACGTCAAAAGATCTATAATGTGAATTAACATAAAATGTAAATACGTTGATTTAAAATGTAATAGGGCTTATGACTTTCTAATGACAAACTATAGCCTACATCTTATTCAATATAAAACGCATTAAAAATGAATTAAACATTATTCAGAGACAAGCGCCATGTGTCAACACATCCGCTATGATACATATGGTATTATTTTTCCTATCAGGTACATCAGTATTAGGGGTCTTCGGTGCCTAGGGACCATCTAAAACAGTTTTCTGCTGCCAGTTTAGTATAGAGTGTGTGTTGGTGATGCTTGAAAAACTACTATTAGAAGCGCACTGAACAAGGAGGTTGCCCAGGGACCGTCTAAAACAGTTTTCCATGGCGAGTTTCATATAGGGTGTGAGAGTTGGTGATGTTTGGCAAACTACTATCAGGAGCGCACTGAACAACGAGGTTGCTCAGGGACCGTCTAAAACAGTTTTTTAGCTGCCAGTTCCATACAGGGTGTGAACGTTGGTGAAGTTTGGCAAACTACTATCAGGAGCGCACTGAACAACGAGGTTGCCCAGGGACCGTCTAAAACCGTTTTCCATGGCGAGTTTCATATAGGGTGTGAGAGTTGGTGATGTTTGGCAAACTACTATCAGGAGCGCACTGAACAACGAGGTTGCTCAGTGACCGTCTTAAACAGTTGTCTATAGCCAGTTTCATATAGGCTCTGAGAGTTGGTGATGTTTGGCAAACTGCTATCAGGAGCGCACTGGACAACGAGAACTTTTCTGCGTTTCATGTGCTTATTGTACTCCTCTTTCAGTTTTTTTAATAATAAATATCAGTTAATAGAGTTACTGACAGTATAAATGTGTGCAACGTATGCAACTGGTGATAAAAGCTATCTACGCTTAAATGTATAAAAATATGAACAGTAAAATAAAAAAATCTTACTATTCTACAATATTATAGCAATTATAGCAATAGCAATTCGATTTTAAATGGTATCGTAAATTTTACTACTGTTTTTGCTCCTGGCCCCTAGTTGAGTGTAAGAGAGGGCCTTGTAGCCCTAACTCCGCCAAAGTCATTATTTATTTATTTATTTATATTATCCAACCCGGAAAGGCCACAAATACACTCTGAAATCGCGGGATTATCGGGAGCCTAACATGGCCTCGGACCCCGAATCCCGGGATTGCGACTTCTACGAACGGCCCATTATCCAATAATCATTAAATAGGTATGTCATTGTGACTTTGCAAACGAAATATGAAAACACTATAGCCGCTTGTAAAGAAAGTGCGACACCGCCATCTTATTTATCAACAGCATAAACATTGGATGAACGTGTTACACTTTGAGTACCAACAGTACATCGTCGCTGACTATATTGAGCCGCGTGAAAGACTTTTTTCTACTTTTCCAGGAGAGATAAAAAACTGTTGCAGCTTTTGATACGCGGTAATGTTTTTATTAGCTTCCTGTTGTGTCAAAAATTGTTTTCTTATGTTTAGCTTGTAAGATGATGCGAACTTTAAAAACTTAGCAAATCAATGCATAACCTCGATTTCGAAAAAAGTTTAGTATAGTAAGCGACGACATGCGGCTTCATATTCTGGTCGGAGTCACCACAGATAAATCGGACGACTACTGTATTTATAATATAATTAATGAAAGGATTTGTAAAGTTAGCATAATTAGCCAGAAATGTGTAATGTATGGTCAATGGACTGATTATAGTAAATCATGGAGGCAGAGACAACAATATTGCCTGGGCGGATATTGTATATGGCACAGGATGTACATAATATTAACAACACTTCCTTTACTATATATTATTTCCAGTTACAATGCTAGGTACGTCCAACATTATAATAATTTAATTACGGTATACAAACGTCAAACATGTACCAACGACGTAAAATTAGCCAAATATCCACCCACAACATGTGATTAATTTACTTTCCGTGTACCTACTGTATGTTTTTAATGGAATTGGACCCAAAAAGATACTCAATGTCAACGAAAACATTCGACAAAATTTAGGATCTCTAGAAAATTGGGCTATATGTGCTGTTTCCCCCCCGCTAAGATTGGAGGTTCCCCACATAACAGGGAATGGTGCATTCACACGCCGTTTTTTGAGCAAAGTGAAATTTCACAGGATATTTCAATCGTAATCGTAATCAATGAGAACTCATAAATTGGAAGACATGTGTCTTTACATTTTTATACGTATGGTATAAGGCAGCACCAGCACCGTATGGCCAAAGTCACCAATGAAATTTAAGTCGTGAATTTTTCAGCATTTTGACGCCTTGACAACCTAGGGCTAGTTACGGACACCAACTATCAAAATGTAGAGGAACATATTTACTCTGGATTAGGGACATTACATACTCATATACTCCCCAGCTAAAAGTGTGGAAAAATCATAGATAATAAAATAGAATAGATGGCACCTATCCATGAGCTAAGTATGGGCGATAGAGGTCAAACGTAGTGAGAAATGCCAAAGGTGGGCAAAGGAAATGTGACCGAGTTGTAGGGTTGCAACTAGAAAAAAGAAGATATTGGAAAATGAAGTACAAGTTAGAAATTCAGGAGGAACCAAAATTTCAGAAGTTCTGCGCACTTGACCATGGGTCCCTGGTCTTACAAGCTTAATTATGACTATGTTTGGCCCATGGTGAGAACCTCCCGCTTAATTTCGGTCACAACTGTCGAATCGTTGATTGACAAAGTTGCGGATGTCCATCTTATCCGCGACCCGCCTGGCAGACTCAACTTCTGCGATAACCATTTCTTCCCTCAACATGGTCACTTAGTTACTTAGCGCACGGCAATGGCGGTGTTGCCTAATTGATCATTTACTACGATATATTAAATTAACTAGGTTAGTTCAATAAATGAATTAACATGAAGATATCGACATGTTGTTTTGATGTAAGGGCCTAATACACTGATTGGTATTTGATAAACATTATTAGGTGTTGACATAATTAGGTACATGTAGCCTATGTACAGCCTAAACGATAAATTGATAATTATTTTAGTTTAATATAAAAATTCTTCTGGTTGCCATCACCTCGATGAAATTAACAACATTAAATTGAAGCAAAGGAATAGTAAACTAATGCAGTAAAATAGAGGAATAACAATTAAATATGTGCTAAAAAAATTAATTCCATCTTTATCTTATTCATGTCGCTATCGCCACTGGATGGTAATGGCTTGCCTTATTACAGTATGCCGTCAGTAGCGACCAGTGGCGGTTACATACAGACTGAGTACATATCGGTATTATATCGAAATTAGAGGCTTTGGAAAAAACTTGGCGGGATTCGAACCCACGATCTACGCCTATCCGGGGCTTCGTTTTAACCGCTGGACAACAAGCCCTACATACTGCAACAAACTACCACTAATCAATCCACTAATAATAAAACTATTCACTGATACAACAAACTTTAAAAAATCACTAACAAAATGGCTGAAAATAGAAATACCCGAAACCTAAATAGATGTCCTACCCCTACATACCTCCTTCCTACTTTCCTTTCCATCCTTATGTCTTATGACAATTTCATTTTATGAAAAGCACTGTTCCCTTTTATTTTATTTCGATCCAATTTTATATTATATTTTATTGTGTGTATATATACGATACCTATTCAAGTACAAAAATATTCTTATTTATTTTATAGCCACCTAAATGTAAAAACCGCACACGGGCGTTGCCCTGCAGTAGATTATGATATTATAGAACAAGCATTCAGGCGCGGATCTAGAATGAGACCAAGGAGGGGGCTAAGATTAAATTTCGATTTTTTTTTTAAAATAGGGCAGAAATATTGGGGTTTTACGCATTTTCAGAGCAATAAGGGTATTATATTATAGGTAATTAATACAATCGAGCACAAGGGGGGCCCGGGGGTCTCCTCCGGGAGAAAATTTGTGAAAAATACGACTGAAATAGTGGGGTTTTACGCATTTTGAGGACCCCCATAGCCCCCCCCCCCCCGTAGATCCGCACCTGCAAGCATTGGATTATTATTTTAATCTGGAATAAATTATGTATTTCCAAATCGTATACAATACAAAATAGTACAAAAAGCAGTTTTACCTATATATACGTACTATAGTCTTATAACGAGGTAAAATATAACTATTATTTTTACCACTGCTTTCTAATTCTCCCTCCCCCTCCCCCTGGAGAGCCCGGACACCTATCCACGTGGGTCTTTCCCATATAGTGCATCACATGCCTATTGTGTGCCTATACCTTCATTTATTATATTAGGTTTCAATTTAAATAGCTTTAAATTTTCCATAACTTATTGTGGCCCGTTATCGGTATGATGCTTGTTTATGTATTCATCATTTTTCAATTCATATAAAACATTAACGGAGCTGACTCGACCCATTTACTTTACATTATTTTGCATTATTCCACAACTCGAAACATATCGTTAAACATTGGCACAAAACAAGGTTCGCCTTGTCCATACCGCATACTGGCTAGTGGCTTTGATATCATTCTAATAACAGGTACCTATGCAACAATATTAGCTCAACAACGCTTATGGTAATGTGTCGTTTAGCTGATTTTATTTGTTTATGATCAGGAGTCTAATAAAGGCTTCCATTCATGACCAATGCAGTCCAGAGAGGTGAGCCAAATTATAATGGAGACTTGGGGTTCGCGTCAGCGCCGAAATTAATGCGTTTTAAACACTGCTGCTACGGTGCAACTTAACCCTATATATCTATAACGATTTCAACATGGAATGTATGCCAATATCCATGGTAAGCTTGTCTCAGCTTGTCCATTATCGCTTGTAGCCGGTGTAGGATGACATCGAGTACGTATACCAGTTTGCCAATGGCCAAAAATGCATACGGAAACAATATAAATAATACCTGAAATTCATGGGGTCGTTGGCATTGGACACGGGACCAATAAGTAGGCCTAGGTCTATAAAAATTCCTCCAGGACATTTTATTATAGAGAGAAAGAAAATGTCTTTATTTTCCATATGGGCGAATTTTGGGCCTTACGGACAGATGCCGTGCATATTGTGGGCGGGGGAGGGAGGCATTCGATACATAATAAAAGTACCTACAAATTAGAGGTGGGCCGTTCTTGGTTTTCTCGAGAACTTGCGTTCTCAGTTCAAGTGATTTAAAAAGAACTGTTCTTATTATGCGTTCTTTTAAGAACCGGTTCATGGCTGCGGCTCAATCCCAACACTGGCAACTGGTTCACTCGATGATCGTCCCCTATCCACTATCCAGTTCCTATACAGAACCAGTTCGCTAATGGTTATAGCGTTCGTGACAGGGGATTCCTACGAGTTCCCCGTTCTTTCTTATATTTGAAAGTAGATTATTTGATTCACAACAATCGTTGAACTTTCAAAACAAAAAGATAGTTTACAATTTTTCAGTGTAGCCTACTTTATGTAGGTTAAAATATATTATACTGCTTTAGTAGCCGACTTTAAGCTTTTGCATTGCGTTCTTCAAGAACCTAATATTCTTGTAGTCGGGAACCGGTTCAACCAGTTCATGGCTCAAGAACCGTTCTTAGGAACGGCTCAAGTAAGAACGACACACCTCTACTACAAATCTACGGAACCGTGCAGAATCTTCGACCGATCGGAACATGGGTCAGTTCTATGCTTACTGCTTACCATAAGTAGGTGTTCCGATAAATTATTGATTTCTCATGCGCCTATAAAGCCTGCGTGTACATTAAACAAGCGTGTTTTTCGTTGCGATTTAAATGTGTTGATGTTGGCTAAAAAGACTGTCTATTGTTTATTTAAAAAATAGAAACTGTTTTACAAGACAATAGAAGGAAATAAATACTACACAAGTAGCCTAGTCTTTTTCCTGTTAAAATGACGGAACAGAATTATAGGCTATTATTGTGTTTGATTTTTGCTTTCCAATTTATACGTAGTATAAGGAAAGCTTTGTGACGGTCGAAATTTTCGATTCCGAGATTTCAACGGATTTACATGTTTTAAGGTCCCAGGAACCAAAAAAAGTGGTTTTTACGAAATGTCTGTCTGTCTGTCTGTTCGTTGATTTCCGGGCAAACTACTCGGTCGATTTTGATGAAATTCGGCATGTAGGTTCACAAAAATCATACCTCGGGACTATTTTTTTTATTTGGGGCTAACTCGATTTGGGGGGTTTTTATTTTCAAAAAACTTCAAAAAAAACGTCTAAAATTTTTTTTTTCCCAAGAACGGCTCCAACGATTTCTTTTAAATTCACATATATTGTAGTTGTTGTTAATGTTGATAAAATGCGGGGGGTCGCTTGCCCCTTGATAGTTTCCTTCTGGGGGTAAAAAAATAAAAATGACTACATTTTAATGAAAAATGACTAAAAAATAATTTTTCTGCGACACCTTTCTATCAATGATTTCTACCTTCAGGAATGTTTTAGGTGTTAAATTGAGTGACGAAACCGGACAGGTTGCTTTCCCAAAAATGTATTTGTTTTTGTACAAAAAAATGTTTTTTTGAAAAAATGAAAATTCACGCTCTAATGCATTGCGTGCCCTGCCAGTATTGCTGTGTGGTAATGTGTTGGTCTGACCTATCTAGAATTCACCTCACCACCAGTGACGAGTGACGTCAGGTGGACAACCCCCCCCCCCCCAACCGAGATATCGGAAAATTATTTACCATGAAATTACTCATTTTCTCGATCTACTAATTTTGATAAATTGGAAAGCATGTTCGAGTAAACTCGGACCGGTTCTTTATATCATCATTATTATATATTATTAATCATATGTGATCACTATTTTTGGGTTTAAATGTAATGTAAGTCACTTGAAAGACTATGACTGCATTGAAATTCTTACAAGAATAAATCTTGCGGTCGATGGGTCACTCCAAAATCTGATTAGTTTTATTTATTTATTTGTTTATTTATTTACAAGAAAGTGGTCACATGAAAAATCCATCAAAATACTAACTTTCGCAGGAAATGCACTATTTCGCACTTGTAATATTATTACTTCAGAAAAACCCGATAAAGTGCATTAAACGCATTTTCTAGAATAGTCAAAATTAGAGGATATAGAAAAACTGGGCTTGGCGGGATTCGAACCCACGTAGTAGAGGATGTACATCAACTGTTCTTGTGCGGGCTTGTGGTCGAGCGGTTAAGACGACGCTCTGGTTAGGCGTAGATCGTGGGTTCGAATCCCGCCAAGCCCAGTTTTTCTAAATCCTCTAATTTCGGTTATAACGTGGGGGCTACCTCTTCAACCAAAATTAATTTAATGTCAGTGTTATATACTTCATATAATACTGCAATATAATGAGTTACAGAATAGTAGTCAAGCACTAGAAAAAACGACAGCTTTTAGAGAGCGCTTGCATTTTTATGATTTTTTTTTGTAGTGACTACTTGCTTATGAAACTATGCCGCTATGGAACAAGAACTTAATTAATTCTTTCAAAAATACACGACCAGCTTACAAAATATTTCAAAATTAGTTCCTTAACAAGAAATAAGCCCTTTTTGGCGTTTACATTGACAAGACCGTAGACTCCATAAAAAGTTAAATAAAAAACAAGAACTTCCAACGTGTGACAGATGGTATAATTCAGTGCTACATGGCTATTTAGAGTTCTTTGGAAGCAAACTTATTCAACCAATATAAGACATTTCAATGGACCCGGGGTTCCCAAAGAGGTGGTCCACGGAGCCAAGTAGGAAATAGGAAAATAAAACAGTTGAGTTATTGGAAATTAGAAGTAAAATATAGTAAGTCTTGGCACTGAACTATAAAATCTAACCGGTGTCAGTCCCAAACATTTACTGAAATATTAGCACGTAGGTTAATTGTAGGCACAAACTACTTGATCTTGGTCCTAGAATTTGACGATTTTCCTGTCACAGCCATGGTGGTCCACGGAAAATCATAAAATAATCTAGTGGTCCACGGACAAAAAAAGGTTGAGACCCCTGCAATTGACAATTCATGTAAACTCAATATGCTCCGGTAAACCGTCCAATAAGCTAGTTGACAGTTTCAATGTTGCGTTAATAAATCAAATCCACGGTGTCGTCAGCTCGTACTATCCGAAATTAGAGGATTTAAAAAAATCTGGATTTGGCAGGATTCAAACCCATTATACTAACCGGGACATCGTCTTCAACCGTCGGACCGCAAACGCATTTCGTCTTAAACGCTAAGACAATGCCTCAGATAGGCACAAATAGTGGGTTCGAATCCCGTCAAGTCCAGATTTTTCTAAACCCTCTAATTTCGGTTATAACGAGAAAGTTGCCTCTTCAACATAAGTTAGTTTAATATCAGTATTATATACTATATATATATATTTAATGTTGCAATATTGAATAAAGCTCGTAATATGCCAATTAGCCTGCTTATAGGTTTATCGGATTTTTTATTGGACCTAAAGGTACACAATGTGAATTAAACAAACAAAAATATAGAAATCACATGGCATTACGAAAATAAACAGCGGATTAATTGAAAAAAAATATGAATTTCATTTATAAATTAAATAACTGTTACGTTCACACCATCCGAGGTTTAGGTTCCTGGTAGTAGTATTAGTGGTGTCCGTCGGGTTAATAATGAATTAGGCCTCATATTTGGGCCCATAGAGCGACCCCGACTTGACTGTCCTATGCCAGCCCATAGGACAGTGGACCTCCTGATTATAGTGGATTCCGAACCACTTGGGAAACACAGTGAAGTCACACGATTAGTTCGGAGGTGACCAGGACAATTCCTACCATGTTTCCCTACCGGCTAGGTTCCTGGTACTGACTCATAAATTCATATTACATTATATATTTATAAGTTAATTTATAGCCTATAAATATAAACTAAACATAAAATAGCCTAAACATAATAGTCTCCTTAGTAACTTAGTAAAACTTGCTGTCACTCGTGAGCCCTTGACGATGGCGTGAGCCGAAACCGGTTGTGAATTTTTAATTTAATTTTATTCGTAAAACTATACAAAGTTAATTTTAACAATGAGATAAAATAGCCTATGCCTAAGATTTATAGTGTTCAAAAAACATACGTCTAGCATAATTGTAATTATGGAAAAATTTGTCAAGAACTTGTCCTACCAACTGATTGCCATAGTACTTCATAATGACATATTATAGCGTAAGAAACCTCTCAAGTCTACACAACAGGTACTACAGTGATATGGTAGATTATTATTTTAATAGAATTAACGTTGCAATGCTACAATAGGCGTTAACTTGTATGGAACTAGGCTGTGTTTCTAATTGAAAGGGTTTGTGGTGCTGTATTGATGTAAAAGTTAAGGTGGTAAGCCTATTAAGGAGATTAATTAAAAAAGAAATACACACTGGCATTGCAAATGATTAAGTTTTCAATTTCTTGGTGCCTGATTGATTTTATTAGACTTCGTAACGTAACTTATTTGACGCTGTATTGCACAAGCTAAACTGTCTTTAGCAAACCCCAAAATACACCGTATATACAGTATGTAAAAGTAGGTTACAGTACTAAATGAAAAAAATTTAGAAAAGCGCTAAAAATTAAAAATAATACTTTTTTTAACGGCGCCTTATCTCTCCCACGGACAATATTGTAACAAAATAATAAATAAATATGTATATTGTACATATAAATTATAAAATCAAGTAATCAACAAGAAAGTAAGTAAAATCGTCAAAATACCGTCAAAATCAGGTAATTCTGGCATTGGCATTGCTGTGCTAGTGCATCAGTGACAGCGAAGAAAGCTTTCTCAAAAGATGGCCTCTAAGTAATTTAGGGAAGTTAGGAGGATTTCTCGCCACTCTCAGTTCATTCGGGAGTTTTGTAAGGTAGGCGAATCCTAGTAATGGCTGTATGTATAGTATTTTGCTATCTACAAAGATAATGTAGATAATATCTTGTAAAGTACATATGGTGTTGATATTAATATTGTAATTTTTTAGACAAAAATTATCTAGTAGCGGTGGATTCAAGAATTTGTTTTCGAATCTTATTTTTTTTTTTAATAGGATACATCAAATTAAACCGTTAAACTATTAAATAACTATCTATTAAATAAATGGTCCCGAGACATGATTTTTGTGAACCCACATGCTAAATGTCATAAAAATCCTCCGAGTAGTTTGCCCACAAATCGACAAACAGACAGGCAGACATCTCCTAAAGTACCTACCTATCTAAATTCAGATTCAAATCGTGTACTTCAGCATAAACATTCAAAATATTTCTTCGATCGAATAAATATTGGGTCGAATAAATATTCGATTGTATACTCAGGGCCTATATAAAAATCTGATAACAAAATAAGTAACTTTGACATTTCAATTTGGAAATACCTACTACATTGTAACCATATGTATCTACATCCAATGATAAATATAAGTAGTTTGTTTACATTTTTTTACCCCGAGAATAAGGTAATACACTAATCACCATAGTAGGCCCACTCAAGGGCGGATTTTGCCTCCAATTTAGGAGGGGGGGGGGGTCAGCGGGCAGATTCAGTGTATTATAACATTAAAAAACACTATTATTTTTAATTTCCACTGTAAACCCATATTATCTAGTGTAAGTTCATTTAATTTTTTTTTGGGGGGGGGGTCCAGATCCTCTGACCCCCCTCCCTCTAAAATCCGCCCTTGGACTGGGCCGCCCACAGAGGGGCACCGTCTGCATTTTCCCGCGATGGGCCCTTGAAACAGGTAGACCTTAGGTAGGAAAGTGGAATAGAAATTACCACATCCTTAAAAAAATCTACACTTAGTTAAATATAGCAGTAAGTAACACAAAAAACTGTAAAGTCAAATAGTTGCACTGTGGAATACTACCGTATACCGCAGCATAATAACTAAGTGTAGAATTAACTAAAGATACTGTATAGCAGAGACTCCGAACGCCGTCGGGTGCCATTCGAGGTAAAATAATTGAAAACAATGGCCGAAGTCTACGATATTAACAATGCACGGTCGTTAAGAATAGACTGGGGGAGCGTATAATATAAATAAATAATTAACATCCACCCTCCTTTACAATGGGACCATATATATTGATCACCCCGCCTGCGCTCAGTCTTGTACGATGTACAGCTCGCTTGCTTTCTACATTTTAGAAATTTACAAATGGTAGTAACTTAAGACTGGGCGGCCGTTTGAATTGCAAACGCTAAGCTTGAGAATTTATGGGTAACTTCACTGTGGCAGAACATAGGGTAGGTACGCTACAATAGTGCGGACAGGCTTGTATGATGTGCAGCTTGCTTGCTTTCTGCATTTTAGAAATTTACAAATGGTAGTAACTTAAGACTGGGCGGCCGTTTGAATTGCAAACGCTAAGCTTGAGAATTTATGGGTAACTTCACTGTGGCAGAACATAGGGTAGGTACGCTACAATAGTGCGGACAGGCTTGTATGATGTGCAGCTTGCTTGCTTTCTGCATTTTAGAAATTTACAACTGGTAGTAACTTAAGACTGGGCGGCCGTTTGAAGTGCAAACGCTAAGCTTGAGAATTTATGGGTAACTTCACTGTGTCAGAACATATGTACGCTACAATAGTGGACAGTCTTGTATGATGTACAGCTTGCTTGCTTTCTACATTTTAGAAATTTACAAATGGTAGTAACTTAAGACTGGGCGGCCGTTTGAAGTGCAAACGCTAAGCTTGAGAATTTATGGCTAAATTTACTGTGTCAGAATATAGGGTAGGTACGCTACAATAGTGGACGGTCTTGTATGATGTACAGCTTGCTTGCTTTCTACATTTTAGAAATTTACAACTGTAGTAGGTAACTTAAGACTGGGCGGCCGTTTGAAGTGAAAATCTAATCTTAAGTAGTTATGGTTACATTTATTGCGTATCATATCAGCAAATTGGTTGATGGTTCGAGTCCAATAATATGGCTGCATTTTCTTGGAGGGCTAGTAATGGTTGGTGTCCGGGCTTTCTTAGTTGAGTTAAGTACGGGCTTAATTTCCTTAATAACTCCTCTAGGTTGGTTAAATATTTGAAGAAAAGTGTTTTACCAACACATTTTATTGGTTCACATTGCTAAAAAAAAATTTTTGTTCGGGATAACTGCAATGTTTGCACTTATTATTAAGATATTTGAATATACTTCAGATGGATGTACTATATACTATATATCCTTGCATTTTAGTTTAGGCTAAGTGTTTAATTGTATCCATGTTACTAGCTGTGTAAATGCGCTGATTCCAAATAAATAACACGAATTTATAACGAATGGCAATATTGCTGACATGGACATCTCAATAAGATATACTGCATTTTTGGGTTTAGCTTATTACTATGGAGCAGCATGACATTCAAAATAATTGCTTATTTTTAGGGGGACGTCACTACGATTTTTGTGAACAAATTAAAAAAAAAAAAAACAGCGGTATAGTTTGAATACAGGCTGTATCGTCAGAATTCATGCCTCACCAGCAGCCTGATCGAGGCGATTATAATACCGGGGTTAAATAAATACCCTAGGATTATAACTGTAAACAAACAAATTTTGAATAGCATATAATAATAATAATAATGCGTGTATTTATCAAAAAAACATAACAAATTATACTGAACCGGTGCCACAAAGCCAAAAAGGCGCGTTGGGATCGCCACACAATTTTTTACTGTAGTATTTACTAGTTCGTCACACTAACAATATATTTTTTCAAACTGTATCTGTGAGTAGACTTACAATATAGTTCTTAATGATAGACAAGGTAATATTTTCATTGTATCCGGCCCTAATCATTTCATTATAGTAACTCAAACCTTTATAGTTGACAGAATTTCTGCTGTGTGTTAATTTGTAATTAGGAACCGTGAGCACTTTCCATTACAAAATTATCTTGTTTACATTTTTATTACCAGGGGATTAAATAAATACCGGTATTATAATCGCCCCGATCAGGCTGCAGGACCTGAGATATGATTTTTATAAAATGTAGGTAAGAGTACAGTGTAGAGATGGAATGTCACCTTTCCTTTCCTAAAGAACGGGTTCCCCTACAGAAGAAAACTTTTAGTACCAGGAGGTCGATAATACAAAAATAATACATTGGCTAATACTGCATAACGTTCAGTAGAACTAGATAGAAAGATATAGAAATATATAGAAAGATAGAAATAGATAGGCTAGATAGAAATATAAAATTAACGAAAATACTTACAATAGTGCATACATTCTTTGCCGCGTTTAGCCAATTCTACTCATCAGAATTGCTAAAAATAACTATAAGAATATTTAACGTAACTAACATTCGTCTGTAAATATTAAACGCTGCCAACCCTGGTCCCTGAAATGGTTACTTCCAAGCTACAATACAAACATTCGTCAGCAGCGCCTGGGGGGAAACCTAAAAATAGGTACACAGCACACCCCTAAACAGAGTAACGGACGAGACTAATTTCCCGGCTGATAACCCTTATCTGTAAACAACTCACCCTTTCCTCCTCGCGGATCATTTCAGCAATCCCAGGTTTGATCTCCATGTCGTCCACCGGCGGCTGCGGGGGTGGTGGCACGGGTGTAGGCACCACCACAGGTTCCGGCACCACGTTCATCGCAATGTCCGGCGGGGGCGGTGTCACGTCCGGGCTCGACAGTCCCTTCCCCTCCGGCGACGTTTTCCGCCGCTTCTTCTTATGGATCGACGTACAATCGTCCGCGGCCCGTCTTCCCTCCTCCGATCCAACCTCCGCTAGTCCTCGAACCTTCAGACTTTCCGCCGCTTTCAACAGCGGACCTATTTGTTCCTGCGACACGTTGATCTCACCCTTATACATAAACTCTACCATTGCCTTCAACTCCGGCCAGGTGACGTCTTTGAGTATGACAATCGGGTGCTGGCAGGGGTTGTCAACGAAGAGCTGCTTGAAATAGGGGCTACACGCGCTTAGCACCATTTTGTGTGCTTTCATAGATTGGCCGTCGCATGCGAGAGTTACGTCAACGAAGCTCTCGGTTTGGAGTAGCTGGTCAAAGACAGACGTCAGGTTGGTTTGGTAGTTGTTCCAGCGGAGGCAAAACTGTTGCGGGGGGTCGGGCTGCATGGCGGACCCCCTAAGTTTGATGATGTCCAGACACTTGGCGACTACGCCCTCCAGCGTGGACCGGTGAGTTGCGGAGATGAATACGGTAAAACAAGTGTCGCGACTTGCCCCGCCGCGGTACACTACACGACTAAGTATAAGGAATACAATGCCGCGTTCTACGGGACGCAGGCGCACTGCCCCGTCAACCACGCGCGCCTCCTCGGCTGTCAGACAGAAAAGTTTTTCTGTCCTCCCGTCGCCTAGGTTTCTTTGCGTGACATGGGTCCTCTGGGACCAGCAACAGGTCCCTCTCTACTAAGACACTTTTTTTTTATTCCCAATCAATTCACCTCAAACATGGCCGTCTCTTGGCGAGTTGACGCCAGTGATTTTTTTGAACCAATCAGCCCCACGCGTCCGGCTGATTTTAAACCAATCGCCACGCCTCAAAGTCTGATGAAGGATGACTTTTTCATTTGGTATGGTTTTTAAGTTAGTTAAGTATAATTTTTTGTAAATTAAAAATTCGAAAATTACATAGGCAAAATAATAAAATAATCTTGCCATATCCCCACGCAAGAACCTCGTCTCTCAAGACTACCAATCCATCAATGATAATTTAAGAAAACTGGACACAAGAGTGCAATCGCACGCGCACAGTACTGTACCGGCTTACAGGTATTACCGTATTGCGCAATGGAGGCAATTTCACACATTGAGTGAGTCATTGGCCCCGGACTCTGTTTACAACCCCCCCCCCCCTCCAATCATGGGGAAATAATCTATAGTATATACTGCAACTTATTCTAGAGTACACGTCGAGTAGTGGTACGAACACCGACTTTCTTCCGGGAGGTTGCAGGTCCGAACTAAATTTCCAGGTTATACGTTGAATGGCATGTAAACCAGGCGATATCTGACGTTCCCAGTTGAGTATACTTCTTCTTCTTCTTCTTAGAATCTCTTCTATCAGGATTGGCCATCATCGACTTCGAACTCCTCAAAAGGTAGTATGCACTTAGTCATGATGACTCTACTCGGGAATTGTAATGCAGTGATTTCCCGTTGCCTTCTGCATCCTTATGACTCTTCATGGGGCCCAACCCCAAGGCAAAAGAGTGCCCTAGTAGTGGTTACTTATTTAGTGGCGGCAACTATTCACTCCGCCACATAGTCATCCTCGGGCTACAGTGGCTTTTTCTAGACAAGACTGCACCAGCGGACGTGCCACCACATCCTCCGATTATGCCGCTGCTTCGTCGGGGACTGCTTATTCAGTATATTCGCAACTAGCCACCATACCTGGTGGCCTTTCCACTATCCGCCACTTGCGACCCCACTAGTAGTCGGCAGCTCAGCCTAGTTAAGTGTAAGAGAGAGTTTTCTTGGCCCAACTCCGGCAGGTTGGCTTATTAATAGAACAAAAGTAGTTATTTATTTATTACAATAGTAGTAGTAGTAGTGTTCGTCGGGTTAATAACGACTTATGCCTCATATTTGGGCCCATAGAGTGACTCCGACTTGACTGTCCTATGCCAGCCCATAGGACAGTGGACCTCCTGATTATAGTGGATTCCGAACCACTTGGGAAACACAGTGAAGTCACACGATTAGTTCGGAGGTGACCAGGATAAGTCCTACCATGTTTCCCTACCGGCACTGTGCACACGACCAAGTTATCTGTAGCTTTGAACCTGCTCTGGTCCGCTGGATTCAACTTGGTATGGCGGCCGGTTTATTTATTATAATATACTCGATCTCAGATCTCACACACTTACTCCTTGCCCTTAGGTCCTCTGCAACTATATCCTGGATCCACCCCTGTACTCTGTTAGTAAAGTGAAATAGGACTATGTGAGTAGGCTATAAGAGTATCATTGAGCTTTTCAGTGACTAGACGGCAAATGGCTGAGATTGACAGTCATACGTCATAATTTATACTGGGACGTGCTACAATAAAGTTGCTGGCTGTTTGGCTATGAAATTTAATGGCCATGCATGAAGTAAAGGCGGAAATGAGTGTATAGTAATAAATAAATAAGCCAAGATGTAGCATACGTATTTTGTAATATTCATGGCGCGAGCTCGCTCCGACCCTCTCTCTTAATATTTACCAACTGTAGTACCTGCCTGCTCCTTTCTCAGGAATATCTCAAGTCCCTGGCCTATTGTGTGCACTGATTTTATATGGGCTGGATCAGGGACGGATCAGCCCATTTTTTTTTTTGGGGGGGGGGGTGGGTAGTTGTGGGTCAAAATAGGAAAAACACATGTAGTGTCGATTAAATCAGAGCGTAATAAATTAACTTACAATATAGACTTACTAAATTTGGGGGCAGCCGGTTTTACCATGTGGCGAAACCCGCACTTTCAAGGGACACACATTTTTTCATTAATAATTATTTTTTTCATTAAATTTAAAATAAAATGTGTGAGTAAAATATTTTTGAAAATAGGCTGCTTGACAGTTTTAACTTGGTCATGGTTTCACCTGTTGCGTCAATGGTAAGCTTGTATCAGCTTGTCCATTATCGTTTGTAGCCGGTGTAGGTTGACATCGAGAACGTATATACGAGTTTGCCAATGGCCAAAAAATTAATATACGGAAATAACGTCCGAAATCCATGGGGTCGTTGGTATTGGACAAGGGACCTGTGGGCCACTATAAGTAGGCCTAGGTCCATAAAAAGTCCTTCAAGAAAGAAAGAAAGAAAATTGTCTGTATTTTCCATGTGAGCGAATTTTGGGCCTTTCCTTCAGGGCATTATTTAAAAAAAATTAAAGGGCTAAATGGTTTTTTTTTTTTACTTATAATTACTGAATAAGGGACCAAAGGCACAGACCACTAAGTAACGTCATGTACAGTGCGACTATAAGTTTTACATGGCTTTATGCACGCGATAACACATTAAAATAAAAAAATTAAAAATAGTCCACTAGAATATGGGACTAATGGAACGACCGAACAGGCGTAATGGACTAATCATTTAACTCCGGATAGAGATTCAATTTATTTCCTTATCAAGTTAATATTGGCATTCCTCTCGCTGCAGTCTCCAACATATGCAAAACATTGTTCCCATGGCGTATTTGTGGCAAAAAAAATATGTATTGATAGCAGCAGTGGATCTACGGAGGGGGGTCAGGGGGGTCATGCCCCCTTCAAGCGTCCTGACGGGCGCCAAAATGACACAAATTTAGTAAAAATAAATATTACCTAATTTTCTTATAACGAGGAGGTTACCTCTTCAACCAAAGTTAATTTAATGTCAGTGTTATACTTATTTTCTTAGGTACCGTCTACATCATATAATACTTCAATATAATGTATTGCCTAATTAACAATAAAAATAAACAATAAATACAAGCCACCGTAAATTGATCGAACATTGTTAGCAGAAGGCGCCAATTTCGTCCATGAACCCCCTTAAAATAAAAAGCTGAATCCGCCACTGGCTGATACTCAGTTGCGGATCCACAGGGGGGTCATAACCCCCCTCCCTAAATGAGTAAATTTATAAGTTAATTAACAAAAATTAAATAAAAAATTGAATAAAACTCAATTTTTGAACAAACAAATTACCTTTTAAACTTACATACAACTTGTGACCCCCCCCCTACATTTTCCAATGGATCCGCCCTTGCTGATACTGCAGTCTTGCCCCTTTTAATGTTCCTATGGCCTACACACACCACTTGCATTACGCACAATAAAAGCCCATCTTCAAAAATGTAAGGTTCTGCTTGACTTAGTTCAAAGATGCAGATAACTTGGTCGTGTGCACAGTGCCGGTAGGGAAACATGGTAGGACTTGTCCTGATCACCTCCGAACTAATCGTGTGACTTCACTGTGTTTCCCAAGTGGTTCGGAATCCACTATAATCAGGAGGTCCACTGTCCTATGGGCCCACACCGCGGCCTGGGACTGTGACCAACCATTCTACTACTACTCGCTGCAGAGCTGTATACCTATACATTATTTAACCAAGGGTTGGATGGACTTTCATAGCCTGCTGTGTTAATAGTCACTAGAAGGAGCTTCACAGTCATTGAACAATCAGGATGGAGGCAATTGTCAGGGGAAGGGTATAACGTTTCGGGAGTGGGTGTTACTCCCATCATCAGGCTTAGTCCTGATAGTTTCTGGACGATTGACCCAATGCTCTTGTATGCTTCACTGAATTATTGAGTAAATCCAATCCTCTGGAGGATTCAAACTACCGTTCTCCCGAATGAAATGAAAGCTCTCTAACCACCCAACTACGGTCCTCACCAGAGTATACTTGCCAGAAATTTCTACTTGAACATCACTTTTTCCCTAACTAATAGCAACCATATCGTGTCTTATGCGATCAGTAAATATATTTTAATATATAAAGGGCCATGACTGTTGCTTCTTTTAGCTTCCTCTGCTTGAAACCTGAATGATCCTAAGAATATACCTATACACTTCCTACTTCCTATGCTATTTGAACTATTTAAAGTAGATAGCAGAGGCAGTTGATTTCCCATCGACCAGAATATATTTTGTATACCTATGTAATACTGATTTGGAGTATATACAGTATATAATTTCGTCTTAAAACATAGAATGTCGCTCTATCTGGCCGTAATCACATGTAAACAGCGGAAGTTCACTGCCGGATGACTGTAAAACTAAAACTCAATGAACTATTGTCACATAAAATGGTCTACGGTATCTACGCAACTTTATAAATTTCGGAGCTTGACTTGACTTACTTAAGTTGGCGCTGTCAGCCCTGGGGGACTTTTGGCCGCATTCACAACACTACGCCACCGGATCCTGTCCTTCGCCAGATCACACCAATTATCGGCCCGAAGGCCAACTTCCTGTATATCTTCGTTTAGCTGGTCGCCATAGCGTCGTCTCGGACGCCCCAAAGGTCTTCTTCTGTTGGGACATGCCATCCATACTGCTTGTGCTGTTCTATCCGCTGGCATACGGACGACGTGTCCCATCCACTGGAGCCTTCTGCTTCGTAGTATTTGTGTGACGTCTGGCGAGCCGAAGAGTTGGTGGATTTCTTCGTTCGTTCGGATTCTCCAACTGTTGTTTTCAAAAACTCTTCCGAATATTCTCCGTAACGGAGCCGTTTCGGAGCAACGGAATAAATTATTCGGTTTATAATATAGTCCTACAGAACAAAGTCTAGCTCAAGCACTTGCTAACATTTTAAGGGAGTAGGGAGGAAAGTCCACCCCGCAGTCCCCTGCCACCCCCCCCCCTCCCCCCTTCGGCCAATAACCCACAGAGTTATAAAGTTTGACGAGCATGGCGCTCCCCTCGTCGTAACCTCTATAACGAAAATATGCCCCGTTTGTTATGTATACAATATAAATATTTTTACTTATTACTTTTCAGCCTCTAAAACTTACTATATAGTATAGAGATTGGACACGGATGAAAATCCACGTAGATATCGAAATGTATATTATAAGTTGCCAGAAGCATATTTATATAATGTACAGTAGTTAATCAGTGATAGTCACTACCAACCGTCACAAAGCTTTCCTTATACTACGTATAAATTGGAAAGCAAAAATCAATATGGGCATCGGTAGTTTATGAGTATATGAAGAAACAGAAGTTGAAGTACCCTGGTCACAGGCACAGCTCCTGGAAAGACTGGAAACACGGTCCTTCTTGTTGAAATCTCTAGCCACCAGAACATCAATGGCGAGAGTGTTTTTGAGACGAATTTGAGGATTGAACATGGGCCCCCTACCGGCTGCTTCCCTAAATTCTTTGACTACGAATCAATTAGGGCAGTGCTTGGACCCTATGGGCTATAATTATAGCTTACAGGCCTTTGGCTGAAGGCAAAAGCAGCTGGAGACACAGAAACGAATATGCAGAGGCATAACAAATAAAAAAATTAATAGTTCAATACTATACCAGCCGGTGGCCTGATATACAGCCTAAAGCTGCAGAGAAGCAAACGCTTCAAGTGGTTTGTTACAAGAGATGTGAATGGAGCCTATAT
Organism: Psococerastis gibbosa; assembly: GCA_963971405.1. Classification (NCBI taxonomy): domain Eukaryota; kingdom Metazoa; phylum Arthropoda; class Insecta; order Psocodea; family Psocidae; genus Psococerastis; species Psococerastis gibbosa. The sequence goes on along the minus strand of OZ020488.1, from coordinate 12,602,291 downwards.
AAAAATCAAAATAATGTCATTTGTCTTTAAGACATAAAGCACAATACCATACTAATCGGTGGCCTGATATATAGCCTAAAGCTGCAGAGAAGCAAACGTTTTAAATGGTCCGTTACAAGCGATGTGAATGGAGCTTCTATAAAAATAAAAATCATGCCATTTCTCCTCAATGCTAAAAATACGATACTATATTAATCGGTGGCCTTATATACAGCCTAAAGCTGTAGAGAAGCAAACGCTTTAAGTGGTCTTTTACAAGCAATGCAAATGGAGCCTATATATAAATCAGAATCATGTCATTTCTCCTTAATGCTTAAAATACAATACTGTACCACCCCGCCTGATATACAGCCTAAAACTGCAGAGAAACAAACGTTTTAAATGGTCCGTTACAAGCGATGTGAATGGAGCTTCTTTAAAAATAAAAATCATGCCATTTCTCCTCAATGCTAAAAATACGATACTATATTAATCGGTGGCCTTATATACAGCCTAAAGCTGTAGAGAAGCAAACGCTTTAAGTGGTCTTTTACAAGCAATGCAAATGGAGCCTGTATATAAATCAGAATCATGCCATTTCTCCTTAATGCTTAAAATACAATACTGTACCACCCCGCCTGATATACAGCCTAAAGTGGCAGAGAAGCAAACGCTTTAAATGGACCGTTACAAGGGATGTGAATGGAGCTTCTATAAAAATAAAAATCATGTCATTTCTTCATAATGCTAAAAGTACAATACTATACTAGTCAGTGGCCTGATATACAGTCTAAAGCTGTAGAGAAGCAAACGCTTTAAGTGGTCTTTTACAAGCAATGTGAATGGTGCCTATATAGTGATAAGGGAAACTGTAGCGAAGGGAGGGTTGCGGTCGATATCTTACTGCACCCTCCTACTTATTTATTAATATAAAATACTGCTCTATATTATATGGCCCTCCCCTCGCCGGCCACCATCTGCGAGCGTCTATCCTGTGTACATAACATCTATTATTAATTTTCTACCATATTTTATTCACGCTACCACTCCCTATTTTAATCATTGATGAAAATTCTGTTTGTTGTATAAAGGCTCGAGATGGGGTTACTTTTACTTTACAGCTCTGGTCCGTGGGTTTTGTAATGTACTGTATGTATGCAAGGACGGATACAGGGGGGGGTAGGGGGGGTAGCTGCCCCCCCCAAAATTTGGTAAATCTATTGTAAATTAAGTTATTACGCTCTAATTTAGTCGATCCTACATAAGTTTTTCCTATTTTGACCCTCAGCTACCCCCCCCCCAGAAAAAATTGGCTGATCCGTCCCTGTATGTATGTAGGTTTAATTTAAAGTTGCCTGAATTCCGACATACAAAGACACTTGAGACTGAACTGACACTAGCAGGAGTAGATGTTAGGTTTCCTCACGTTAGAGCTGTGCTGACGAACAAATGCAGTTTAACAAAGGGTTAGCTGTACTTACACTGTCTGCTGCCCAAGTAACCCTTGGTTAAATAGTATTTCACCTTTACCAATAGTAAACAAATTTATTTTAGTTTTATTTTGGCTTAGTTTCGGTTCAGTTTTGATCTAGGCATATTTTTGGGATATAGGGTACTGTTCTCAATACATTATTATTATCTTTATTAGGCCAATGCCAAGATTTAAGAAAAGTTGCCGCATATATTGTATTTTCAGGCGCCACCCCGATAAGTGGAAGCTTTGGGGTGGTGATAAACAATTACAATTTTCAAAATACAGTACATAGTATTAAAAAAATGTCAGTTGGCTTAGCTTAAATAATCTAATAAGATTTCTAAAAAATACATACATAAAGACATAAACCGTATTCTAAAACTAAGAGTATGCACGAAGCAACTGAAATTTATTCATTTGATCTGATTTCAGTACCTAGCAATTTTTTTAGTAACTGGTTTTTAAGCCCACGAATCTTAGGCTGTAATCTGATTTCCTAATCTAGAGAGTTCCACTCGCGGCCGGAATTTACACAGCATTAACAACAAAGGAACCGGTCCGAGCTTACTCGAACATGCTTTCCTATTTATGAATTAGTAATTAGATAATATGTGTAATTCCATAGTAAATAATTTTCCTATGGTTAAATTTCGGATCCCTCGATATCCCCTATCCCAAAGCACTGAATTTATAGATGGGATTGCATATTCTAGAACAGACAGACCAATTACAACTCAGTAATAGGCAATGTATTGGAGCGTGTATTTTCCATAATTTATTTAAAAAATAATTATTTTGCACAAAATAAACTTTTTTGGGAAAGTAGCCTGTTCGGTTTTGTTACACTATTTAACGCCTAAAACATGCCTGAAGGTAGAAATCATCGATGGAAAGGGTCCACAGAAAAATTATTTTTTAGTCATTTTTCATGAAAATTGAGTTATTTTTATTTTTTTACCCCCAGAAGCAAACTATGAAGAGGCAAGCGACTCATCGCGTTTTGTTAACTTTAATAACGACTACAATATTATGTGAAATTAAAGAAATCGTTGTAGCCGTTTTTGAGAAATCATTTTTTATAAGTTTTTTTTTTTAATTTTTTGAGAATAACCCCAAAATTGAGTTACCCCAAAATAAAAAAATCAAGGTATCTCGAGGTATGATGTTTGTGAACCTACCTGCAAAATTTCATCAACATCGACCGAGTAGCTTGCCCGGAAATCGATGAACAGACAGACATTTCGTACAAACACATTTTGGGTTCCTGGTACCTCAAAACGTGTAAATCCATTGAGTCGAAAATTCTGACCACCACAAAGCTTTCCTTATAGTACAACGTATAAATAGGAAAGCAACTAGCAGTAGGTACCCACCATTTCTATTTATGTGTGTATGTATAACCCTATCGGCGGGCGGTTATATTGAATAATGCCTAGTAATAGGGAGGACTCGGGAAGCGCGGTGCTGAAAACAAAGACGGGAGCAAGAAATAATTTGATTACCGCGCCCCAATCTAACTCGACCCGCAGGACCATGTAAGGAGCACGCTGCAGCACGACATCTTAGAATGGGGAGCTCCCACCTTCGTCTATCACACAGCAAATAAACCAAACTGAAAACTTAATTTATATAAGCCTAATGCACACGGAAATATTCATGAAACTCAGCCAGGGGTGGCAAGGCTGTGCCGCCGAGGGGTTTCCAACACTCCCCCGACAACATACTAACAATTAGATGAAACAATATAGAGTACCAATCATAGATAGGCCAAAATTAGCCTGTCTTTTGTAGTACTTTTGTAGTGGCTTACGTCTTCTTTTGAGGCCACAATCTCAATGATTGGTTGGCAGCGACTCCCTGCATATCATCCTCCCGCTCTCTCGGTTCTGCACCTTCCTCTATAGCCTAATTTGCTTGTTGATAATGTACATGGATTTTTTTCCTAGGTTTTTGTGACTGGCAGTGCCTGGGTTCATATCAGCCGATCATAGTTTTCTCCATTTCTCCTGGTCCAAGAACCGACCAAGAAACTGAAAGACCCGTCTCAATGAGCCGGCCAACAACCTTTCCAAACTGTCATTGGTGGAGAAACCCTCCCTCTGCAATAAGCTACTTGATAATTTTTAACAATCATTTTTAAAGCATTAGTTTATTTATTTTATACCCCTTAAGAGTAATTAAAAAATAATAATAATAATAATAATAAATAAATAAAATAAATGAAACGTTATTTAGTATGGCCCCCATCAATTTCAGTTACATGTTTAAAAAAAGGGGTCACGTGACTGTAAAATGTGACGTCATTTGTGATACCAGGGAGTAGCCAACAGTTGGGGAATTACTAGCAGTTGTTTTGGTAGTGACGTCAATGTGACGACATTTCAAGGTCACCCATGTGTGTCTGCGTTTTGGCTCTTGTAATTCACAGTTAAAAACCCCAGCACTTATTTATTTATTTTTTAATATTTTCAATTTTTTTTTCATGCAAAAACATATTGCATTATTATTATTTACCTATTCTTCTTCTTTAAATGCCTCTTCTATTGAAGATTGGTGAACATCACGGCGATTTGGACCTTGGAGACTGCTGCTCTGAAAAAAGAAGTCATGCTCTTGCCAAACCACTGCCTCAGGTTTTTCAACGAGGATGTTCTTCTTCTGCCGAGGGAGAAATGGAGAATAATACCTCGGGGTGGCTTAAGACGCCCTGGAGCACTGATGGCTAAAACCTCACAGCCTCATGGGCCTCTGTCTTACGGTACATGGTAAAATGGCCTGGCTTAACTTAAAACGGCCTTAAATCAGTTAATCTTATTATAATTAATATTTTTCCCCTTAAACGAGCCTAGCCCATTGGGCAAAACTGTTCATTTTGTAATATATATTGTTTTGTAGAGATTTGAAATACATATCGGAATTCATTCATTCATTCAACTTTAAAAGAAATAACAATAAATAATCAAAATCGTAGTGCCGTCTTTGCAGTGTGCATTTATTTTCTAAGCCCCACTAAGTTACCTAATAGGTACTTGTGCCGAGTCACGACACGTCTCCGACCGCAAGGTGTGTAGATACTAGCACAAGTACCGTATACAAGAGCGCTACCACCTTGCCACCGAAGTCGCCGCATGTACATTGTACGGTACATGTTTACGTAATGGCCGAAATAGCTGAACTTTATATTAAAAGATTGCTTCAATTACAGTTCTATGGAATAATAGGGTAATTCCAGAAAGAAATCCAATCAAATCTGAACATTACACAGATAGCCATTTCCAAACGGGTTTAAAGCTGCCAATGATGCCAGGAACGGCAGTAATTATGAATTACAGGCAAATATTAGTGTTGGAAGCAACAAATATTCTATATAATTGATTGAAAGGTGAATGTCCAGTTTTAATATATGGCCTATACATTTATCTCCCATAAAATAACAAATTGTGTCAGGGGAATGCAATAATTCTAATGTAACACTATATACATATTCCCGCTGTAATTATTATAATTCTTAGGTAAAATATACATGTTCTCATATTCAAATTATTAAGGGGATATACTACGTAGGAAATTGGCACTGGATTAAATACTTTTCATTTTTTATTTCATTAAGAGTGAACGTCCCATAGGAAATTGGCAGTTGTAATTTTTCCAAAAAACTATTTTACGGAATTTTTTGGTGATCATCATGGCAATTTAACCCTTTGAGACTGCTGCTCTGAAAAGGGATATTGTTTTTTGTGATTTAAATAGGCTACATTAAAGATTGGTAATGCAATTGGGGGTGGAGTGGGGGGGGGGGGGCAGGTGGCAATCCTAGCAAACGCCGTAGCCAAGGGGGGGGTTCATGGGGGGTTCAACCCCCCCCCACCCGAAATGGCTGGACACTAGACAGAATCGTATTTTGAGAGGAAAATAAAAACCACTATGTAATACCCAATGAAATTTCTAACCCCCCCCCCCCCGAAAAAAAATCCTGGCTACGGCCTTGAATCCCAGTCAGTTTTTAACCTAACGGGGAGACGAATGCTGGGACGTTCACAGAACCACTGGAAGGACGAAATTGAAACTGACCCCCGCGACTTGGGAGTTCGCAGAAGGTGGAACGTCGTGCGAAACCAAGAAGACTGAAGGAGTTTTACCGAGTAGGCCCAAGGGTTGTTGTTGTTGAAGAGGTAGAAGATGATGATAATGATGAAGAAGAAGAAGAAGAGGTAGAAGATGATGATGATGATGATGAAGAAGAATAAGATAAAGAAGTCAGTAGTCTAGGTTTAATTTCGTCTGGCCATTACAGTATAATGCGACGCTACGTGACGCGTTTTTTGTAACACATATAGGGTATGCTATACACCTATAGAAACTGTTGTTCAAAAGCTTAGCTGTAAATATTTCCTCACACGCACGGAAAATACACAGCAAGCGCACCTCCATTAATAATGCACGACTATACGAGTTTCAATGTAATCTGCTAGAATAAAATATATATGGACTAAACTAACGGAGGAGTTCCGCAGGGGGGGTTATCATATATTAAAGCTGAGATATAATTTCAATGAAAGGTGAACTAAAATGGCGAACGAGAGGGGGGGGGGGTGGAGGTGGGGGGGGTGGAGGTGGGGGGGGGGGAGGCCGCTTACAGTTGTAATATATAGTTTGAAAGCATTACTGAAAATTACATGAACCAGCCTGTGAATTATACATCAGCATACAACTATACTCGGCTCCTCAATCAATAACAAACTCATATACACGCTCACCCTGAATACAATTTCTCTCTATATTTCACTTATATAATCTCCCAACACTTCTTTATTCGTCATGTCATTTTGTCGCTCACTTAGGCGGGGATTCCACCAACGTCAATAGTGATATTAAATGTAGTTTTGACGTGGTAGCAGACATTTTTAGTATGTCTTTAATGTCTGCTACCACGTCAAAACTACATTTAATATCACTATTGACGTTGGTGGAATCCCCGCCTTACTACAGGTAGGCTATTAACTTTATATTAACGTATTTACGCATTCTCTATCAGTTCTGCTTTTTCTCTAAAGGTTAATCGCATACAAGCAATTTAATGTATGCATCCGATTGACCTCATCAGTCGCTTTTGTAGGTTAGTACCCGTGTTGAGTTACGACATGTCTTCGATCGAATGGCGTGTAGAGACTCGTACAAGTACCATCTTGCCATTGAAGAATCGAAATCAATTATGCGCTTTCGCAACACCCCAGCAAGGACACTAGCGTTCGAATCTCGTGTCTATCAATTTGTCCAAATCTTCCTTTTTTTCTAATTCCCCTGCATGTATAAAAACTTGAGTACGTCTGTACCTCTAATTGTTGTTATATGATATTATGGGTACCTAGTCAAAAATTTTAGCACATTCTGTTTTTTTTTTCAAGTGCGTGTCACGCTTAACTGAAGTGAAAAGTTTTACCTATTTATATAATCGTAAGAACTAAGCCCGGGGGGGGGGGGGGGGGGTGGCACTAGCCATCCCAATTTCGTCCTAGCTTGCATATTGCCGCCCCAAAATTATGAAGTGATGAACCATTTCGGAAAACGTGACTATGGTAATAGCCAGTTTGTTTTTAACACTATATGAATTTAAACTTTTGCAAATTCTATTGTATTGTAAATTCGAAATCATGTGCATGCGTAGTTATGATTTCGAATGCGTTGACACCAGCCTAATGACGTCATTTCGTGGTGGTCTAAATCGCAATGACGTAAAATATTATCCAATAAGGAGAGATTCGGCCACAAACAAGTACCTAATAGAAACGGCTACTTGACAGTAGTAACAATAAAATATAAAATGGGGTTCTCAAGCCTTCGTTTGCTGCCGTGGACCCCCTATAAATAAATACTATAGATCCACGGACCCTAAACCAGCCTACCCCCCCCCCCCATACAAAAAATGTATCGGAACATTAACAATAGGTCATGAAATACAAAATTGATTGGCTTTATTAACTTTGAAAAGTTGCGTGACTAATTAATTTAATTGCATCTAGTGCTAAAAATGGTACGGGGACTGCGCCGCGGACCCCCAGGGATCCGTGGACCACACTTTGAGAACCTCTGGCTTATAGGATTAAAATAATAATACAATATGTTTTTGGGGGGAAAAAAAAGTGGCTGGAAGAAGAAGGTATGGGGTGTACAGCACATGAAGGAGAAGAAGACTAGACGCAGAAACAAAATTCAATATACCGTCAAATTAAGGAATTTCTGGGACCGGGATTTTCAAGATCGGTACCGGGACTTGACGGTCCCGGTTGCAGTTTCGATCTCTGAATCCTTTGTCTTGTTCCCGTCTCGAAAACGGAACTTCAACTAGCTCCCGGGCTTGTCCCGGGACCGGTACGACGACTGGTCCCAGGTGAAAACTAGTAGTAAATGAAAAAACAGACAGATTATGGGGTGTTCTAGGGGTGGCCAATATCTACGGACAGTATCCTCATAGGGTGAGCCATAATAATAATGTTCTGATGGACTTTTTATGGACCTAGGCCTACTTATTGTGGCCCATTGGTCCCTTGTCCAATGCCAACGACCCCATGGATTTCGGACATTATTTATGTTGTTTCCGTATGAATTTTGGGCCATTGGCAAACTGGTATATACGTCCTCAATACTCATTCCACTGGTCAAATTAACTTCAAATTTCATTTGAGATTTGTTTTAAGGAGACTCTTATGCAGATACTTAACTTATCTATTATAAATTAAGTTATAATATAGTAGCAGGCTCTTTTTAATCACATTTGACGGGAAAATCGACCAGTGGAATAGCCGCCTAAGATAGTTTTTAAAGTCCAGTACTCCTTACAGAGACTTCACAAACAACCGTGGGACCCGCCCCTGAACAAACTGAAATCACAGTCACCTAAACATTTCTCCAATGTTAGAGTATCAAGAAAAACCTGGACCCGGTGGGACACGAACCCACAATCTTTCCCTTACAAGGTATTATATTGCAGTATTATATGGTATACACTGACATTAAATTAACTTTGGTTGAAGAGGTAACCTCCTCGTTATAACCAAAATTGTTGGAAATAGAAAAACCTGGACTTGGCGGGATTCGAACCCACGATCTACGCCTAACGTCGTCTTAACCGCTTGACCACAAGTCCGGACAAGTGCAGTCCCTCTAAATGCAGGTTTTTTATACCCTCTAATTTCGCTTACAGAGTATGTGTAACAACTATACAGTGGATCAGAAGAATTTCTCATCAAACCTTTCGCAAGAAGATATTTTTTTCTAAAGCAAGCAGCAAGTAATCCCAAAATTTATCTGGATTTTTCCTTGTTGAATTAAAATATAAAGAGATTCCCCCATGAGTGGCCGTCTTGAAAAGAGGTGTGTGACGATTATGCAAAACCTGAGTGGACGTCTTGCGTTCCGCACCGCTGCACATCCCAGAAAAAAAACGAAAAAAGGTCATCAAAGGGGTGACCACTCGGTGGAAAAAGATGGTCTCTAAGACAAAGAGATTTTTTTCTTTGAAGATCCACTGGTAAGAAAACAGTCCAGTGAGAAAACTCCATCTGCTGCGACACCCCAAAACCCGCAGATTTTTTCATTTTCTTGGTTTCACTTTACTTAAATGTGTATTGCTGAAACAGTCACGTGGACGAAGCTGGATAATCCTTTTTTGCTCTTCTAAAAACCTTTCAATTAACATGTATACTTTAAGCCTTGATGACGAAGAAGAAGATGAAGTTTGAGCCTGCAACTTGTGTTCTTAAGTGTTCTTTCAATCGACCTAAACTTCTTTCCAATAGACATACTGACATTTTAATCTGATCCTTTTACAAAAAATTATAACCTATTAACTAACTCTTATAGCCTAGGCTAGTACGAGTTGTCTGACTCATTCTGAACAGCCCTTCTTCCAAATTCCGCCAGAAATCCAATCAATGTCAGTATAATAGCTTTCTACGTAACTCAGTCTAAATCAGCAAAGTTAAGACAAGTTCTCAACCCTAAAGTCCGCTAAAACACAATTTTAAATAAATAAATCAACCGCAAAGGGATGGTAAAACGGCCAACCCAATTGGACAGTCCATGGCTTTTGACAAAGCTCGCTGATTTTTGCCCCGGGCCTTTAAGATTCCAAAAAGTGATGAGTTGCCCCTAACCTGATTACCGACTGTCCTTTCTAAGGCAAATTGAATGCCTGCAAGCGCTCGGCCATTTTCATTTTCATGGGAAGTGTATTTCACTATTTTGCTTTGAATATTCTTGTTTCCTAAAATTAGATTGTCTAAAATATTTTAAGAGGATATGGAACATAGGTATTGGTCACCCCTGGATCACATAAAAATCAGTCAGTTACTATTTTTTTCTAACCTTACAAAAATAGCTGTAAAAAAAGCTATAAAGATTTGGTAGGCCTATATGGAAGTTGTGGAGGAGTCCTTTACAATTTCAATATGCAGTATATCCTCTAAGACAGGGATTCCCCCGAAATGTTTCCAAGGTTTCCAAATACAACAAAAAAATTAATTAATAATTAGAACTGTTTAGGTATAACCTTAAACCATATAATACTAGTAGTACTGTATAGTATAGTATGGTATAACTGAATTTTGTTTTTTTCATTTATTGATAAACACTTTATTCCATATCTGTTTATTTATAATATTAAATTACACATTTAAAGGTGTTTTTAAATTTAATTAAAAAGAGTCCGCCATTGGTTTCCTTTTCCTTAAGGCGGGTATTCCACCGGCGATTTTACTTCATATTTGATTTTGTCATTGACGTTTGTTTTGTTTTAAGGAGACTATTATGTAGATACTTAACTTATCTATTTTAAATTAAGTTTTAATATGGTAGCAGACATCAAGTCTCTACCAAATTATAACTTAATTTATAATAGATAAGTTATGTATATACATAATAGTGTCCTTAAAACAAAACAAACGTCAATGACAAAATCAAAATTAAAGAACCGGTCCGAGTTTACTCGGAACATGCTCTCCAATTTATCAAAATTAGTAGATAGAGAAAATGAGTAATTTCATGGTAAATAATTTTCCTATGGTTAAATTTCCGATATCTCGGGGGGGGGGGGGGGGGGGGTGGTTGCCAACTGACGTCACTGGAGGTGAGGTAAATTCTAGATAGGTCAGACCAACACATTACCACACAGCAATACTGGCAGGGCACGCAATGCATTTGAGCGTGAATTTACTATCATTAAAAGAAAAAAAACATTTTTTTGTACAAACCAAATACTTTTCTGGGAAAGCAACCTGTCCGGTTTCGTTACTCAATTTAACACCTAAAACATACCTGAAAGAAGAAATCATCGATAGAAAGGTTTCGCAGAAAAATTATTTTTTAGTCATTTTTCATGAAAATTTAGTTATTTTTATTTTTTTATTAAGTTAGCCCCAAATAAAAAAAATCACCTCGAGGTATGATTTTTATGAACCTGCATGCCAAATTTCATCAAAATCGACCGAATAGTTTGCCCGGAAATCGACGCACAGACAGACAGAGAGAACGACAGACAGACAGACATTTCGTAAAAACCACTTTTTTGGGTTCCTGGGACCTCAAAACGTGTAAATCCGTTGAAATCTCGGAATCGAAAATTTCGACCGTCACAAAGCTTTCATTATACTACGTATAAATTGGAAAGCAAAAATGTAAAATCGCCGGTAGAATAGCCGCCTTAGTAACATCGGGGTATGATAGAGGTTGTTATGTGGAATGGAGTAGGTCTATGAATGAGTCACTGCTCTGCTGTAATTAAAGTAATGACGGGAATTACATTACAATATGCTACCCAACTAGCCAAAGTCCTTCACAACCAATCGGACTAATTCGCTTTATTCCTTCTTTTAAATTAGTGATAAATTACTATGCATCCGCCTAGTTATTGTTTAAATATTAATTATTAAGTTACTATTTCTGAATCACTTTTTTTTCTTTTGACGTGACAACGTCTAATAAATCGATGAGCGCTGGCTGGAATACTAGGTGCATGTACCAAAAAGTGTAACGCGGGTCGCTGACGCGGATCGGGAGCGCGGGTCAGTAACGCGGGTTTAAAGCAATTTTTTGGGCAGATGTAGAAGACCTATCTCAATTCAAATTATACCCATGTCTTCGTCTATTCTTCCTCTTTCAGACCATTTATATTTTTTGCGATAGGGCAAGGGGTTCGACTTTGGGAGGTGGAAACGTGAGGAGGTGCGCCCAAATGTGACGCGAATTTGCCGATTTTAATCGAAAATATGCCTTTTTTGGCCGCGTTTTTGGGGGTATCAGTATCAATTTGAAAACTTCAAACTACTTTAGTTCTTTTCTACCTTTTGTACTCTTTCCAGACATATATTCAGTTTTACTATCCGTCTCTTCGTTTGGGCTCAGGTGAGTTGGTAAGCCATCACTGTTTCGGCGGAAAACAGGTTCAAAGGATACTTCTGAATTTACATGCATAGAGTAAAACAATTCCACAGCCTGCAATTTTCTACGGAAATTAATTTTTAATGTCTCATTAGAAGCAGTATGAATTAAGGTTTCAAACGAGTATAAATACATAATATTTTCAAATTCACCCATTCACCCCTTAAACACGAGTGGAAGACAAAATTTGTAAAAACAAAAATGACGCATTTCCAGCAATCCCATTTGAATTGCATGGGCGGGTTTAAAGCGTTTTTTGGGCAGACCTATCTTAATTTAAATTATACCCATGCCTTCGTCTATTCTTCTACTTTCAGGCCATGCTATATTTGTGGTGATCAAGCAAGGGGTTTGGCTTTGGGGGTGTGAAACGTCAGGGGTGCGCACGATTTTCAACAAAAATGGCCTCTTTCGGCCGCGTTATTATCTATTTAAAAAATGCAAACTACGGTACTTAAGGGCTTTTCCACATTTCTTTCTCTTTCCAGCCATATATTATTTAAGTTAATTAGTTAATTAAATTTAAGTTAATTTAGGCGTTGTCACGTAAAACTATCGTCCGTAAACCGACTCTACAACCAACTTACAGACAACCAATTTTTTTTCTGTTTTAGACTATGTAGACATCAAAACATATATTTGTTAATAGAGCAAAGACTGTACGTAGGTAAGCACGCTTTCCAGTTAGGTGCCCATTCCACCGACCGGCTAGGGCTATTTACAAATCGGTGACGTGGTAGCAGACATTCAAGACTTAGGTGCCGTTTCCACCGACCTCGCATTGCCGAATTGACGGAAATCTTTATTTTCCTCTATGCCATAGTTAAAATTGATCAATGATCATACAGTAAAATCACAAACAAACAAACTAAAATTAAAAAATGGCGTCATGGGATATGTTAAGTACAAACACTTTAAAGATTTCTATAAAAATAAAAATTCTAATTTCCGTCAATGACATTTGCATTCTGCAATGCGAGGTCGGTGGAAACACTTAAGTCTTGAATGTCTGCTACCACGTCACTGTTTTTGTAAATAGCCCTAGCCGGTCGGTGGAATGTGCGCTTTTGTAAATGCATATTGTCACTCTGACCGATAAAAAAAAATTAAACAAAATTAGGCTAGCGGGTTCATCTTAGCAAGAGTTACATGAAAACTTTAATTCTCGCTGCTTTCATAATTTTGTAAGCAGAAAGCAATATTTTGGGCCACCCATGGCTTCTGACCTTCTGGCCCTTGGGCGGGGTTTCCACATACGTCAATGGTCAATGAGAAATGTGGTTTTGACGTGGTAGCAGAATTTTTAGTATGTCTTTAATGTCTGCTAAACCTTCAATTTCACATGTCTCATTGACGATTGACGTATGTGGAAACCCCGCCTTGGTATCAAGCTATAAGCTAGGCTTTAGTGGAGTATAGACCTGCTTGAATACCTACTCCGGTTTCAGTGTAGTTGTATGTGTGGTTTGGTAAACTGTTATCACGAGGGTATTTTACGAGTTCACAAATTATTTTGCCATTGTATAGGAGTATACTTAACATTACTCATTTCTCCCATGCAATCATGACACTTAACAATTGGTAATTTTGTAACCTCACATCCACTATGGGGCTAATAATTATTTCAACTTCTTGCCGCCATTGATACCATGGGTAAGAAAAAACATCTGGTGGCTCACGTCATGTCCTGCCCCCCCCCCCCCCGTTGAATTTTTTTTTACCAAACAGAGAAAATTAGCTTTTTGACATTTCAAAAATGTCAACGAAAAAATCCAAAATCCGTACATGACGATGATGATCATGAAAGAAGCTGATCAGACGCCTATGTATATTACTGTACTTGCTCAGCACTATACCTACCGTACAACGTAGATCTGTATTTTGTTTTAAATTAGCGGTTCTGTACGACGTGTGCCATTTAGATTTAGGTGCAGCGATAGATCACGTCTATCAAAGTTCTGACGCTGCATGATGTCACAATTCAATAACATAATCCATAAACTATGCTACAAATTCGTATACGGTAATATACAAATATACATATGACGGCTAAAGTCAGCTGCTGACGTCAAGAAAATACCAACCTAACTAAACCTGAGAGAAGTTACGGTAAACAGCTGATTTATTATATTGTAGCGAATCAGTAGAATCCGGGATGATAGGCCGTGGTCGCTGTGAAAGCGCACTTCCAAACGTTTCGTCACCATCTGCGATCGTCATCTTCAGTGGAACTGGGTAGACTTCTAAGATTGTATCTCGGAGGCTCAGCAGCAACTGTTTGGGCAGGGGGATGTGCACTGATATTTATACCAAGCTGCAGCTGGAATAATATTATTATATTGTATTCAAGACGAGGGTATAGACAGTATTGGACCTTATAGGGATGCTGTATTAAAATCCATCACCTTAAGTAGTTCAGCATTCGCGGTTCAACGTGAACGTGGAATCCTACAATACAAACGATCCGTTAATCAGCCTAAACAACGGATTGGGTAGAGTACCTATAATCCCAATAAGGTACCTGCCAGTTGGGGATGTGCCAAACCAAGTTGAATCCACCAGAACAGAGCCTGTTCGAAACTGCAGCAAACTTGATAGTGAGCACAGCGTTGGTAGGGGAACATGGTGGGAAATGATAACGCGCTGAGACTACCAGTTAGTCTAAGTGCATATCCAGTCCTGGACACCTCCGAATTAATCTCGTGACTTTACTATTTTCCCCAAGTGGTTCGGAATCAACTATAATGAGGAGGTCCACCCTGTCAGTCAACTCCCCTTCTCCCGGAGTTGAAGGAGTCTGCCCTTAGGGTGCCTCAAGTTAACAAACAGACTCCCTCCCCCCAGCCAGGCTGACAGGGTTGCTTAAAAAGCGGAAATGCTGAAAGCAGGCGTTGGAAAACAACCAAACAACAAGTTAGGGATACGGAGCTAAGTAAAGTTATTTAACGAACTTCACAATATTATTCGGAGTCACAGTTACACAGGGGGACGCACTGACGCTCAAATTTTTCCACATGGGAGGTCCCCGGGCCCCCTAGTTTTAGTTATATACATCTTCGTCCGTAAACAATCGTGATGCCCCCCCCCCCCCAGAGAAATATGGCTACGCCTGCCCTTGATGTAGATCTATAAGCAAGACATCATGACATAGCATTTTAATGGTGTACCGTAAATCAATTAATTATACTATTGTAGCTTTCATAAAGTAAGTAATTCTATATGGTAAAGTAATATTTTTATTACATATATATCATATATATAAATCCACGTGGCGGAGATGAGAATGCTACGAAGAGCGTGTGGACTGACCCTGCAAGACCGGCGCCGAAATGAGAACATAAGGTTGGAGATGAAAGCTGAAGCTAAGGGAAAGAAGACTCAGTTGGTGGGGCCACGTCCAGAAGAGGGAGGAAACATCCCTCCTAAAGCGTATACAGAACATGACACTCCCTGGACCCCACCCCCGGGGAAGACCGAAAATGACACTCCCCAGAAAAATCGAAGAAGACATAAGGACTCTCGCCCTGAACAAGGAAGACGCTCTAAACAGAGTTGTTTGGAAACGCCGCTGCCGTGCCGCCGACCCTCCCTGAGGACAAAGACGACGTAAAAGTAAGTGTAAAGTATATGTAAAAGATCTCTGGTCTGTTGTTGTTAAATATTATTAAGTAAATAATTAAATAAATAAAAATGAACTATGCATTTCTAAAACTGGAGAGACTTGCAAACCTGTCAGATCAATATGCCGGGCAAAGAAACAAAAACAAAAAATTAAATTGAAAAATCCGCCCATAATAAAAAACATGGCATAGCATTTTTTTAATGGTGTAAACCAATTACTCAATTACTTGAAGAGCGACGCAGAACAGAAAGTCAGGAAATTACGATGATGGGATAATAAAGAATTAAATAATAAGTAATAAGAAAAACCGCCATGGCAATGCCTAATTGGAATTATCGATAGGAAATAAGGGAGAGAGAGGAGGAGGAGGAGGGGGGGGGGGTGGCAACGGTAATACAATCACGTGATAATCGTATTGTCACACCAAATCCAGTTATGCGGAGAAAAACTCAACTTTTGTTTGCGCCTGAACTCCAGGGATGAGGGCCTTAGAGACTAAAACATCCAAATTGTTAAAAACTTTATCATATTTTCGATTTGTGCAATAAATTCGAAGTTTCACCCATTCTGCGAGTATTGTCAATGATATAGTATCCGTGGCGAAGCAGTAGAATCCGGGATGATAGACCGTGGTCGTTCTGAAAGCTCGAGTTGCTAATGAGCCTCCGATATACAATCATAGAAGTCTACGCAGTTACACTGAAGATGTCGACGGCAGATGTTGACGAAACACTTGGAAGCACGCTTTCAGAACGACCACGGCCTATCATCCCGGTTTATACTGCTTATTCACCACGTAACTCCAGCCGTGAAAGCTTTTTTAATTATATTGGTATCATATCCATGTACATTTCTGTATGTCTTAGCATAGCTAATCACGAGTGCAAAAAATTAAAAGTTCTTTTCCGTGCAAACAATTCAATAAATGTATTTGAATATCCTCTTCAGTCGCCAACATATTGCATACCTTGCCCTTATTAGGGCTTTAAAGCCCTCTTTGAAAATCAACGATAATAAAATAGAACAGACAGCGCCAAACCATATGCTAAGTATTGCCGTTAGCGGCCAAACGAAGGGGGGAGATCTGGCAGCCCTGCGACGGGGGAAATGGCAATGAAGCGTTCCAACGCTGTAGGGATCCAACATAAAAAATAAAATAGTGACGCATACGGCAACAATATCAATCATGTCCGAAATGCATGGGGTCGTTGGCATTGGACAAGGGACCATTGGGCCGCTTTAAGTAAGCCTAGATTCGTAAAAAGTCATTCAGGGCATTATTATTTAAAAAAAAAAAATCAGTTGCCCAGGAGAAGCTCGAACCAAAAGCCTTTCCTTTGGAAGGTAGAGTAATTTATCCTTACTTAGTTTATAGTTAGTTAGTTAGTTTATGTATGCGCTGACTATAGCCTAGATCAGTAGTCGGCATGCGACTCTTCGGCTTCTTAAGTGCGCCCCTGGTCTAAATATCCACGGAAGGCGTAATAATATTTTCATTTTTTTTCATTTTTTTTAAATAGGTAAGAAAAATTGCATCTTTTTTTCTTGCTTAAGGGTATACAGCCATTACCAAATCCATCTGGCAAAAGACTCCTATCGGGAGCTCACTGGACACCGAGGTTGCCCAGGGACCGTCTAAAACAGCTTGCCCAACGTCCTACCACTTTTGTCCGATAATCTTATTTTTATAAATAAAATTCTTCTATAAATTGAGACAATGTATAATTTTTTGTTTTAAGTTAAGAGATTGATAGGCCTAGGTAATAAAATAATAAAATTTTATATTGTTGTAAACTAAACAAGCAGATTTGGCTCCCAATTTTTTTTAAACTGTTAAAATGTCCATATTTGGCTCTTTGGCCAAAAAGTTTGCCGACCACTGGCCTAGGTCCAAAAAAATCTCATTGGTGGAAATAGCTGTACTAGCGTTGTTACGTAGGTACGCTGTAACTTAGAGGGCAAGTTTATACATTATTAAAATCTCCATTCCATGCAATCGTAATATCTTTTTAGAAACTCGGCGCTCCTTTATTTATAAATTAAGGTGACATTCATATATAATGCACTGTCTCAGCCTTCATCAAACATTCATGGGTCCTTTGTACGCCAACGAATTCAATGCTTAAGTAAACCTGCATTGTTATACGCAACCGTTCTATATTACAGTATAATGTTTAAATATAATGTTTCCAATTATTTTCTTGTTAATAGGGCAAATAGAAAATAGACACTGAATGGAAATAGACACCCTGTATTATCTATTTATAGAGATTGACGCCATTATCATATAATGTACCTCTACCGTGTGGTAATGTGGTAAAATGGGGAATATCGGAGAAAATATAATACAATGGAAACTTTTTGAAGTGAAACAAGACATGTAGATTTGTGGTACGGACCCCGACTTTCAGCCGAAAGGTTGTTAGTTCGAGTCCCACCCTTGATACATTTTCTGGCCATGCTTCGGAGGGCTTGTAAAACTAGTTGAGTGTAAGAGAGGGTTTTATAGCCCTTACTCCGCTAGGTTGGCGTAGTAATAAAGTAAAAAGTCGATATTATTATTGGAGCGTTTCGAAATTCTGAGCCCCAAACCTTTTTGTGTTACTGTCTTGTTTGTCAGGTAACTAATTAGTGTTACGGTTGTCCGCTAGGTGTCTATAATCCTCCTTGTCTTCCGGTATCAGAGATGAGAGAGACATACGCTCATCTCGAATCCTTTCTTTCTCGTTGCCCGTGGTTGCTATTCAAAAGTGATTGTATGATATCTAGCCATTGGCAAACTGGCTGGAGTATAAGCAATAGGTCCGGGTGACCCCCTCACTCTGCGCACGCGGCACTAAGAGGGAAGATAAAGAAAAAAGAAGAAGAAAAAGAAGAAGAAGTAGAAGAAGAAGAAGAACCCACACCGACTTCAAGTATTGACACACCCTGGCTTTTTATTCAATTTACTACTATATTTCGAACCATAGTGTACCTGGCTTTATCGCAGGCATTATTAAAGGAATATGGCAAAAAAATCTTCTTTCTTAAGAACTCTTCTTTATAATAATAAGGTTAAGAATTATTCGTATTCTTGAGAAATATTCTTTTAAAGCATAGCAATTATTTTATTGGAATAAGGCCCCAGCGTCGGCATAGTTTTGCATCTCCTCTCATCCCTCTCCCTACTAATTGATAAATTGGAAAGCATGTTCGAGTAAACTCGGACCGGTTCTTTTTTATTTTTTAGTCCAGAATTCGAACAGCGGGAGCCCTTATTTCTTGTGGACTGTGGACTTTAATAGTTTTCTTTACCCTACGCTCAGGATACAATGTAAATTTTTCCACCTGAATTGCCAAATAATAAGGGTATAAATATGGGGAAATGAGGTACTTCAAGTGCAAATACAGTATGTTCACTCGGCTGCTCTGGGCACTTCTCTGGAAAAATGCACCCTTAGAAAATAGAAGAATAGAAATAGACACCCTCTATTATCTATTTATAATTATCGACGCTATTATCATATAATGCACCTCTGCCGTGTATAACTATGGGGTCGGTTCTAATAAAGTGCAATAAACCATTCAATTACGCTAACTATAGACGTGTTGCCAGAACTAGAGCTCTGTCGTGCATAGGAGAAATGGCACATTTGCTCACGCCAAGTATTTTTGAAGGAAAGGATCTCTGTGGTGTAAATCGTTTTGCAATCTTTGGCGCTTTGGGAAAGATCTCAGCTTCAGAATATCTGGAATTTGTACAAAAATGTTGTCGACCACTGCTCTGGCTAGGCGAAACAATTTTTACACTAGTATAGCCTATGTACTTATAACAACCAGTTTCCTATTAACCAAGTACCTAGTGTTCCTTGCGGATATTCGAGTCCATAATGCAATTATTTAAAATTTATTAATTTTAATAGAATATACGTGCTATAAAAAAGCCTCGTTGGTTCAAATTTTGTGGTGGGGAGGGGTCTGATTTTCTTTTAAAGAATGCCAGTGCAGCGGTAACGCAATTTCGTATCTCCCAAACTTGGTTCGAAGGAAAAACCGTAGCTTTACAGAGTACAGGGTGTCAGGTAGGAGGTAGGGGAAGGGGGGGGGGGGGGGGGGGTAGGCATGTGTAGTTTAAGAATTGGGAAGGGTGTGGGTGTTTTGCAATAGGGTTGGACACGCACGCCATAACCACTCTGTTAATTGCATTTCCTCCCCATTTTATTATTATATTTGCGGGGTGGCGGCGTCTGGCACGGACCGCACCAAATCTCCATACTCCATTTATGCACAGCTTTTTGCTACACGCACGAAGCTCACATCATAGAATAAATAATTATTAATTACTGAACGATGGTGGATGGTCAGATAGGATATTCATCATGTAACTCCATCTTTGAAAGTTTTGTAATTATAATTAAAATAAAAAACAATGTCTTGGCTTAGTCCACAGTGGAGCTCTGTCCCCTTCAACTGTTGATCGAAGTTAGTGTTTATTTGTTTCCTTTTTACTAGGGCTCTATATTAGACAGGTATGAGGTTCTGTAGGGACAGTTTTGGTCACTAGGTTCGCTGACGACAAACCGATATCCATATTATTCAAAATGTTTGCATGCGAAAACTAAGCTCTTACCATCTAATTAATTCTTTTAATATTTTTTGTAATATTTTTACTATGCCTGGACCTCATTTCGCTGCATATAATTTAATATATACATTCTCCATTATTTATAGAAAAATATCACTTTAAAATATTGCGTAATTAAAAATCATTTTAAAATAGTATTGAGGCTTATGGAAAAATCAACGCTTTGATATCATTGCAGCTGGTGCTGCCACCTACAAAATGACGCCACAAATGAACCCCATTGTCATCCGCCATGTTGTATCCATTATAAGTCTTGTGTATAAGCCAAGCATTGGGTGTTTACCTATTTATTTTTTGAAATTTGTCGTTGTTTATTTATTTTATTTAAAAAACGTGCTACCAAGTAGGGAAGTGTGTAATAAAAAATTACTAAAACGTGTATTAGTTTTTTTTCAATTTTTTACTTTTCTTACAATACTTAACATATAGGAAATATGGGATACAACATGGCGGATGACAATACCCGGGTATATAGTGCCTTACTTTTTACTACCTGACGATGGCCTAGTGCCGAAACCGGTCGTACTTTACATATTTCTATTTTATTTTGTGGTATAAGCCAAGTCATTATTATTTTTTAAAATTATATCTAAGTTCCACAAGTCACTGTAGAAAACATTGTAATTTGTAATTATATTTTGGGTCACTCCTATCATCGTTGGTAATTTTACTAACAAGTAAAATTCCAGCAGCATTTCCGGTATAACTACCAAATTATTGGGAAAAAATACTTGTTTCGGGACGTAAGTAAAGACAGGAACGGCCCTAAATGACAATGTACCTGCCATACACTGACGAAACACCATAAAAATGGTTTTAATTTTAATAAGCATGTAACAAAAAAGAGAAATACCGTGGAAACGGGGACGGGACTGTTGGTTTGGAACCAATTAAAATATGGGCAGAGCGTAATGCAATTCGATTTTTTTTTATTTTTGAAAAAATAAAAAATGCTGCGATTGCGTGGCCGGTAATTTGTAAAACAAACACCGCGCTCTACGCTCCAAGTCTGTAAACACGGACTTCATATTTGTTCCAATGTTTATCATGCATATACGACCAGATTACCATCAGGCTTGATAGAAAAAAACATTAACTATACCTTTGGGTTTTTGGGAATGCATTAAAGATTAATCGAATTTCGAAATCACCAACGACTGGCATGAGTGATAGGCTATAATGCATAGTCGCACATGTCAAACTGTGTTTATTTATTTTTTCTGTTACTTAATAGAAAGTATCGTACACGGGGTGGAATTGTATAGAGTTCTGTGTAGGAGAGTTAGGACTTTCGTTCCCTCAAAAAAATTGTCAGGACAAGTGGAGTAGTGGTACGGACTCCGACTTTCACACGAACGGTTGTTGGTTCGTGTCCCACACAAGCTAAATTTTTTGACCATGCTTTGGAGGGCATGTAAAGCAAGCGGTCTAAGTGGACTTAGTAATAGAACAAAAAGTCATTATTTATTTATTTGTTAAGAAATAGTTCTTGAATTTCAGATGCAACCTGCCATGTCTTCTTCGACCAGTCAGTAAAAAAGACGTGTGGCAGGTAGAATCTGAAATTCATCAACTGTTTTTTAAATAAATAAATAAATAATGACTTATTGTTCTGTTAATAAGTCAACGAAGGGAATTAAAATAAATGAAGCACTGTGTTTATTTATTTCCTGTACAGGTTATAATGCAGTATTATAATAAAATGGTGTATATAATACTAACATTAAATTAACTTTGTTTGAAGAGGTAACCTCCTCGTTATTTATAACTGAAATTAGAGGATTTAGAAAAACTGGGCTTGACGGGATTCGAACCCACGATCTACGCCTAACCGGGGCGTCGTCTTAACCGCTCGACCACAAGCCCGCACAAAAACAGTTTTCTATCATTTCGGTTCCATACAGGCATCATAAATTTAATAAACATAATAGTCTCCTTAGTAACTTTGTAAAACTTGCTGTCCCTCATTGATAAAAATAATAACTTTGTATAGTTATTTTTTTTTAAACAATGAGTGATCATAAATTTAAGATGCGTATATGCGTTCACGAAACGAAGAAATACAGTGTTTCACATCCTGCTTACTCGTATTCCTGCATGAACTGTGCACGAACCTTTCAATGCAAGTTGGCTACAAATCACTATTTTCATATATTTTCAAAACTAGGGAGTAAATATTAATTTAGAAAAACGACCCAGACCTGCTCTGAATACAAACAATTTGGAAATCCCTGCCTTAAGAGGATATGGAAAATTGGCCACCAAAATTTATTACAATTCATCTTTTATTTCATCAACTCAGAAGTTATAAAAAATTTAGTTCATTTAACTCGTAGAAGAGTACTTCCTGCATCTATAATCGGGTACCGGTATTTTTACTTTTCAGTTTTGTATTTTTTCCAAAAATTCCAATTTACGCGAAATTTTAGTCCCTAATGGTTTATATGAATCAACTGAGGTACCAAAAATTTAATATTTCCTATTGTATGATGCATGAAGCAGTCTATTACAACTTACATGAGCCAAATCTTTAATAATTTGCTTTGTTGATTAAATAAAAATCAATAAAAACAACACATTTTGGGGTGCTAATTTTCTACATCTTATGTCCTCTTAACTCAACAATGTAACAAATAATCAATTAGGTCTAATTTAGACCAGTATTGAAATTTTTAGAAATGAGACAAAAACGCGAAATGCCAAGTTTGAACACTCCTTCATCACGACGAGTCTGCCTGGAAGCTATTTGGGCATTGGAATAAAATAAATGACTGTGTAGAAATTTTTATTTGATCGCATTTGAGAAGTCACTCAACAATATAACAAATAATCAAATAGGTACCTAATAGAGACCAGTATTCAAATTTTTAGAAATGAGACAAAAAAGAGAATTGCCAAGTTTGAACACTCCTTCATTACGACGAGTCTGCCTGGAAGCTATTAGGCATTGGAATAAAATAAATGACTGTGTAGAACTTTTTATTTGATCGCATTTGAGATGTTACTCAACAATATAACAAATAATCTAATTGGTACCTAATAGAGACCAGTATTCAAATTTTTAGAAATGAGACAAAAACGCGAAATGCCAAGTTTGAACACTCCTTCATCACGACGAGTCTGCCTGGAAGCTATTTGGGCATTGGAATAAAATAAATGACTGTGTAGAAATTTTTATTTGATCGCATTTGAGAAGTCACTCAACAATATAACAAATAATCAAATAGGTACCTAATAGAGACCAGTATTCAAATTTTTAGAAATGAGACAAAAAAGAGAATTGCCAAGTTTGAACACTCCTTCATTACGACGAGTCTGCCTGGAAGCTATTAGGCATTGGAATAAAATAAATGACTGTGTAGAAATTTTTATTTGATCGCATTTGAGAAGTTACTCAACAATATAACAAATAATCTAATTGGTACCTAATAGAGACCAGTATTCAAATTTTTAGAAATGAGACAAAAAAGAGAATTGCCAAGTTTGAACACTCCTTCATCACGACGAGTCTGCCTGGAAGCTATTTGGGCATTGGAATAAAATAAATGACTGTGTAGAAATTTTTATTTGATCGCATTTGAGATGTTGCTCAACAATATAACAAATAATCAAATAGATACCTAATAGAGGCCAGTATTCAAATTTTTAGAAATGAGACAAAAAAGAGAATTGCCAAGTTTGAACACTCCTTCATCACGACGAGTCTGCCTGGAAGCTATTTGGCATTGGAATAAAATAAATGACTGTGTAGAAATTTTTATTTGATCGCATTTGAGATGTTACTCAACAATATAACAAATAATCAAATAGGTACCTAATAGAGACCAGTATTCAAATTTTTAGAAATGAGACAAAAACGCGAAATGCCAAGTTTGAACACTCCTTCATCACGACGAGTCTGCCTGGAAGCTATTTAACATTGGAATAAAATAAATGGCTGTGTAGAAATTTTGATTTGATCGCATATGAGACGTTGGCGGCGTGTTGTATGTGCACCCAAATGACTATGATCGGCGGGGCCCCGAGCGGGGCTGCCTTTCGATTATAGTCGCTACTGCACTTTACATTTGTTGAAATATTAAATTCAAATCGTGGCCGAGCAAGCCTACCCCGCCCCCCTAATGGGCCTAAAATACATGTTGCTGCAGCTACTGGTCTCCACGCCACCTGCTGGCTATACTATAGGCCCACCTCTGCTTTATAACGAGTTTTTCCAAAGATTTTTGCTTAAAAATGATGACGAGGTAGCCCTGCAGTACGTACCGATATCGCCATGTATATATAATTGGTTGGCCTGGATTCGTTTACGAGCTCCGAATTCTCCGATAGTTCAAGACCCCGACATTTATTAATGTTTATTCAATTATTATTATTATTTTATATTATTATTATTAATCAATTACTAGTAGACGAATAGACAAAAATTGTACCGGTCTTATATGAGGACTTGCTATATAGCTACCGTATTCTGTCTGATCAAACTTTCAACCCGGAATAGGTTTTGGTGGTTACCGTTTTTTTTTTTTAATCTTTTTCTCTTGCAACAGACAGCTTAGTTGAAACAAATTCATTCAATTTTATTTTTTCAACTTTACTTTACTCATCAATTTTAACACTAAATTGACATTTTCGTTGAAGAGGCAACCTCCGTAGCAAGGCCGTAGCCAAGGGGGGTAGTAGTAGTAGTAGTATGGTTGGACACAGTCCCAGGCCCCGGTGTGGGCCCATAGGACAGGGGACCTCCTGATTATTGTGGATCCCGAACCACTTGGGAAACACAGTGAAGTCACACGATTAGTTCGGAGGTGACCAGGACAAGTCCTACCATGTTTCCCTACCGGCACTGTGCACACTACCAAGTTATCTGCATTTTTGAACCTGCTCTGGTCCGCTGGATTCAACTTGGTAAGGCGGCCGGCAGCCAAGGGGGGTTCATGGGGGTTCAAATCCATGAAGAGGGGTTCGCCCCCCCCCCCCCCGAAATGAATTGGCTTGATACTAGGTAGAATCGGATTTTGAGAGGAAAAATAAAAACCACTATGTAATATCCAATTAAATTTCTGAAGCTCCCCCCCCCCCTCTCTAAAAAAAAATCCAGCTCCGTAGGACATTATATCCGAAATCAGGTATATCAAGAAAAAACTGAATCCGGTAGGACACGATCTACGCATTACCGGCACACCGAAATCTTCTCGTTGAGGTGTTGTTGTCAAGTAAGGTTTCTGATTCTGAGGTCGGGAACCTTTTTCTTACATGGAGCCTTTTTTCCTGGTTCTAGCGACTCACAAACCTTCTGAGAGCCATTCATATTGAAGTGTGTATTGAAATCAAATGAAGCAGAGTAAACATTTTAACATTTTAAAGCACAAAACCTACGTGTCCACTACTAGCACCTAGTAAGTATTAGTGGTAATTTTTTCTCTTAGTAATTATTATTTATTTTCTGTGAAAGAGTAGGCATCTAGCCTTATAGCCGAGTGGAGCCACACGACAAGTCCTTCAGAGCCAGGGGTACCCGACATTGAGTTCGGTGGAATCCGGCTGCCCAGCCCAGTTTTAATACTATTCTCGGACAACTATGGCCCATCGGAGAATTTATCAAACTGTCCACAGAACATCCGTTCCATAACTAAGTGTTGAACGGGTTAAATAAAGCAGTCCAATCGATATATATATATGGGCTAAGTTTCTATTTATACAGAACATCATGTACAATGGTGAAATACAGCTTATGAGGTATTGCTATTTGATACTGTATCAAAAAAACAATGGCTTGCGAGCAATAATATTAAATAGGAGCGAGACAATGCTGCAGATGATGCAGATGCTGGCGATATTTTTATGATGAGCTTGCTTCAGTCATTGTCTCTCGGATTATAACAAGAGGGTTCCATTGTATTTATTTACAACGCCAATCTTATGTGGGCAATAATAATACTTCTTTGTGCCAGTCTACAGCTTGGCGTGATAGACGAAAAGAGTAATTTAGGACGCCTGCGAGAATTCGTACTGTAAAGCATTCTTTACATCTCTCTATAAGGGTATGACTCTTATAGTTTTCCATACCTTCCTTCCCATCGGGGTCCTTGCTTCAGACATCTGCCCCCCGTATAACGAAGGCGAAATTAATGCAGAGCATCTACCCGAGTGTCCAGCCCTGGTAGAGGTCGGGGAAGACCAAACGGGCGACATCTTTCGGGAGTCAGCAAGGAGTACTGGTCAGCGCGTCACCAAATGACTGCCAAGGGTGGGCGTTGACTTTAGTAAGTTTCCTATTTATACGTTATTTACTTCACTTAATGGCGCCTGGTCCCTCCCACGGGGTCGACAGCACGGATCGTCAATTTCCAGGAGTTCCTCTCATGCTCTTCTGGCGACAAACCAAGGGTACAGAGGCCTTCCTAACTTTTCTTTCTATGGACATCCATGGTCGTCCGGCACCCTTCACCGAACAGTCGCTCACACGTAGCAGGTGTCCCTCTTCTCACCTCTTCATGTGGCATCACCATGCTAACCTCCGTTTTATGACTTTTTCGGTGATTGGGGCTACCTGCATCTCCGCTTGAGTGTCTTCGTTTCTCTTATACCTAAGGGAGTAGCACAACATTCGCATCTCCACCGCATGCAGCGTATAATGCACCGTTCGTTAGGAAAGCTGCGTGATGATCGAAATTTAAACGGATTTACACGTTTTGAGGTCCCAGGAACTCAGAACAACTTCAAACTTCTACTTCAACATACAAAAAGGTCGGAGAAGCGATGGTAGCAGGACGTATTTATTAGTCGATATTAAGTCGTGGTCAGCTAGCTGACGCGCAACTTCAACCCAGAGGCCAGAGTCCCAGACTACTGACCAGAGTCTCAAGAAATCAAATGGCTTAATTTGTGGATGGTTGGTTTCTTCTTTAGCACTGCCAAGTTAAACCCGCCAAACTTCCATCGCTTAACTAATTATTGTACTTAATGTTGTTTATTTTTGTTTACATGGTGATATGAGAAAACTCGGCTCGCGCACCGCCATCCACGTTGATGCAGACATGTTACATCTAGAATTTAGTTCACTTCAAGTCTAGTTATCCTCTCATCAAGGTAGGTACTTCACATCTAGCTATGCAGAGCCTGGAACTGACAGATTCTATCGTATTCCAGATGCTCTTCTGCAAAAAAATGTTTATGCAACATTGTAAAAAGGCTTCAGCTCATGAAATGTTGACTAGGTTGGATTTCACCTGATTTCTCTCTAACATGAAACTGCCAGCACCATTTTTCTGCTGTAGTGGGGTATCTGCCATCAGACACCCATGCTTCCTTGCCTCCGTTCCAGTGCCGGATTAACCCATGGGCACTTGGGGCACAGGCCCCCGCCCCCCCGAAATGCCTAAAATTCCGCCCCCCCCCCCAGAATGAGATATTTTTAGATAAAAATATAAAAAAATTAGAAATTAAAAGTTTGTTTTGAAATTGGCGGGAAATAGTGTTTTTTTGTTTTGTTTTTTTTTGCTGCAATGCTGGTAGGTACCAGAGGCTAACGAAGCGACGTGCTATCGCCCCCCTCCCCCCTTTGGAAGACAGTTATATTCATTGCCTCTAAAATCTAAGTGCTACTGCACCCAAAATACGTAAAACCCCACTATTTCAGCCTTATTTTCAAACATTTTCTCATGGGGGAGACCCCAGGCCCCTGTTCCCAATTATATTAATTGCTGGCAATTTATAAACCTTATTCCTTTCAAAATGCGTAGAATCCCAATATTTCGGACCTATTTTTCAAAAACTTTTACCCGAAGGAGACCTCCGGGCCTCACTAGTTCACAGTTATATTAATTCCCTGTAATATATGTAAACCTTAAATTTATTGCCTTCAAAATGTGTAAAACCTCAATATTTCAGCCTTATTTTTCAAACATTTTCAACCGGGGGAGACCCCCGGGCCCCCCTTGTTAGCAATTATATTAATTGTCTGTAAAATTTCAGTTAAATTCAAGTTACTGCTATCAAAATGTGTAAAATCAAACTATTTCAGATCTGTTTTCGCTAAATTTCTCCCACGTGGGAGACCCCCGGGTTCCCCTTCATATCCTCCGAACCGAACTAAGGTCATTAATTTAAAAGCTGCATTCGTCCATGAGAACGGCTTTCCCCATTTTATACACTTTTATCGAAATGGGTGGAGGGGCGCCAAATTATACACCGTCCTCTTCGAAAACCTATCGTTACGCCACTGACAAGTGCCTCCCCCTTTTATGAGGTCTGGGACCGCCTCTGTCTGGGACCGCCTCGTCCGCTTCTGGTTTGCACCCATATCTTGTGCCCCCCCCCCCCCAGGGGTTAATCCGGCACTGCTCCGTTCGCTGCTTCTTGAACCTTGGTTGATGGTTCTACCAGCTAGGGAGTAGGAGTAGCTCAGGATAACAGTAGTGCTGTGGCAGCCTGGCCTGATGGGGAGACTACCGCTAGCAAGGAAAATACCCGTGTTTCCTATTCGAGAACTCATGATATAATAACTTATTTATCTAGGACCTAGGTCCTAGGATACTAACAGAAAAGGCAGGGTACAAAAACACAAGAAAACACAATATACACAAAACCTATACATATAAAACTATCCTATCTTATAAGCTAAACATATACTAAACATACAGATATAGACTCTGGGAGGCTGGTGGCCGACCCTAGCTACTACCCAGGGCCGTTCCTAGGTTCACTCCCTCTTACTTCTGTATGCTACGGTACATGACCGTAACAAGTAGGATCGGGGACGGATCCAGCCCATTTTTAGGGGAGGGGGGGGGGGGTAGTTGTGGGTCAAAATATAACAAATATACTATATGTAGTATCGATTAAATTATAAAAATAAATAAATAAAATAAATAAATCTTGACTTTTTCTTGTTTTATTACTAAGCCAACCTATCAATAACAATAGATTTACCATGATGATTTACGATTCTATCTAGTATGAAGCCATTTCATTTCGGGGGGGGGGGGTTGAACCCCCATGAACCCCCCTTGGCTACGGCCATGTATATATGTATATAGGGAGTTGCAGCCCACCAAATATTGAAATTGGGACCTCAGAAGAAAAAAGACCATACTCGGGGGATCCTCTTGGAAACGAAGAGTTACTGGATTATACTCACTCCCACCTGATTATTCAAGACCATTTTTATCGGGTTTATTTTCAATTTGAATCTATCTTGAACAATGGGAACAAATATTCACGAAAAGAACATGCAGTAAAAGCAGGACTACCTACCACCTATACAACAATATATTCATTGAATTTACAAGGTAGACCCCTTATCCTAGTAAGCAGAGTGCGCTGCCCGTTGTTGCTGACAAAAGAGCTGTATCAATCGGCGTGAGCCAATTGGTGAGTCAGCAAAGCGAACACCATAACAACCCAAAAAACAGCATCCACTCCAAAGTTACAAGTGGGAACCGAACTGCCGCCCCCCGGATCGCACGCAGGGGTGTCTTCTACCCGCCCACCGATTGTACACAAGGGTGTGTCGCCATCTGTCGCGTCCGGGCCACTCTCACAATGAAACACCACAACTGTCACCACTAGCGTTTCGCTTGTTGTAATTTTTACTCTATTTAAATCAATTTGTTTTATTCTTTTTTGAGTGGCTGTCATCTTATCGAAGTCCCCTTGTCTGTACCCTATAGTTCTGGTTTCCGGTGAATGGTTAAGGGTGGGGGTTGCTGGGGGTGATATTTCGCTGCAGAACGGAGGCTAGAGACGCTGTACTGCCTGAAGAGATGCGCTCAGGGAGGGTGTTGAGGAATTATTTTATTATTTATTATTTTATTATTAATTATTAGCCTTTTTTCGGGGGGGGGGGGGGGGGTTCAGAAATTTCATTGGACATTACATAGTGGTTTTTATTTTTCCTCTCAAAATCCGATTCTATCTAGTATCAAGCCGGTACTCCCCAGTGCCCTGCGCCGAAGGAATATTCTTTTTTCTTCTTCTTCTTCGGCCGGTACTCCCCTGCGCCGAAGGAATATATTTATAAATTAACAATTATACCCTTATAATACAAATAACCTGTGGGCCCCCAAGTTAATCAACTTGTCGGGGGCTCGCACAGTAAACGCTGTAGATGATGCAACAACATGTTTTCTATTTCACGTCTGTGTTAGCAAAAAAAACTTAGTTTTAATTTCAAATCAGTTTAATTCATACCATTTAAAATTGTAAGTTAACGTAAAGAGTAATTATAGTAAAGTAAAATAATTAAAGTAAAAAGTAAAGTAAGTTTTAAAGCGAAGTATTTTAATTCAAAAGCCATTTTTTAATTTTCGTTTTTATCTCTCCTATTTTAGTTAATTTTTTAAGTTGTATGGGCAATTCATTAAAAATTTTCGTTATACTATTTAATCTATTCCCGTATTTGTTGTAGGCTGGTTTCCAATTGACGTTTCTTGGATTTCGAGTATTGTGATGTGAATTGTTTTCTGTTTCTATGTTAAAATTATTGTCAAAGAAGTTATATTTAATTACTTTAAATGTATAGAGTTGTTTTAGGTTTAATATTTCGAGGTACTTATATTTATCATCAATGTGGTTAAATTTTTTGTTTAGTTTGTTTGACAATATATTCTTAATTATTCTATTTTGGGCATTTTGCACTTTATTTACATAAGTGTTTTCGTCCCTGCACCAAGATGTTATTCCGTAAGTTATTACAGACTCTATCAGGGCGTGATAAACATTTTTTATTACTTTCCTTGGCATCCCGTATTTTAATTTATTTATTTATTTTTATTTTTAATAATAATAATAATAATAATAATAATCACTTCACTCACTTTTTTCCTTGTCCAGTAACCCCGGACAAGGTGCAATATATTGAAAACAATTTAATACATATAATTATCACGCTCAAGCTTCCGCTTATCGAGCGATCTTAGAGCAGTGGCATTGCAAGATATAATTTTAATTAATAATTCATTATTATAAACCATTATAGAGTAGGTACCCACTCTAGCCTCCGGGCAAATGAATGAGATCCCTACGAAAGATAAGATAATTAGGCCTAAGGTCTGTATTTGAAATTAAGTATGTATTTATTTATTTATTTCCCCTATTTTAATCAATTCTTTCAGTTTAAATGGCAATTTATTAAATATCTCTGGCAAATCTGATTCATTAAGGCGTCTGCCATATTTATTATGCGTTGTAGGAATATTCTGTCGGAATGTGTGTTCGTTTCTCAGCAATCGCCTCTTATTCTGTGTGTTTCCCACAATTTTGCTTAAATACTTGGCGAGGTGGTAGCATGCATGTACTTGTGCGAGTCTCTACACACCTTGCAGTCGGAGACGTATCGTAACTCGACACAAGTACCTATTAGGTGACTTGGTGAGGCGATTGAAGAGGTTGATCGGATACATTCATTAAATTGTTTGAACGTGATTTAGTCTTTTTGAAAGAACATAGCAGATAGCTAGAACATAGAACATAGTTATTCTTTATTATATAAAAGATATGTATATAGATATATTTGTACAGTTTTCCTAAGGGAAGTATGTCTAGAAGTCTGCATTTTTCGTCTATACTTTTAAATTTTTTGTTTAATTTCTTAGATGTTTAGATTCTTAGCATGTTTTTTTACTATTTTATTGCATTTTTTTGTATTTTTGTGAAATAGCTATTGCTATCTTATAATAATAGTAGTAATAATAATAACAAATGTTGGGGCGAGACTAGAAAGTGTTTTTCTATCTAACCTACGTCCCAAAAACAATACAATTTCCAAAATACAATACATACCACATAAAAACTATGTATGTATATACCCGGCGGGCCAATGGGCCATTAAGGGCAAACCGGAGTCGCCTATATTCCATTTTCTGTTCAAACTTAAATTTCTCATGAAATATGGAATGCAGAACAATGAAAAAATGCTGAATGGCAAGAAGAATTTTTCTTCTAATTTTGATGTATAGTATGTGGCCTTAACTAACCCCAATTCGGCACAGTTGATGAACTCCTTCAGCTTGAACTCCTGAGTGACCGTTATTTTTTGCGTATCAAGTTCACTAACTGTAGCCGATCGGTATTGATGATTGCAACATACTATACATCAAAATTGGGAGAAACAATTCTTCTTTCCATTCAACATTTTTTCATTGTTCTGCGTTCCATATTTCATGAGAAATTGAAGTTTGCACAGAAATGGAATATCGGCGACTCCGGTTTGCCCTTAACTATTGTCCGTTTGGGCCCACTCTACGGTGGCTTCTTTTAAATGCAACAATATTATAAATCTAAAACCTAACTCTCATCTGCTACTGACATCTCTCCCAGGGCCGGATTTAGGCTTCGGATAGTTGCGGGTCCAGAAGGGGGGCCATAGGGGCCATGCCCCCCCCCCCCCGAGAAAAATTAGCGTACACTATATAAAATAGGACATTCTAAACAGAAACCTTAGTATGGTAACATGGTATGTCTTCCATGTTTATATTATAAATTTTACTGCTGTAAAAATCGTAAAACCCACTATTTTGAACTTATATTTTCACATTCTCCCCCGGACCTCCCATTGGTACCAGTCTGCATCAGGCACATGGGCTTCTCAAGTAATGCTCTGTATATCAATGTTCCGCGTTGCTAACAAACACACCAATTGCATATTCGCTTTAAAATTAATTTGGCTTGGTAGCCTACACCCACTTTTCCCGAAATGGCCCCCTCCCAAAATCTGAAGAAGCAGCTCCATTGGCTTCCCCTCACTGTTGCACTGCAGATGTAGAGTATGGTAACTATTAGGAAAAGAGGGAACAATAAAAAATAAGAGCATAATACTTGTGTTTACATTTCCTTTCTGTAACGCTAACGTGTCACTGTCAGGTGCAATTAATGCCACGACACTTAATTTCCCGTCATAATAAAAATTATACAAAAATATTTTTATTATATTTATTTATTTTGTTTTAAAGCGCGGGTCCCTGTTGGGAATTTCCCAGCGCAAATTCCCAACACGGACCCGCGCTTTAAAACACAAAAAACACAAATATATATATATATTTTTGTCATAAGAAATTTACTTATTTTTTACATTTTAAATTCGTGTTTTTTTCTAATTTTGTGCAGCTAGCTGCCTATTCCTAAATCTGGGCCTGATATCTCTCGAAATACAGATGCGAGCAAAGGTATTGTATAATATGAGAATTCAGTAATATGGAGTTCGGAATGTTTCTGGGCAGCTATAGCGCAGTGGTCGATGATTACGGCTATTTCTGTAATTCGTATGCGCAGGCCTATGATTTGAACATGGAATTGATCTGTTGGGATCAAGGCTCTATGGAAATGAGCGCAGCCATCATTCTCTAATTTGTAATTTACCAACAATGTGCTCTTACAGCCTCCATTAACCGTCCCTTACACCCTACACAGGCTCGATCCCACACAAAAGCCATCTGAGCTTACATGAGTCATCTAGAATGATGCTAAGGCGCCCATTCCACCGACCGGCTAGGGCTATTTACGAAAACAGTGACGTGGTAGCAGACATTCAAGACTTAGGCGGGGTTTCCACCGACCTCGCATTGCAGAATTGACGGAAATGTTTATTTTCCTCTATGCCATAGTTAAAATTGATCAATGATCATACAGTAAAATCACAAACAAACTAAAATTAAAAAATGGCGTCATGGGATATGTCAAGTACAAACATTTTAATAGATTTCTTTCTGATTTGCTTCAGCTCCGCGTTATACCAACTTTTGTCTTCCGCTCTTTTCGACCCCAAACGTGATTTACAGATCTTTAAAGGAAAATGTTCATTAAAGTGTCTATCAATAGTTGTAAAGACATTCATAAAATTAAACAAAGGGTCAGGGCTGGTAAAATCCCAATTCGTGGTAGCTAAAGTTTGCTTTAAGGAAATTAATCCATCAGCTGTTATCTTCCTTCTGGTAGTAAGAGCTGGAGGAGGCACCTTGTTAGTAATAGGGCAAGATTGGATACTCATGAGAACCGCACTATGATCAGCAATAAGCGGCTCAACGACGGACACCTTGTAAACTGATACGTGCAGGTTGGTAAAGAAAGTGTCCAAGCAAGAACTCCCCCTGGTATTTGCTTTGTTTGTCTCAAATAGCCCATGACCCTTAATTAGGTTAACAAGATCCAACTCTTCTCGCAACCCCGTATTTAGATGAACATTAATATCACCACATATCGTTACGAATTTGTACGATCTCGTCAATGACAGCAGGCATAGGTCTAATAAACGCAAAAAGTTGGCCAAGTTACCATTTGGAGAACGGTAAGCTGATATGATTGCATGTGATTTACAAGTCAGCACTACAGCAGATAGCTCAATGTCTACATCACAGCAATAAGTCGCCAAATTAATAGCCTCTGTCTTTATGTTATCTTTTATATAGACAGCAGAGCCACCCCTAGTTCTAGCACCACGACAATACACAGCCTTAAGTTCCAGCTTACCTAGATTAGAATAAAAGTCGGTCTCATCAGATTTGAGCCAATGCTCTGTCACACATAGGACATCTATCTTGTGCTCGTCTACAAATATGGAGATGGTCTCTAGCTTATTCCTGATACACTGTACATTTAAACAAGAGATAACTAGCCCGCTACAACTATTCAGTTCCTTGCTAGTGCAGTATCATTTTTTCCTTCTCCTTTGAGGCGCGGAGACTAAGACACCCACTTGGTGCAGGGCAGAAATTAAGTTTTTTTTAAATTCTTGGCTAGGCATTTAATACCTTCGGCTTGCAGATTTACACCATCGGACAATAGGAAATATTCGAGTCCCAAAGGAGAGTTGTCAACAAAGATTGCATTCCTACAATCAGCCAACCACTTTAGCGCAAGGTTGTATTCCTTGAGTTTCTTTCGTGAGATTGACCTTCTGCTTACAATGCTCCCCAAGTAAATTTTAGCAACTGGGAATTTGGACTGTACGCCATCGAGGATATCACCCATGTCACCTATAACATAGTCTGGGGTGATGGCATTGACCAAATCATTTTCACCTACCTGTAGAAAGACACGTTTTACCGTACTATTTGTTTCTACGTCATTTAGAACTCTCCTACGATGCCCAGTAAGACCAGGAATACAGTTTATTTTTGTGTCCCTCTGATTCAAAGTATGTAACAGTCCCCGCACTGTACTTCCCCCGATTATAGTGAAACTACCTATTTTTAGAGACGTTTTAGGCTTGTCGCTCCGGTCGCCATTGAAATCCGTACTTTTTTGGCCAGGGGAATTCTCACTTTTTTGGGAGTCACTAGGTTCCTCTACTGATGTTGCCGATATGTGGGAGCTGGGCCTAATTGTAATGCTTGGGGAAGTCCCACTTTTCTGGGAGCCACTAGGTTTCGGTACAGATTTCAACGGTTTCGGGGGCTTGTTGCCGGTGGTTTTAGGCGATTTGTTATTTGTTTTTCCTTTAATATCTATTTTTCTGGGGGCATAGCTCGCTTGGGACTGCCCAGGTTTATGTTATTAGCAGTGCCTATATTTAAACTAGTATTCCTATCGTGGGTGGAGACACCACAGTTTGCTGGCTTCTGCTCATAATGCTCAACTGTCCGTACTACAGTGTCCATAAGCTCAGACACGAGCTTCTTCAGGTCAACTATTTCTTGTTCAACTGTAGGGAGTAAGCAAAATTAATTTTATCCTCGTTTGTCGTAGATATTAGTGCGTTCACTTTATCCGTCAAAGCCGTGATGGTGTTAACAATACCTGCGTCTGAGGATCTCAGCTCACACCATAGCTCACAACAGGGCCTACATTTCCAGAATGGTATGGAGCTTGGGTTGGTGCTTAGGAGCTCCTTTAAATTATCATCAGAGTCTGCTGCGCATTGCTTATGAAACCATACGCAACATAAATCACATTGTATAAACTGGGTGTCACTCTCATTGGAGCAGCTGTCAAAGCAGTGCTTGTCTTCCATAATATCTACTTTGGAATATTGAATGAACCGACAAAACAGTTTAATACAATGCTGCACCGGTCTATGAATGTAATAAGTAATCTTAAACCTGTTTTAGGACGGTTAAAATTGCAGGTTAAAATGTGTTAACTAACTCAACTGGGCAATTTTCCTTGTTCAACCTTATACCAAACAGTAAAATTCTTAGGGCTACACTGTATCTAGGTAAAAACACAAGCGCTAAATTATGTCACAATTAAAAACCATGTACAGTGAGAAAAGGAACGATACATGTCTAACCTCACCTGGACAGCCTCATGAATGGAGCGGAGGAAAGATTATTTTAGAGTTACCGCTTCCTTTTCTACTTAACTACTTATCACCAGTTTAACGCACTACAAATTGCCCGTTTTAAAATCAGGTATGAGTATGAATCCGTGCTATACAGAAAAATTTTTTTAGAAAAATCGTAGTGCTTACTTCAAATAATTTTGATAACTACAAAATGGCGGCCTCGCGCTTCTTTTCTTATTTTTTAAAATTTTATATTTTTAATGTTTTGAGCTTGGCAGCCCTGACATGTGATGTCAACAGAAAACATGGCCGACTATATAGTCTTCTTGAGAGAAATGTCTAGTTAAATAAAAATTCAACAAGGTAATTTCCTCTTATTACATTGATGACTTCATTAATATAAGCTTGTTTTGTTGTTTATCAAATTTCTATCAGTAAAATTATCGCCCAGTCTCATGAGACTTACAACTCAACAGCTCTAACTTGTATTATTGTTCTCAAACCTGTTGCAAATCAATAATTCAACATGATTTGACGTCTTGGACACCTATAGTGGTTTTCAGTATGTTTTAGTTTGACAAAATGCACTGTGTATGCTCGTGGTAGGTTAAACAGTAGTGTCAGTGGGTCAGACAAAGACTGTATCATCATGGCTTATAACTTATAAAAGTAAGTCTGTTGGCAATTAGCAAATCTTGAACTGTGATGTCACTCATTGTGCGTAGTTTTATGAGTGACATTTATTGAAGAATTATTGTACAATTGCTCATTAGCCAGAAATTTTGGCAATATGCTAGTCTTCATTTTTCACAATCTAAGAAACTGGCTATAATTGACTATGATTGTTTTAAACTCATGCTTCATCCCATTTCCTATACATATTATGTGTATTGTTTTATATTTGTATACTGCTGCATTTATTTTAGTTTTAAGGCAGGGAAAATTGTTACCTAGGGAGGCCTTACAATTATTGTGTAGCCTATTAATTGTTTTATATTTCAATGCACGTTTCTTTCATTCATTCATTCATTTCATCCTAATAAACATGAATTAGTTAATTTTTGGCTAATAAATAAGATTTTCACCACAGAGAGATATAATAGTAGTGGTTACAGAAATAGCATGAATGCTAATAAAAAAACATCCACTTCCACTATCAATTCATCCACTTCTCGAATGTTTCACTTCGCACATCCTCGTAACTGTTTTTTTTTAATTTCAACACGGATGAAGCCGATTTGATATCCCTTCGAAGAGAATTATATTTGGATAGACCGTCTTGGAATATGCTCTTCCTTAAAAACTCCGACTGACATGGTTATGTAAAATAATTTCCTATTTGCCCAGTCATATTAAGAACTGTTTCCTTAGATGAAAACCTAGAAGTGATGTCATTAGTTACACATGTGTCAAGTCTGGCATGTAATGCAGTATGAATTGCAATTTCTTTCAGGATGCCTATTCAGGCACCGCAGTGGACGGAGTTTTTATCATGTCCAGTGTGCTGCAATGGCTTCGAGCCCGAAACAAGGGTGCCCGTCAGCCTGTCATGCGGCCACAGCATCTGTCGCGCCTGCTTGGCTAGTCTGCCCCGCAAGCAATGTCCCTTCGACCAGGCAGCATTCCGCATCGACACCGCTAAGGTGCCTGCCAACAGCGCATTGTTACGGCTCGTTGGTGCACCCGTACAGACTGAACCTGACGTCGATACTACTCTGCTTCCTCTATTTCACGTTGCGCACTACCGACATGGTGTCCGATGTGTGGAAGACCTGGCGTTGCACCTCCGTCCCGCTAGCGTTCTGTCCCGGCCTATGCAGCGGAAACTTGTAACACTGGCCAATTGCCAATTGCTAGAAGTGGAAGGTCGTGCACGAGCTCTGCGCGCCGCTCGGTCCCTGGGTGAGCGCACCGTCACGGAGCTTTTGCTCGCGCATCAGAACCCGCAGCAGTTGTCGGCCAATTTATGGGCCGCGGTGCGAGCGAGGGGATGCCAGTTTCTAGGACCAGCTATGCAAGAAGAGGTTTTAAAATTGGTTCTGCTTGCACTGGAAGATGGCTCGGCGCTGAGTCGCAAAGTCCTCGTCATGTTCGTTGTTCAAAGACTGGAGCCACACTATTCTCAGGCATCCAAGACTTCGATTGGTCATGTGGTCCAGCTCTTGTACAGAGCTTCATGTTTTAAAGTAAGACTCTGTTTTTATACCAAATTAATGATTTAAAAACTGTTTAGTTCTTTAGAAAAAATACATTATTAATTCTATGTAATAGTCCCAGCCCTAAATGTATATGCTATATATTTCAAATTTTCAAGATTAGTTGACAAGTTGCTGACAAAACTAGCATAAAATTGAATGCGGTGGTGGCTTGTTTCATATTACTTGATTCTCGAACAGTTACCATTGTTATGTTTACTTTGAAATGAAATCATTAATAGATTATCACTATCTTGCGTTTCTTGTTTATTTATGAATAATCCAGATTCTCTAAACTTTAGGTTTCCAAACGCGAGGGTGATTCGTCGCTTATGCAGTTAAAAGAGGAATTCCGTAGCTACGAAGCTCTTCGGCGCGAGCACGACGCGCAGATAGTGCAGATTGCCACTGAAGCTGGACTGCGCATAGCCCCGGACCAATGGTCCTCGCTGTTGTATGGGGACACCCACCATAAAAGCCATATGCAAAGTATCATGGACAAGTTACAAACCGCTGCTTCTTTCGCCCAGGTATTTCATTGCTTAATCCCTGATTACAATCAATCAGTAACAAACATACTAGATAATCCCTAAGGCATATATCTCGGCATTGTATGGTAGCGCGCACCTTAAAGCATTCTGCCTGCTCGTTCATTCATTGACTCTAATTGTGAATCGATCCCACATTCTCAACGACAATAAGTGTAATTACTTTTGAGTAATTTTACGGCCATACCAAGTTGAATACCACCAGAACAGAGCTTGCTCCAAACTGCAGCTAACCTGTGTGTACAGCGTTGGCAGGGTAGAATGCTGGGACATGATAAGGCGCTGAGACTACCTGTCGTGTTCACTATGTTCGGATTCCACTATAATCAGAAAGTCCAACGGAGCAGTTAACTCCCCTTCTACCTGAGGTGAAGGAGTCTGCCCTTAGGGTGCCTCAAATTAATAGACACTCACTCTCCCCGCCTGGCTGACAGGGTTGCTTCAAGCTGAAATATTGAAAGCAGGCGTTGGAAAACAAACCAACAACTTTTGAGGCCTTTGTCTTCACCCCTTCCCTGATAAGTTAGTACTAAGGACTAGGACGTCTTAAGAGGACATGCTACATGCTACGTAGAAAATGAGCACCCCAAAATTGTTGTTTTTATTGACTTTTTTTAATATTTAATTAACAAAGCAAGTCATTAAAGATTTGGCTCATGGAAGTTCTAGAAGACTACTTCTTGCATCATTTAATAGGAAATATTAAATTTTTGGTACCTTAGTTCTTCCATAAATACCAGAACAGACAGGACAAGACTAAAATTTCGCGTATTCTGGGATTTTTGGAAGAACTACAAAACCGAAAAGTAAAAATACCCGATTATATGATGCAGAAAGTAGTCTTCTACAACTTACATGAGCCAAATTTTTAATAACTTGCTGAGTTAATTAAATAAAAAATGAGAAGTATTTAATTTTGGGGTGCCAATTTTCTACGTGACATATCCTCTTAAGGAACCTGAAGTTACTATTTACTGACAATTATATCCAGCCGCCAGATCTCACTTGTGACTGTTGTGACATTTTTACCTTCTCATCCCTTTTAAATTTAGGGAGAATGGTCAAGTAACATTAGTCATGGATAAGTTTTTTTTTTTTCAGGGTGTACAAGAGCTGGCAATGGCTTTACAGCGCTCTGGCGACCCCGGCGGTCTGACAGCTTTGCGGCCACACCTGGAACTACTCGCTGCCATAGACCCCACACCCGAGACGGCACCGTCTTGCTGGGAGAGCACTGCGCAGGCGTTGGAAGCCGCCAGAGCATCTGTCGCGGCCTTGGCCGACTTTGTGTCTACTCATGGACGGAGGCAAGATAACCACCCTGCGCCCAGGTAAACAACCATCACATACACTAGAATACCAATTAAATTAGTTATAGATAACTTTTTAATTTCAGGGACGCACACTCATAAGTAGAAAATAAGAAATACCTGATTTTGAGGTGATCCAGTGGTCGCCAATATACAAGGTAAGATTTCGCTTAGATTTCGTAAAATAGTGTGCTGTTGTAGCTTATTATGTAGATACTTAACTTATCTATTATAAATTAAGTTATAATATGGTATAGACTTATTAATGATGTCTGCTACCATATCATAACTTAATTTATAAGTTAAGTAAATTCGCTGGCGGAATGGCCGCCTAATGTCAATGATTGTCAGAAGGTTTTTGTAAAAGTCAATTTTTTGCCAACTTTGTGCAAAAACTCTGACCTTTCTCATAAATATGAAATAAAGTAAATACATTTAACGAGTTAATTATTGTTGCATTTTTTTTTTTTGCAGATATAAAGTGAGCATGTGTAGGGACTTGACAGTGCGCGGTTCGTGTCCGCGCGGCTCCAACTGCACGTTCGCCCACTCCGAGTCTGAGCTCGAACGGTTCCGCGCACGTTCTCACGGTCGTCTACCGGAGCCGTCCGCTGTGCGGAACTCGGCGTTTGACCCCCCTCCCCCCACACCCAGCTACTGTCCCACTGTGTATCCGCCCTATCCTGCTAACGCCGCCTTCATGTGGTGGTTAGATAAAGGTAGGCAAAAATGTATTGGTTGAGGTGTCAGGACATGTAGAGTAGTGGTACGGACTCTGACTTTCACCCGAAAGGTTGTTGGTTCGAGTCCTACACTTCCTACATTTTCTGGCTATGCTTCGGAGGGCATGTAAAGGCGGTCCCGGGCCTTCCTAGTTGGGTGTAAGAGAGGGCTTTGTAGCCCCATTGGTCCCTTGTCTAATGCCAAAGACCCCATGGATTTCGGACAATGTTTCTATTGCTTCCGTATGAATTTTTGGCCATTGGCAAACTGGTATACGCCCTCGATGTCAACCTACATCTACACGTACAAGCGATAATGGACAAGCTGAAACAAGCTTGCCATTGACGCAATGAAACAGGTGAAAGTACAGATACGAGTCAAAGTCAATAAATAAATCTTATTACATTGTGGTTGTAATTTTGATGGTGGTTGTTTTTCAGAACGTATGTTACCGAGGAACACGAATGCTCTCCTGATGGCTGCTAGTAATGGAGAGACCATAGATCCCACAGAGCTGCACTGCCACGAAGTCATTGTAAGTTTTTCGTAGTTTGTTCTGCTCAGGCGGGTAATGCGGCCAACTGAAGGTCTCACAATCAACGATGACGCGGGTGGTCCCCAGTAGAAGCGGGCTTGTTAATGCAGTCAAAGTTAAGCTATTAGGATGGTCACCTGAGACTCAGGGACCTAAGGTCCAGTGCGCAGAACTAACTGCGCCTGCAATTCAGTTGTCTGCCCTGCTTGCTTGTAACCCTACAACCGGAAAGCATTTCCTCCGCCACCTAATGCTACCTGTGAGCCCTAATTTGATACTATACAACCTACCAAAAAATTTTCCCCAGAAAGCTCTATTACAGATATATAGGGCTTGGTACGAGACCATGCTAAGCTACTGCCTAGGAGTATGGGGTGGGGCTGCAACCACACACTTACGACCACACACTTGCGTCCACTCCGCACAGCACAGAATTATGCACTTAAGACAATTACAAGAACACCCAGGCTGACACACTCGAACACAGTTTACAAATCTAGCAATATACTACCGCTGGAACTATTATACAATAAGCAACTACTTTCCTTTATTCAAAGGCATATAGCGCATAAAATCGTTAGTCCGTCTGTCAATATCCGAAACACTAGATCTGATGCATACGAAACACTTCCTCTACCCTTATGGTCTCTTTCGCGCACAAGAAACAGTCTCCTATATAAGGCAATATCAACATTCAACGTATACTCTAAGCACATCTAAAACAAACCAGAATATGATGTCAAAAGCAGTTGTAAGTCAAAAATAAACCTATACATAAAGAACCGGTCCGAGTTCACTCGAACATGCTTTCCAATTTATCAAAATTATTAGATAGAGAAAATTAGTAATTTTATGGCAAATATTTTTCCTATGGTTAAATTTCCGATATCTCGGGGGGGGGGGGGGGGCGGTTGTCCACCTGACGTCACTGGAAGTGAGGTAAATTCTCGATAGGTCAAACAAACACATTAATTACCACACAGCAATAATGGCAGGGCATGCAATGCATTTGAGCGCGAATTTTCTATCATTTTTTTCAAAAAATAATTTTTTGGGCAAAACCAAATATTTTTTTGGGAAAGCAACCTATCCGGTTTCGTTACTCAATTTAACACCTAAAACATGCTTGAAGGTAGAAATCATCGATAGAAAGGTTTCGCATTTTTTAGTCATTTTTTCATTAAAATTTAGTTATTTTTATTTTTTTACCCCCAGAAGCAAACTATCAAGGGGCAAGCGACCCCCCGCATTTTGTCAACATTAATAACGACTACAATCTACGAGAATTTAAAAGAAATCGTTGGAGCCGTTTTTGAGAAATAATTTTTTTAGACGTTTTTTTGGAGTTTTTTGAAAATAAAACCCCCCCAAATTGAGTTAGCCCAAAAAAAAAAAAATGGTCCCGAGGTATGATTTTTGTGAGCCTACATGCCAAATTTCACTCAAATCCACTGAGTAGTTTGCCCGGAAATCGACGAACAGACAGACCGACCGACAGACCGACATTTTGTAAAAACGACTTTTTTGGGTTCCTGGGACCTCAAAACGTGTAAATCCATTGAAATCTCGGAATCGAAAATTTCGACCATCACAAAGCTTTCCTTATACTACGTATAAATTGGAAAGCAATAACAAATTGAAAGCACTCACTTGAGCACTACGAATAAACAACACAAAATACAAACGCTTTTTTAAATTTTATTATTAAATTGTCTATGTTTAAGTTTAAGTAATTTTAAGCTTTTAAGGCTGTAGCCTACTACTTAGATTGGGCGGCTACTACACTGAGGATTGCCAGTGTAATAGCCGCCCAAGATAATGCGTGGCCCTCACACGCCTCACGGTACGAGGGTGTGCAACTATTACAAAAATTGTAAAAATTAGATATTGTAAATACACGTATGTATTATTATTATTATTAATTAGCTTATTGGTAGGCGCAACCTAGACTATTTTATTATTGTAGGTTCTGCTGCAGCCTGATCATGGCGATTTGGGATTATTATAATACTGGGGTTTATTCAATTGTTTTAAACAGATGAACGGAAAATGCGAGGGAAATTCAAATTGATTAATTCGATTTTTTCTCCCTTAGATGTAGATACATTAATTAAAATTCGTATTGTATTTGAAAATTCTACCTGTACATTTTAATGTTTATTAGTATTTCCTTCAATTATTAAACAATGCAACCAATCTCTTGTATTCTAATATATTTTTAATTTGAATTTCCCGCGCATATTTTATCACCGTCACGTGACACCTTACTACTGCGGTATTAAAAAATGAACCCCTGTATTATAATACTATTACCAAATCGCCATGATCGGGCTGCTGAAGCTAATAAAAGTGAGAACATGGATACACGACTAATGTGACGTGAATTTCAGATGGGAAATAGGGACGTGCAGAATGTGAGCTATGAAGGCAGCGTAGTGAACGCTAATGTGAACATGAACGCGGGCTGGCCGCATCCACAACAACAACCTGTCATAGACCCGCACTTCTACTCTCAGCCTGCTGCCACGTAAGTTTCTACACAATAACAAGCCGAAGAAGAGAAGAAAAAGAGTATGC
Organism: Psococerastis gibbosa; assembly: GCA_963971405.1. Taxonomy (NCBI): domain Eukaryota; kingdom Metazoa; phylum Arthropoda; class Insecta; order Psocodea; family Psocidae; genus Psococerastis; species Psococerastis gibbosa. The sequence continues at coordinate 12,558,051 of OZ020488.1, read as the reverse complement.
TGTGACAGAACTGCCCTGCACTCAAGACTTGTTATTATTTTTTAATTACTTTTAAAACGTGATCATGTTTATTTAAAGTCATTATTGTTAAGAGTGTACATCCCGTCGGAAATAAGAACCCCTAAATCCGTTGTTTTTACAGACTTCATATTTTTTATTTAATTAACAAAGCAAGATTTGGCTCATTGAAGTTGTAGAAGACTACTTCATGCATCATATAATATGGTATTTGCAATTTTTGGTACCGTACCTTCTTCATAAAAATGATAGAAGGATAAAATTTCACGAAAATAGATACCATAAAAAAACTACAAAATCAAACATTAAAAATACCCTATAATACAATATAATGCATGTAGTCTTCTACGACTTAAATGAACCATTATTTTAATAACTTGCTTAGTTAATTAAATAAAAATAAGAAGTATCAAATTTCGGGCTGCAAATGTCCTACGGGACGTACACTCTTATTACACCACTTTTATGGTGTTGTTATCCTTTTTGTGTTTTGCGCAATCTAGAGCAAATTTCTTTGCTTTCATGTTCAATTTATGCTTGATTTTTAGAAGGCAGGAAAGACAAACACATGGGTAATGTTTTTGTTGTGGTATTTTTACAATCCAGTCACAGTTCCATCCACGTCGATTTCGTACAATGCCATCTATTTCTCAAAGAGGTTTTGACCGCCGTGTATTTACCCACCATAAAAACGAAGAGGGCAATATAGTTCAGTAAAATAAGGGGCTAACCTCTGAATTGATCATAACTCGTGAAGCAGTATAATTTTTAACTGGATATGGCATGTTTTCAGGGGGGACGCTCAGCGAATGCGGCAGATACGGTCGTTGGAGAAAAGAATGGCCGATAACTTGAGACTGACAGACGGGTTGCAGCAGTTTGATGACCCATTGCAAGAGGTATGATAACTATATAGAAGTATATAAATATAACTACAGTTGTCCCTGGATGATCCGACAGGTACGGAAGCGACGTGGTGTCGGATTAGCGAAAATGTCGGATTATCGAAAAAAGCTTCTCCGTAATGCGTTGGACCGATATATTCGATAATCGTAATTTTTTATACAGTATTAATAATAATTAAATAGCAAGGACGATTTGTATGATACATTGTTGTGCCAAATTTAATCAAAATCGGATAATACGGGTATATACGGAAGTTACAGTGTTTCCTAAAAATATAGGTAAAGTATAGGTATTGGTAAATGTTAGGGCTCTATATTAGACAGGTATTGTCATCCGCCATTTTGAATCCATTTTAAGTCTGCTCTATTAGCAAAGCATTGAGTGTTTACCTATTTATATTTAGAAATGTTTCTTTATTTATTTATTATCATTTAAAAAACGTTCTACCAATTAGGGAAGTGTTTAATAAAAAAAATACTAAACCGTGTTTTCGTTCTTTTCAATCTTTTACTTTCTTACAATACTTACCATATAGGAATTATAGGATACAAAATGGCGGATGACAATACCCGGGTATATAGTGCCTTAGTGAATATATATCGTTGGTATAAATGTGGATGTTTTTTTGCAGGAGGAAGTGTATGAGGCTCGGATAGCAGAAGATGTTAAGGTGTTGGAACGTCGATGGGAGTGCGAGCTCGCGGAGGTGGAGAGACGCTGGTCCGAATCTGACCCTAAACCTGTCAATTGAGTTACCCCAGGTAAGTTTACCAGTTTATTAAGAGACATAAAAGCGCAACGCATAAGATAAGGCTGGGACACGTCGTAAGAATGTCAAACGACCGCATGTCGAAAAAGATGTACAAAGCAAGCATGAGAGGATGACAACTGGCCGGGCGTCCTCAAAAAGGCTGGAGGGATGACTTGGAAACTGACCTTCGCGAGTTGGGAGTCCGTAGATGGTGGAGCGTTGTACAAAACCGAGATGGCTGGGGGAGTGTTGTTGAGCAGGCCAAAGCTCATCAATGCCTGTAGAGCCAGAATAAGAAGAAGATGCATATTCATTCGGGAGGAGAAAGCCTTATAAGTGTAAAAATCAAAGATCTCATGAATTATCAATCGGACTGCTGTCAAAAATATCAGAACTGAACACAAAAAGATTGTGAGGATTTTGATATGCGATAATACATACATAATTATATTCCTCTTTCTAACATATTTGATTTGTACAAAAAACTATTGGTGTGGTAGGAGTTTAAGAGCAGAACTTTGTGTTAGCTGCTGTTAGGGATTGCTAAACTATTTATTGTATCGCAGGATTGAGGGGGCAATATCATAAGTCATGTTTCAATCAATGAATACAACAATTATATTAAATGTAACAAGACACCGACCAATAGGAGACAGCCGGTGCCCACACCTTATAATTATACAGACAAATACTATAAGTTATTTAAGTCCCTTAAATATAAAATCGACTCGTTGAGTCCTGAGAGGTTCCTCCTTCTGTCCCTTCCCGTCTTCAATCTGCCCTCCAAAGCCCCTTTTGTTTGGAATTCACTTTCATACCGACCACGGCCCATCAGCCCGGATTCTACTGGTTCTTCATATGACTCCGACCGTGAAAGCCGTTGCAGTTACAATAAATACTTATACTGATATTCATAGTTGTTATTGTTGTCGTGATTTCAGGTGGAGATGTATCCACGTGCTGTGTCAAAATGCAAGAGCTGTTAACTTTACATAACGCCCCACTTCACAATACCTACCTAACCTACTTATGGACTAACCGATCTAAGTAACCTTTGGAGTACCTTTTGAATGTTGGCGTACTATCCTTTACACCTGAACATTTTACATCAGGTAATAGTACTAATGCATTAGCTCGTAAATATCGTAAATTGATGTTGTCTAACTGTCCCCTATGCCATGCAATGGTTTACGTAATTTTTTTTTTATTAGTTCATAGTCACTTTGTAGCTAAGGGATGTCGAATCTATTTTTCAACTGTATTATTACGTAAGCCAGGGCCGCAGCTCAATTTTCAGCCCCTAACATGTTTTAGAACCATAATGAAAGAATATATTTTAAATGAACCTTAAGTTTTTCATAAATGTATCCAAAGAAATGAACCGCTGAATGACAGGCAACTACTGCATAAACATGCAGTGGTATCAAATTGAATCCTAAGAGGACCTAAATAATTCCGTAATACTATGGAGGAATATTATTTTATATGAATATATACTGTGTATGTTCCCTATATTTATAACGCTATTTCATTAATCTTTTTCACATTCACTATTAATTCGTCACAGTAAAATGAATTAAGTAACATAACTGAGTCATGTATATCAAACAATTATATTAAAGCTATCGGTTTCGGCTCTAGACCATCGTCAGACTGTAAACAAACAACAGTGAAAAAATTAAGCTTTTAAAACCAAACGTTCAAAACGCTTACTTAGTAGGATGCTGTGTGTAACTTTAGCACCTGAGAGGTTCCAAAACTAATTAAATACTACTGTATATATGAGGGGGCTTTAAACAATGGGTACACCAGTGACCTCGTTCCGAGCATTAATAATCATCGCAGGAAAATGGCCTTCTCACTGGCCTTTAGGCGGGGTTTCCACATACGTCAATGGTCAATGGTAAATATGGTTTTGACGTGGTAACCGGCATTTTTAGTATGTCTTTAATGTCTGCTAAAACGTCAATACCACATATACCATTGACCATTGACGTATGTGGAAACCCCGCCTAACAGTTGATGAGAATGTAGACAGTAAAACCTTTTTATAACCTCCCCATCTAGGAGAGGTCGTTTAATATAACTTTTTGTAATACTTGACTAAGTTAATTAAATCATTTCATTTTAATTTGATATAGCTATGATTTTTGGATGGGTATACAATATTTTTGCTTTGATTATGAAGTGGTTGTAATTTCGGCGATTTTTACATCAGTTAGACGCGGTTTCCACCGACCTGCTAGTGCTAAATACAAATACGATGACGTGGTAACAGACATTCAAGACTTAGGCGGGGTTTCCACCGACCTCGCATTGCAGAATGCAAATGGCATTGACGGAAATGTTTGTTTTACTCTATGCCATAGTTAAAATTGATCAATGATCATAGAGTAAAATCACAAACAAACTAAAATTAAAAAATGGCTTCATGGGATATGTTAAGTACAAACATTTTAATAGATTTCTATAAAAAGAAAAATTCAAATTTCCGTCAATGTCATTTGCATTCTGCAATGCGACGTCTGTGGAAACCCCGCCTAAGTCTTGAATGTCTGTTACCACGTCACCGTATTTGTATTTAGCACCAGCAGGTCGTTGGAAACCGCGCCTAAGTCTACTATACATGCGGTAGCATTGGAGCGATGAGGCCCGGTACACTTTTCTCGCAGTCGCGATTTGCCAACGTCTTTTCCATTGCATGGATTGGGCTTGGAGAATGGTCGGTGCAAACCCTGAGAGTCTACTTCAGAAGAAATCTCTGATGTAATGTGTCTAGGGTAAAACAGTGGACTGTCGTGCGCTCAGATTCACGCCAGCTTCCGTAATCGTCAAGAAATCGACCAAAAACCTTCTGCTAGCTCTATGGCTACCATTGAAAAGTACTACTTACTTTACTTTATCCAACGCCCACTCTTGGCGTTACCGCCATCTGGTGTCGCGCCTGCCAGCTTAGTGATGATGTGTCTTTGTTAGGGCTCTGAATTGATTGACACGTTAGAAGGTGGGCAGCATCCATGTGTCCGCAGAGGCAGAGTGGGCATTGAAAAGTTGTCGGCAAATCGCTACTGCGAGAATCGTTCGTGTATATCAGGCCTACGGTGCCCATTCCATTGACCGGCTAGGGCTATTTCCAACAACGGTGACGTGGTAGCAGACATTCAAGACTTAGGTGGCGTTTCCACCGACCTCGCATTGCAGAATTGACGGAAATGTTTATTTTCCTGTATGCCATAGTTAAAATTGATCAATGATCATACAGTAAAATCACAAACAAACTAAAATTAAAAAATTGTGTCATGGGATATGTTAAGTACAAACATTTTAATAGATTTCTATAAAAAGAAAAATTCTAATTTCCGTCAATGTCATTTGCATTCTGCAATGCGAGATCGATGGAAACGTAACCTAAGTCTTGAATGTCTGCTACCACGTCACTGTTTTTGGAAATAGCCCTAGCCGGTCAATGGAATGGGCGCCTAAGTGTGGAAAAAAGTTGTATAATGAAATTAGTACAAATAGCCTAGTGTTGAAGTGGGGTTTTGAAAACTCTCCTGTCTGACTGAAATATTTGTCTCTTTGATTACCTATTATACTATGGTCCTATACCTTCAAGAGACCAGTGACGTCAGTAGTTGTTTTGATCGTAATAGTTTCGGGACCAATGCAATGGGTCATTGCGGGCTACGCCGACTTTCGGACTGTGACACTATCGAAAAAATATTCAGTTCTAGGGTCTGGGCATAGACTACGATGCTTCTGTTTGTGTTTTTTTTTTTAATTTGACTGATGAACATTCAAAGGTTAACTTATATTTATGCGTCACAGTACGTTGCAAGCGCTGAGATAGTCATAAATTATGGTGAATGCAAGTCTCCCATAAATTGCATATAAAGGAGTTGTGACACAAGCTTACAGCTTTTTTATTTTATTTTTTATTTTAAAGCGCGGGTCCCTATTGGTAATTCGCGCTAGGAAATTGGGAATGTTTACCGATTATTTTGTGGGAGGGGGAGAGAAGAGCTTATATAGCGTGGGGTATTAAAGTTATTACTGGACGTAAACAGTTCTTTTTCCCAGCGAAAAAAACACTCACAGGCATTCCGTGAACACTGTTGAGAGACTAAACCGACGTGGAGAAAACTAAAAAATCTGAAAGGCTTCCTTTGTTTTATTTCACGTCATATGCCCTATAAAGAAGTAGAACTAATGCCCGACCATGTTAAGAGGACATTTGGAGCACTTAAAAAAATCGAATAAACTCGGTGTTCCGTTTTTCATATAAATGAAGTGCTCCAAATGTCATCCTACCATGGTCGGGTAGTATAATGTTTGTTTTATTTCTATCTTAGAGATTTCCTAATAATTTGTGGTCAAACCAGGCCTGCGCCTCTCTGATTTAAATACTTAATTCCTCGTTTCACAGCCGCAAAGCTAGGAATATGGTCTAAGGCGTGTAATCCACTTGTCATATTTTCTTAATTTGTGCATTAAAAAATGATGAGATTTTTGTTTTAAGGAGACTATTATGAAAATACTTAACTTATCTATTATAAATTAAGTTATAATATGGTAGAGACATATTATTGATGTCTGCCACCATATTATAACTTAATTTATAATATATAAGTTAAGTATCTTCATAATAGTCTCCTTAAAACAAAAATCTCATCATTTTTTAATTCACAAAAGAAGATAATGTGACAAGTGGAATACACGCCTTATGAAAAATTCATAAAAAATGCAAACTTTCGTACTAAATTTGAATTATTGAATTAATTTTATTATGCATTATTTATTATTATTTATTATTATTTTATTTTGCATCATTGAATTATTATTATTCTGGAAAAACACGATAAAGTGCATTAAACCAAAAATAATTTTTACGAATATTTCATAAAACCATTTTTTCTCTGCTGTGAAACGAGGAATTAATAATTTAGTTTAAAATGCCCAAGTCTGATTTGTTTATAAAATATTTGGAAATCTCCGCCTCAAACCCTACTAATTAAAAGAATTGTTCACTTTACTTCTTTTAACTGGTTAACACAACCGGAATGATTAGCATACTGTCTGTGCCACAGAATTGAATCCATGTAAGATTTTCTCCAGTGACTTCGTGGAAGTGATACATTATAAATATAAATGAAAAAACCAACTTTGCACTAATAGTCAACTTTGCACACCTAATTAGGGCAAAGTTGGTTTATTATTTTTATTTATAAAGTACCAAATGGGCAAATAATTATCTCAGTCTTTTGCTAATTTCATAGTCAGAATTGTTTTGGCGTTGTACATTACTATGTATATGTTTAGCAAATTGTTTGTATAGGCTGATATGTAAATTGTCAAAATTTAAACAAGTCTGAAAGTTGTATTGGAGACCAGACAAAAGTCTAATTTTATAGAACTTTACCTTAACTCAAGCAAGTTTATTTCCTGATCACGGGGTTTCAATCTCCTAAAATTGTTTTAAATTGTAAATATTATGACTTGAACGGACATAAATGCTCTTCAAATTGTATTCAACCAAGGTTCCTGTGTTTATAAACTCCTTGCACAATTTTCAAATAACAGCCCATCAAGCTGATTTCGTCCTTTTTCTGTTTGCATATTAATTAAGAGAATTATTTGTAATGTTAACTAATAATGAGCGCTAATTCTGTCGGACTAATGCAAAAGACCGAGCGACTTTCAATCGAAGGAAGCTAATGCAGTTCGTTGGAAACACAAAGTATGTGTAAAACTGGTAACACACCCGCTTTAAGCATCGTTTTAAAAGTCTCGAAAAAAATTCTGGACGGCACCGCCGTCAAATTCAAGTTTGATTTTGTCTTTAGTCCATCAACATGCTGTTGACATCAGATCGCATTAATATATTGTGTCATTTTTACTAGATCCCCACGTTAAGTTTGTTTATAAACTAAGTCACACTGGTATATCGGCATAGGGGCCGCGTATTACAATAAACCTAAAATGTTAATTGATGTTAATTATTAAGAACGCCATACTGTATAGATTTGGCATAGATGTCGCGTTGATGTTATATTTTTGGATTGTTATTGGTCGAAACTTTATAAATTGTACTGTCTCTCCCTTTACAGGCTGAATGTATGCTGACGTAGTTCTTTAATTGTTTAACTAAATTGTTTTTCAGAGTGAGATCTACATCTGATTTTTTTTAAATAGATTATTAATAACGGGTGTATAAGTTGGTTGAAATGAAATGAAAAAATGTAGGACATAATTAACCGATGTGAGTTGTTGCAATGCATCTAATGGATGTTAAGCGGTTTGGTTGGTGTGGTAATGATGCAATTATGGTGTCTTTTATCACGGGAGTCATTTTTGTTCGGCGCTCACTTTTCTTCTTCTGTTTACCTACCTATAAGACAAGCGCCTAGGGTATGATAACCAAAATGGTTCTGATTTTTTTTTAACAGTGACAATGACTAATCAGCAATACTCGTCAGTGAACAGATGTGTGTTATCTCGTAAAGAAATACGATATGTCTCTAGGCAGTTATAGAGGGGATAACCGCAAGCTATTCTGCTCCGATATACTAATAGACTCAAACCCACCATTGTTTGAAAAGTTTCAGTATGGGGCACTAGACGGCACCACCATCTACCAATGCATGGCGGTGTCGTATTCCTTGCCGAGACTTCTCAAGCGATGGGGTGACCCGCCTTTAATGATGGAAAAAACTGCTACTTACATTCAAGCCAGTTGTGGTTCGTACAATAAAAATAAAATACCTATCAATTTAGGCCCGGTACGCGCAGACGATTCTGTCAGTCGTGATTGGCCGACGTCTTTTCCATTGTAGCATTGGGCTGGTATAAGATTTCTGGTCGCTGTCTCGACGATGGCGTGAAGTCGACCGCCAAAACTGCACGTTTTTCCCCCTAGACACGCCCCGAATACGCGCCAACGTCACCTAACTTTCGAAAGTGCGTTCAGAAATTAACTTTTCTTGGCACCAACCTATCACCAGTGCACATTCCATTCCGCGCGGCGTGAGACGCTGATAAATTTATCATGGGAGCCAATGGGAATCGTCGAGAGAACGACAAGAAATCTTCTGCTAGCCCTATGGCTGCAATGGAAAAGACGTCGGCAAATCTAGACTGGCAGAATGTGTACCGGGCCTTATTGTCAATACAACAGATTACTATGAAGTCTGGCTGTACTCAAACTATTTGAGTCATAGTTTATCTTACATCTAATGCTGTTGGGGGATTTACTGGTTAAAAATACATCCCATGTGAGCAAAATGCATAAAATGAGATTCAGGTACCCTTTTATGGCCAAACCTTCAATACCCGGGTACCTGGGGATAGTCCCACAGTTTAGTATATCCTATGGTGAAGGGTTTGTAGCCTAGGGCATATTTTTAACCAATGATTCTTATACTTCATACAATTTTGGCGTCCTCTGATTTTAGGAATATGTTGCTATCCAGTAAAAATATGGAGCTTGTGGCTATCTCCCCTATTCGCCAATCCCCGACTATTGTGTCCTGCCCCCTGCCCTTAACGGCGCACTCTATGAGGCTCCCCTATAAATTATTATAAACTTTGTTTTACTTACTTACTTAGCGTGTCCACGTCGGGACTTTTTTTTAAGTACCCACTGAAAGGCCTGCGCACACTTTCAAAGAGGCGGAATGCCTTTGTGCATCATGTACCACCCATTGCTTGCATCTCGTGGCGAGTTTACGCTTTTGTGCACCGGGCTTAAGTATACCTAGAGTATAAGAGAGAATGGACATTTGCAAGGGACAGTTGAATTGTCGTCTTTCGACTACGTTAGCGCCAGATTGAAATACACACTTAATGCGCTTATTCCACCTACGTCAATAGTAAATGTGGTATTGACGTGGTAGCAGACATTTTTAGACTGTCTTTAATGTGCTACCACGTCAATACCACATTTACTATTGGCTATTGACGTAGGTGGAATAAGCGCCTAAGCGGGAAATAAATTTGCCTAATGTCCATTCTCTGTCCTATAAAACTCTAAGTACTCAACATTTTTTCAACATTATTTTTTTAAGGACTCCTTTAACTCTAGTCGCCTCATAGAGATGTTTCTACAAGGGTTGATTGAACTTGTCATTGTGTTACGTTTTTGTTTGTTTGAAATTTACCAAATGTTAATTTGTATGATTGGGTAGTGTCGATATTTATACATAGCATTAAGTATAATTGCTTCCCTCCATGTGTAGCCTCTTATACTTACCATTAGAAAGAATTTTATGTTAATTTAGATAGATATATCTAAAATTCTAGATAGATCCTGTACAAGATGTGCAGGTGAGCAATCACGCTTATTGAAGTTAATGATATCTGATATCTTACAGAATAATTTACATGGAAAATAATTATGAGTATTGAAATAATACCATATGTCGATAACAGTGCATGCCAAAAGTCTGCGATGACACTTGTCTTGTCCTAACCATGAAGTCCTGCTTCCCAGTCAGTCACTGACGACACAATTTGTTTTACAGTTATAAATAAGCCTTCCATTGTTTGCTGATTTTCTATAAGATCTTCCATGATAAAAGGGCAGCACACAAATGGAGGGGAGTACCCATCTAGATTAGGTTTAGTGTTTGGTAGTAGGAAAGATGTTCTAGTTTTGTATGTTGACGTAGAGTAGCCATGTTGGATGTGTTTTACACTGGGTGTAAAGAGTCGGCAGATAGATTGTTACTATGCATCATGTTGGACATGAGATATTATTGGATTATATTAATCAGTCGTCGTCTAAAAATGTCCATTTTTATTTCGCCTTGAGGCTTGAACATTGGAGACATTGTCTTCACAGTAGCTGGGCTTCCAGAGCTGCCAGGGCACCTGTAAAAAATTCCTAGAAATGCTGTAAATTTGGTCCCAAAATGTTCTGGAATTTCACAAGCCATGTCAAGTCAATAATTTAAAACAAAATCAGGTGAATAAAAAGATGCCCAAAATATAAAATTTGCAAGTGCCGGTTAAGTTTTAATTTAAGTCCCGGAAAATATCAGGGATGTTTTTTAATTCCCGGAATTAGCCGGCCGCCATACCAAGTTGCGGACCAGAGCAGGTTCAAAGCTGCAGATAACTTGGTCGTGTCCACAGTGCCGGTAGGGAAACATGGTAGAACTTGTCCTGGTCACCCAATCGTGTGACTTCACTGCGTTTCCCAAGTGGTTCGGAATCCACTATAATCAGGAGGTCCACTGTCCTATGGGCCCACACCGTGGCCTACTACTACTAATTCCCGGAATTAAAAATATCCGCGATGTTTTTATTTCCGTGACTACTTCCAGAACGCGGCAGTCCTGTGAGCTTCTGAATAATGCCTTAGTATCTCAGGGGCGAAGACGCCAAATTCCCTAATCTGTACCTCCTCGTGGTAAAGATGGAAGCGTAACTGCAAAGGCTCTCACGGCCGGAGTCAAATAAAAAACCAGTAGAATCTGGGCTGATGGGCCGTGGTCGAATTGAAAGTGAACTTCCAAACGTTTCGGCAACATCTGCGGTCGACATCTTCAGTGGCGCTGCGTAGACTTCGAAGGTTGTACCTCGGTGGCTCCGTAGCGAGTTCAATTCGACCACGGCCCATCAGCCCGGATTCTACTGGTTCTTCAAAGATGGTAGCGCTTATTGGCGACTGAATAGATATAGGTGACCGAGTTTGAGCAGCGATAAACGAAAAACAGTATTTTCTGTGCCGGGCATTTTTTTTCCAGGGATTGAAAAACTGGCATGAAGGCGGAGGAACTCAAAGAAAAGTCAACGGTTTTGTCAGACATCGAGCTCTCTGATATTTCCATATTTAGCGACTAAGGTGGTAGCGTGCTTGTACTTGTGCGAGTCTCAACACACCTTGCGATCGGAGACGTCAAGGGCGGATTTTGCATCCAATTTAGGGGGGGGGGGGGTCAGCGGGCAGGTTCAGTGGATTATAACATTAAAAAACATTATTATTTTTAATTCCCACTGTAAACACGATTGTTATCTAGTGTAAGTTCATTTTATTGGGGGGGGGGGGGGGGGTCCGGACCCTCCCCCTAAAATCCGCCTTTGGGAAACGTGTCGTAACTCGACACAAGTACCTATTATGTTACTTGGTGAGGCGATTTAAGAGGTTAATCGGATACATTCATTAAATTGTTTGTATGCAAATTAACCTGCAAAATAACCAACTAACCAATCACTTTGTTACTCAAATTTCTTTGTGAGTACCTATCGCACTCACCCACTTTAACGACTCCTGACACTTTGAAGTGCGAAGTGCAAATATTCCGGGCTTCGGTGAACTAAATGGTTTATTGTGACGCCCTACACAGTTAGCCAATAGTTCATCTTCCTCTGATTTAGAATATTTTTTGGCTCTTCTAGCGTCATTACTCATTAGTAGGCTTAATGGATAGTTATAACGTGTAAATAAACTTAGTGACACATAATTTAATGCCCTTTCAATTACGTTCCATTTCTTTGTGAGCAATGCATGGGTTGAACACGAGATTGCGTGTCATAATGTGTCATTCGAAGTTGAATAGAGTTTTAAATTACCCGCCAATAAGTGGCAGTAGCCAAATCGTATCGACGAATCTCCAACTAATGCCACGTCCTTTCTAATCACTGTCCGCTGACGTCAATATAAATGTTTTTATAGAGCTTCTTTAACTATTTTGCATGTTTATCAGTTTTATAAGGAGTTTAACGAGTAGTCACAAGAAGATATCATTTAAATTCAGTGCTCAGATCTTCGCTCGATACATTATGAGTGATACCAAGCCCCAGATTCTTTTTGTTTTGGGTGCCCCTGGCTCTGGGAAGGGGACTCAGTGTGGTAAAATTGTTGAAAAGTTCCGGTTCGATCATTTATCTGCCGGCGATTTATTAAGGGCAGAAATAAATACACCTGGCTCACCGTATGGCACTTTGATAGAGAACCACATAACCAACGGAACCATTGTTCCCGTAGAAATTACTTGCAGCTTGATTGAACGGGCTATCCAAGAGAGCTCTGCGCAGCATTTCCTAATCGATGGATTTCCCAGGAATGACGATAATTTACTTGGATGGAATAGTGTCATGTCGGAAAAGGTTAGTATTATTGATTAAAATGATGTGGAATAGTTAATTGCACGTCTCTGTGGTACCACTAAATCAACTATACGGTGATCAATAGATTATTGGCAGTCATTAGCATTACATGCTACTATCAACAACAACAACAATTTATTATTGTCACATAGGAAAGTTAAGCTTTGCTATGAATGAAGCTAATACAATTTTGGACGTGGAGATAATTATTCCACGGTACACCTGGACGAGGACGGCTGAACCTGATGGTATGGTTTTCCACTGAGTGACGAAGCGTTTTGCCTCCTGCACAATCTCTACGTCATCATGACAGTTACCTCCAAATTACCAGTAAATGTAATTGCGAGCAAAATGCATCGTCATAGATTCATGTTACAATTTTTATAAGTTCAGCAGTTTGTATAGATTCACACCTCACGGGCTAATCTTTGACGCTACTGATTTGATGTTTCATTGACATCAAAAATTTCATTTTTTCACTTTCTACCCAATTAGTCTATAAAATTAATAATACATTTACAATGGCTCTAATGACGCTATACTTGCCATTTAGCCAAAGTAGCTCATAGTTAAATAATTTGACTTTTTTTTATGTAGATCATGCTACTTTCAGGTCAATGTTTTGGGGGTCCTTTTCTTCGAATGTACACCGGAAGCGTGCACGCAGCGCTGTCTAGCGAGGGGCGCGGCTGGTTCAGGACGCACTGACGACAATGAGGAAAGTCTACGCAAGCGCTTTGTCATATACGAGAAGGATACCATGCCTATCGTAAACCACTACCGCAAGAGTGACCTAGTTTACCCCGTCGACGCTACTCGTGACCCTGACTCCGTATTTACTGATGTTCTCAATATTATTAATAGAATAGCGTCTGATTCGAAGAAGTAGACGGATTTAGAGCATTTTGTACGATATATTGACACCCTTAGGTCATGAGGATTTAGGTATTTATCATATATCATCACCATCCTGCATTCCACACCTCCGGAGTTGATAATTGTGGCCACTTCCGCATGCTAAATAACTGTTTATTTATATTCCGTGTGTTTGGTCCAGTATAAGCTGAGTGAAGGAATTTTATTTCGTTTTAAATAGACAGTGGCGTTTCAAAAGAACTTCCTGTCATTTTTTTTTTCAAAATTGGAGTCTATGTGATTCCTACCACCAAAGTTTTTTTATCTGCATGGGCGCTTGCAAAAAACCATGCAGAGATGAAATCCCTATAGAGCCTAAACAATTTTTTTTATTATATATTTTAAGGATTCTCGTCTTAATTCATTAAATAATACTGCTATAATTTCTCGTCCATTATATGGTTTAGAATGCAATATTCCCCTTCTTGCAATATGCTACCCTGGGTGTTGGCACCCATGCCAACTTCAATTTTATATTCTCCTGCATACACGCGCAAAATCACTCGATGAGATACAACCGGAGGAGTATCTTCATGCATACATGCTAATCTTTCGTTTTGACTACCGTCTTTCTATACCTCCTCCGTGCGTTGTCTTCCTTTTATTGACATAACTGCTTAGCTGTAAGATTGGCTAGCAATATGGGACCGTTTTCATTTAATTTCATATCATTCTCATTACATGCTCATTTAAGTGTCTTAATCTTAATTTTTCGTGCCAGTAATTTTTTTCCCTCCCTTTGATCATGGACATGATCAGGACATGTAGAGTAGTGGTACGGACTCTGACTTTCACCCGAAAGGTTGTTGGTTCGAGTCCTACACTTCCTACATTTTCTGGCCATGCTTCGTAGGGCATGTAAAGCAGGCGGTCCCGGGCTTTCTTAGTTGAGTGTAAGAGAGGGCTTTATAGCCCTAACTCCGCTAGGTTGGCTTAGTAATAGAACAAAAAGTCCTTATTTATAAATATTTATTTATTTATTGATCAACGATTCATGAGAGAGTAAGAAATACGGTTTTATTTTATTTATAATAATCAGGGTTTTCATTGCGGTTCATAAAGCTTACCAATTCTTATATTTATTGGAATATTTTACTGATTCTGGACGATCAATCACTGAATAGACTGTCCTACTTTATCGGATCTCTCTTCAGATGTTCCCATTTGTCCGAAGAAGAAAACTACCACACTTACTGTTATTAATTTTTTGCTGTATCTATATACAGGTGCCGCGCATATAGGAGGCTTCGGCTAAGCTTTACATGTCTCCCTAACCAAATGTAGGCTAATTGTATCGATTGTCTAAATGTCAGGCAATGTCTTGTTGGGCCGATTTCTAATAGGAAATCAATTAGGTGAAATAATCTTAACAGTTATCCCTAGAGTAATTCTAATTGTTATTTACTTATAAAGTCACCTCCCTCCTCAGCGCATGCAGTGAAGCGGCAAAAAGTCGTTTCCTAGTCTTATCCGGGTGGTTTTCCCCATAAGCTGAATAGAGTAAAAACTACGCTATTTAGATTGCGAGGGCCATGTGCGCAGAGTTTACCCCGCCTGTTGAATTGTTCCTTTGTTTATCATATGCCACCACCTCTTTTTTTTATGTTGGAATCCTACAACCAAAGAACTTCTAATATAATATACTAGAAGTACCATTGGCGCTAGTGTCGCATGGTAATTTGATTTCCGCCATTTTTGGGCTCACAGCAGGGGGTATTCTGTATTTTAATTAAAAATTAAGAGAAAATGCCTTTTTGTTTTTTTTATTTTTATTTTTGCCTATAGTCTTAATTTAATTTTATATTTGCTACATTTGAAATTTCATAGGTTACAGTTACTGTTTTGGATGATTGAACTTATTTGATGCTATTGTTTATTTCTAATAATTTTCAGCTATTTTGGGAAAGCATATTTATCATAATAGTGAAGTTAGACAGCCTAAATATTTAATAAAGACACATTTTGTTTAGTTTTTAAAATCTTGGGTTAGGTACCATAAGATAACTATTGAGTTTCATTTGGCGCGAAAACGTGAGGTCAAAATATGGTGGGCTTTCTATTTGTCCCTGCTTCCGCAAGCAAATCATATGGAGGTGTAGGGGCTCGCCTACAACCTGGAAACGTTTCCTTTGACATGCCCCCATACGTTTGACCGCTATCAGCAATACCTAGTTTATGGTTAGGCGCCATCTATTCAATTTTATTATCGTAAAAAGTATGTTACTAAGATTGCATTTACTTCCTGTTAATGTTAAGCTGCTTCAATAGAAATTAGTTGCGTATTTAAACGTTACCTATCTTTCTACCTTCACAAGAGTTAAACGAAAGTAAACATTATATTTACAACAAAATAAAGTAAAAGTCACCAAATATTGCTGTCCGGCCACAGCTAGATTACCGATAAGGAATACTGGACGGCACTGCATTTCCTTACCGAGGCTTTTGAAATTATTTTGGAACCGGGCCCTAAATGATCTGCATGTACCATGTACCAGAAAAAAGAAGTTTTTAAAACAAAATCATAAATAATTACCTTACGGCTTAGTCTAACAATACACTATCGAAATAGGTCCTGATTAACAACAATACCATTCGCATTCCATCCATTGTGTTACATGAATAATTATAATAACGAAAACTAGGGCTCTCTATGGACATTTATTGTCATCTGCCATTTTGATTCGATCATCATGCTTGGTGCATAAGCAAAGCTTTGTGTGTTTAGATCTTTACCACTAACAACAAGCCACCAGTTATGGAAGTGCTTAATTAAAAATACAAAAAAAACGGTATTTTAGTTCTTTTTACGATAGTTACAATATACTTACCATATGGTGGCATAAATCAATCAAAATGGCGGATGACAATACCCAGGTTTATTGGGAACATCCAACCGAAATCCGGCGAACGAAGTCACCCAACTTAGTTGTACATATTTTGTACAACCAAATTTAGATCGTGTATTTCCAGCTTAAGAAAACCTACCAATCATATTAAATTATACCATCAAAAGATTGGGATTAAAAGTTTAATAAAAAAGCGTGCTGAATATCAACAAGCCCGCAGAGAAATAAAAAAAGAATAGATGTGAAATAAGTGTGTTAATACAGCAGGAAGTTTATGTTATCCTGTTATGATTCAATAATATATGCAACATGCTTACATTGTAAGCTTAGTAACTGTAGTTATGGCATTTGGCATTTCATAACGCTTGTAACTAGCATTAGTGCGTTTTAGATTTTAGAGCATATCGTCGGCTAGGCATAAATATGAACTGTTCATACCTAATGAAAGCGTTACGAGAAATCACAACACGTCTTCATTTCTCACCAGTTTTTTATTTTATTTAAAAAAGATAAATCGCAATCAAACAATACCAATAAGCATTGCAGGCAGTACCATTTTAAGTTAAAATAAAGGGGTAGCCATTGCTCGGTGTTAGTTTCATGATAGCCACACATCATGTAACCAAAATGTAGAGAAATATTTGATGACCATGTTACTAATTTTTTTTTTCAGCTCGAATGTGAAATTTGTCATATTTTTTTTAAATAAAAAACACTAAATAGCTAGGGTGTCTGATTTGCTCTAATAATGACAACTATCTTTTTAAGATCTAAGATATTAATTAATTAATAGTTTCTATCCCAAAGGAGAGAGGAGTGTTCGATGCAAGGTATTTATGGAAATACCCACCTCAATTCTATTTTCGCCATTAATTTGTTTAGGATAATGCAGAAAGTTAGTGGTAAGGCAAACGACTTCGCCACAGTTAAATAGCCAAAAGCCACAACTAAAAACAGGATAACATGCAACGTGTGCAAAAAAAACAGGCCATCTATTCTGCTTCCATAGGCGGGGCAGCCATTGACTGCGGCTGGTCCCTGTCTCCCTTCTTTTTGGACCCAGACACAATGTCGTCAATGCGCAGAAGCAAAATGGCAGTTTCTACAGCAGTCTTGTACGTCTGCTGCTTGACAGCGAGCGGCTCCCAGATCTTGCTGACCGACACGTCTCCAATTTCGCCAGTCTCCCCGTCCAGTCCGTAATTCGCCTTGCCCGCGGCGTGTTGCGCCCTGAGCGCCGTCAATGTACGAATAACATTGGCGCCGCAGTTTTGCGCTAGAGTTCTGGGAATGATTTCAAGGGCGAGCGCTGCCGACTCGTAGGCCCGACGCTCCACTCCCGCCAGCGACTTTGCCCGTTCAAGGAGGGCTCGGGATACGGCTAGTTCAGTGGCACCACCTCCGGGAACTACGGCAGGGTCAAGGAGTATGTTTCGGGCTACATGTAGAGCGTCCTGCAACCGAAAGCAGCAATGCTAAAATTTCACTCGATAAGAATATCTTATATAATATATAATACCTATTTTATATTTTAGACTTTTTGGCCTCCATGGTGTTGGACCATGGGCAGGGTAGTAACGGAAACCTCGAATAATAAAAATTAACTAATTATTATTAGTGATTTTATTGCTTCTCTCTTCTTGCATTAGTGTAGCCGGCCGCCATACCAAGTTGAATCCAGCGGACCAGAGCAGGTTCAAAGCTGCAGATAACTTGGTCGTGTGCACAGTGCCGGTGGGGAAACATGGTAGGACATGTCCTGGTCACCTCCGAACTAATCGTGTGACTTCACTGTGTTTCCCAAGTGGTTCGGAATCCACTATAATCAGGAGGTCCACTGTCCTATGGGCTGGCGTAGGACAGTCAAGTCGGGGTCACTCTATGGGGCCAAATATGAGGCCTAAGTCGTTATTAACCCGACGAACACTACTACTACATTAGTGTAAGGTAAAATAAAAATGTGGGTAAGATGCAGCAAGAAATTAATTATGAAGTAGGAATCGAACTACTAAACCACGATTATAAGCAGCCAGGACTATCAAGATGCTTTCCCAAACGCATTACTAGTTGCATTGAACGAGAAGAATAACTAGTACCCACAGCTGATCTGACTCATCAGAAAATTTTTATTTCAAAGGCTATCACCACTTCAACGCACCTGAAGATTCCTTTCAGCTTCGTTCAAGACATCCTTGCTCGGGCCTCGCAGCAGAATAGTGCACGCCTTGGGATCCTGGCACTCTGTCACGAAGCAAAAGTACTCGTCTCCCAATTTCTGAACACGGAACAGGCCAGCCCGCGTGCCAACGTCCTCGGGTTTGAGCTCGTCCGCCCTACTGACAATGGTCGCACCGCAGGCGCGCGCGATCCGGTTGTTGTCTGTCTTGCGCACGCGCCGCACCGCTGAGATACCGGCCTTAAGGAGGTAATGCTGAGCAAGGTCGGAAACACCCTTCTCTGTGAAAACTACATCTGGCTTAACAGCTATCACGTCCTCGCACAGCTGTAATGAAAATCAGGGGTTAAGATTGCTCCAGAAACATATTAATTAATTCCACACAAAAATTATTTTTTTTTTTCATTAAAAGTAAAGTAGGCATACATTTTCCCCTAAGCAACCCCCCCCCCCCTCCCAGAACTTAACCCATGGGCCACAAAACTATCAGCAGCCTGATCATGGCGATTATAATACCGGTATTTATTTAATCCCCAGCAGCCTGATCGAGGCGATTATAATACCGGTATTTATTTAATCCCCTGCTATTAAAAATGTAAACAAGATAATTTTGTAATGGAAAGTGCTATTCAAAATTTATTTGTTTACAGTTATAATCCTAGGGTATTTATTTAACCCCGGTATTATAATCGCCTCGATCAGGCTGCTGGTATTAAAACTGTAAGCAAACAAATTTTGAATAGCACTTTCCATTATAAAATTATCTTGTTTACATTGTTAATACCAGGGGATTAAATAAATACCGGTATTATAATCGCCTCGATCAGGCTGCTGGTGTGCTTAGCTGAGCTAAGGAAGCCGACACAATAAGAAACCTCAGGTTATAAGCTCTGTAGTAAGGGGTACCAAAAACTCGACCGGTTTCGAACTAAGACCAGCGGTGGAAAGTATACGGATCGAACTGAACTTTTCAAAGGATATCGCAGGCATTAGGTACTTCTTTTTTTCACAAGTGTAAAAATAATTTATAAAATACACGAATTATATTATATATTTAGGATAATGCAGAAAGTTAGTGGTACCGTAGACTCCACCACAGCTAACTAGTCAAAAGTCACAACTAAGCACGTGCGCAAAAAAAAAAAAAAAACAGGCCACCTATTCTGCTTCTATAGGCGAGGCAGCCATCGACGGTAGTCTAACTTGCAGTTATGTGATTTTTTTTAGGTATTACTGATAAACTTATAACCGTACCTTCTGCACGTATTCTTCCTCCAACTCAAGCATGCGGGTGAGATCTGTCTCGTTCATCATTTCCACATTGGTCTGACTCTCGCCTTTTTTGTACTCGAGCGCGCAGTCGAGCAACACAATACGGGGATTACGAATTTCCCTTCGCATTTTCCCATGTGTCACATCCTTGTTGACCATCACACCAGTAAGAACCCGAGAGTCCTCCAAGGCTCCACCAGGGATCTTCTCCACCTTTGCATACCTACCAAAATAAATAAATAATTATAATGACTTGTGAGTTTTGGCTTGACGATTCTATATATAGTACGTGGACATGGAACTTTTAAACCAATATTATTAAAACGCAGCAAAGGTGATCTATGTTAATTAACTTGGGTGGCGGTTAATTCAATTTTTCAAAAAATTCTTAATTAGGACTCATGGCCCAGTCAATTTGGACATGAAAATCACTTCTAAATTAGAAATTACTCAATAGATTGTCCAATGATGTAGTATAGGACAAAAATGTTAATAGTGGTGTCATATAATTATCCTACCAACATTAGAATCCCTTCCGATAGTTTTAACGTAACTAACCGCTTTATGTCGATTTCTCTGCGGCCATTTTCTTCCAGCAGGACCGTGGACACAGCATCCAAAGCCATGGTGACAGCCAGGTCGGAGTGCTTCGAGAGCAATTTAGTACCTACACACGCCGCTACAACTTCAGACAGCTTGGTTCTGTCTTTAACGTCCAAAGGCGTACTCACCTGAAAGTCAATAAGACGCCCATGCATCACACAAATAAAGAGATTGAAAGTATTTTACTATGTATTGCTGAGTCATCCGAATGCCCCCTCTGCTTCCAAGGGGAGGGGAATGCCGATCACCTACTCAGCTGCACTGGCATTGAGGTAGAAAACCAAATTACGACACAGGAGGGATTGGCCCAGCTCTACTATGCGGCACGGCGTAAAATGGCCTACCAGAAAGAAAGAAAGAAAGAAAGAAATATATTTCATACAATACAAAATGAAATTAATTATACAACAAACCCACTAAGAAATTAACAATGTTCCTACTAAATATATATATGTATACATTCCTCCGTGGGCACCTCAATCAAAACCTATGAAAGGTTTGTGTGATTGAATTTGTGATGTTTTAACATAACTTAAGTAATAATAATAAATTTTGAAAAGTTTCTAGAAAATTACAGGAGGATAAATTGCAATTGGCTAATAGATTTGAATTGATTTATTTTTTAATCCAGATTTTTATTAGTTTTATAAATTTATGTTTGTTATTTACATGGCATTTTAGGAAAAGAGGTAATAGGTTATATAATTTTGTTACTTGATAGAGAGGTGAATGGAAAGCAAGTGATTTATTTATGTTGGGCGTATTGACAGATAGCTGGTTCCTAGTTCTGGTTTCATAAATATGTTCAATTAATGGTGGCAATATTAACTTACGCTCGGGGAGTAATGATAGAAGTGCTATTTTATAAACTGTTTGTACTTCAGGGACATCAAACTCTAAGTGCAATAAATTAGATGGATAACGATAATGTCTGTTCAGAGCCACTCGAATCAATACTCTCACACTTCTCTCTAACAATGACGTGTATGTGGAGTAAGAGCCACCCCAAACTACTACTACCAATGACGGGCGTTGGCAGAAGAAGAAGAATATGTAGAGCACGTCAGCACACCAAATGGCGTAAGGCATGAGTGAATCTAAGGCCCAATCGGAGTCCCCCGAGACACCAACGTCACTAGCTTTATGTATAAAGTCAAATTTCACAGTAAATATTTATTGTAGACCCAGAAGAAAGATTTTAGGCATTAGAAGAAATATTTCTTAAACTTTTTATGTGACCGTCAGTAGCACGATTGGCCACCATAGTCAGAATTTATTTGTATAAAAAACGGTTGCAAAGGCGTCTGGAGCAATTTTGACGATTGGGGCCAATTGGTGCCAGTGACGGCTTAGGGGCATAAGTCACGTACACTCCTACGGCGGGGGACCGACGATATCATGTATTAACATGGCGAGTAATATTTCTTCTAAAGCTTAAAATCCTTTTTCTAGCTCTACAAATTCGACTTTGTACAAAAAACAAGGGAGTTGCTGTCCCGCGGGAGTAGGGGGACTCCGATTGGGCCTTAAGGTATCCTCATCCTCTATCGACAACGCATGATTTTTAGCGTGTGCAACTATAAAAATACAAATATGGTGAAGTGTGAATATTTTCTGTCCATTTGAATACATGTAATATCTAAAATAATATATAGCATAATTGCATACCTGAGTATGTAAAATTGTGATCATGTCTTGCAGAGCCCTGCGGTAGGCCTTGATGATTAATGTAGGATGGATATTCTGCTGGAGAAAAGGTTCGGCAGCTGCCAGCATTTCCCCAGTCAGCACTATAACAGACGTCGTCCCGTCTCCAACCTACCAAGTAATTCATAGTAAAAATGAGGGATTTAACCTGTTAAGAGTAAGTTAGACAAAAATTGTCCTTGGGCAATATTTAAAATGTAAACCAAAGGAAATTACCACAGAATAGAATTTCAAGAGTAAGAGTTTATATTTTGCCGAAAATTTAGGGGACGCTGCAGTCCTCCAGCCTTCAGTGAGGAGCCACCACTGCCTTCCGGCTTCCCCAAATATGATCTCCATTTTAATGCCACTGACGAACACTGACGAATACATATTAAGTACGTTGCTGACTCGTATCTGTACTTGGTTAAGTCATGCTTTCGCCTGTTTCATTGCGTCAATAGTAAGCTTGCCTCAGCTTGTCCATTATCGCTTGTCGCCGGTGTAGGTTGACGTCAAGAACGTATACCAGTTTGCCAATGGCCAAAAATTCATTCGGAAACAATACAAATAATGTCCGAAATCTATAGGGTCGCTGGCATTGGACAAGGGACCCATGGGGCACTATTAGTAGGAGATCCGAAGTAAGATCGACCTTCACCGATCGGGTTATTGGATGAAAATGGTTTTATAGGCAATTTAGTAGGCTAAAGATCATAAAATTAATGGGTTGCCTGGAAAAATCCTGGCCAGGCTACTATTAATTCAACATTCAAAAATCACTTTTTTGTCGAATTTTCACCGATGTGTTTATGGAAAAAATTTTACACTAGCCATAAGTACTAAGTCTATAGAGTATGAAAAAGTAGGGTTGCCTATATTTTTCTTAGCCATACATAGGGTTGCCAAGGCTTAAACAGGTACTAAAAATATAGGTATCTTCACCTACTTGTTTATTGAATGAATTAAACATAGAAATAACCGCCGTTTTATTGCGAATACGATGATGTAGGGTTGCTTACAAAAAGCCTGGCCAGAATGAGGGTTGCCGAATTTTAAAAAATGAAATTTTAATGCGAAGGTGACCGTATGACAAAGAGATTCCAGAATATGTCTCGTGTGATAGACGAAGACACAGTTTTATAGCTGGTCGTGGTTCAATTCCCGGAAGTAAGAGAGTGCGTATGATAGTAGTTCATGCAATAGACAATGATAGCGACAAGCAGTCTCTAGAAGCAGTGACGCATCCAGGTTTTTTGCATTCTCATTTTTACACATGGAATAATAACATTTTCCAGGCAACCCATTATTTTTATGATCTTTAGCCTACTAAATGCTATTAAAACCATTTTCATCCAATAACCAGACCGGTGAAGGTCGATCTTACTTCGGATCTTAGACTATATAAGAAGTCCTTCAAAATGATCACTTCACTTCAACTTCAAGTACTGCTGAAATAACACATGATGAGTACTCGGTAGGTATTACCTCCTCATCCTGTGTCCTGGCAATCTCAATCAGGCTTTTCCCTGCCGGATGTTGGACCGTGATTTCTCTCAAAATAGCGTTGCCGTCGTTAGTCATGACAATACCACCCATAGGGTCCATGAGCATCTTCAGCATGGCTTGTGGACCGAGACATGTTCGGATTACGTCAGCAATAGCCTGAAAATATGGAAAGAATAGACTCATGTAACAAAATGGATTAAACTATGGAATTCGTAATGTGGAAAACAAGCTACTTTAGCGATTTTTTCAATGAAAATCAATACTACACCGAGAAGGGACAAAGCTGAAATAAGGCGATAATATAATATAGATAGATATATAATAATAATGTTGAAAACTTAGAAGTGAAACACTTATTTGTTTACAACAGTTCACAGTTCAGTCTACTAATTGTCTTTCATCCATGATCAGCTCAGTCATTTAACCTTTCACAAACAATCACTTCTTTTAGTTTTTTTCTGAACATTTCCACTGTAATGCAATCTCTTATTCTTCTGCTTAGTTTGTTATATTCAGAGATTCCGTCTTGAAATATTGTCTTCCTGACTTGACTACCACTAGTAGTTAGATTTTCTCGATTTCTCGTCTCGTAGGTGTGTCTTTCTTGGTATCTCATTGTTAGCGCTAGGTACTCGGGTGTCAGACCATCCGATTTTGAATATTAATGTCATAGTGTCCAAGTAGAGGTTTTCTTCAATTGTTAACCAGTCTAATTTCATCACCATCTCCATCCATCCCATTCCGCTGGCAGAATGATTCTCATGGCTTGATTTAATATTTTCTGGAGTTTTGATGTGTTTTCTTTTGACGCTTGATACCAGAGAGAAGAACAGTAATTAAAATGAGTTTTTAAGAGTGCCATACACATATCTATCTTTGTGGGTGTTGTGAGACAGTATTTTAAACGTCTGTAAATTGACATTTTCTTCTTCAACTTGTTTATGAAATAGTCGTAGTGTAGCCGTAACGATAGTTTATCGTCGATTATGACTCCCAGGTACTTCATAGAGTGGACCACCTCCATCTCTTGCCCATTCATAACGATTCTACTAATATCTTGTACTTCCATTGTTTTTTTACTTATAATCATGGCTTTCGTCTTACTAGTATTAATTATTAGTTTATTTAATTCCAACCAATGGCACAATCTTGAAATGTCCTCGCTTATTTTTTGTATCACTCCATTAGTGTCCTCTCCTTCCAGGTAAATAAGGGTGTCGTCAGCAAACATTTGTATTCTACAATATCTTAGCATTTTGTGCAATGAATTTATGTACAATATGAATGTAAGTGATCACTAACGACACTTCAGGAACTTTTTAGTAATTATCTTTCTTCTGCGATGTCAATAATTTTCTAAAATCTCTTAACTGAGGGACTACTTATAACATCTACTTATTTATTCTTATTCCAAGACACCGCCCCTCATGGCTCATGGTGTTCCTATAATAAGCGTAGGCGTAAAAAATTGACAGCCAGAGTTAACTTACCTTGCCAGCATTTATGTTTTCTATTTGAACCTTTTTTCCACTCTCGCGCTTCGTATTTTGACCTGAAAAGTAGTAGAAATACCATTTTTAAATTTAAATTTTTGAGAAAATCCATCAAGTATGACTATGAGACACATGGTCACGAGTTTGTTTCTTACGCATTTAATACTTCATACAAGCCAAAATAACCAAAACCATTACAATGTTACCATACACTGGTAAATTACTTACTCAAAACAAGTATTGGAGCTGCACCACCGCTAAACATTTTAAAATTAGTTTATTACAACCGGTAGACTTCAAATTCAAAACAATGGATGAATGGTGAATGAGATTGGAGATTGAAGATTGTGGTGACTTTTTCGGGCGCATGCGTAGTTTGCGTACAGCGTTTCTACTACGCCACAGACCAAATGAGCTATTAAAAAAATACTTTTATTCAAACACAAAATAATTGAAGTTATGAGTTAATATAAAATTAATACAATTATAACTGTTAATATTTTATAATTCAATAATTATGCGGTCAAATTTATGGCGACAATGTATTATTTAATATGTGACCCACGACCACAGAGTAACGAAAACTAAATCCCCAAACATGAAACATCCCCAAAATGGCCGACTTCGTGCGTTATCGTAAATCGTAGTAAATTGTAATTTATTAACGAGGACATTTGTAATAGTTTTATGTGCAAATGCGTTTATCATAACTGATTAATGACAGTAGAAACATAATTTTGGTAAACCTATTGTGGCAGGTGAGTAGTTTGTTCTAATAATAACTCTTTAGTCTTTTCAGTGTTGGTCACTGCCTGACTGGCCACTTCGCAAAACTAATCCAGAGTTAAATTTACTGTATATGGTAAATATTCTTCAACTATAGCAATAAGAGTGTGCAATTAATGGTAAATGTCTAGTTAAGCTACCCCGCGGTTCAAAAGATCGGGTGGAAATGCATATTTTGTGGAAGGTAAACGTCCCATTGGCAAGATAATTTAAGGATTGTTTTATTTGCATGCCTCTCACATGTTCCTTCCATAAAATTTGTCATAAGAAATAAGTGCCTATACCTGCCATTGCAAAAATAAGCATAAAATGGACTAAGTATTTTTCGCCGATCTTTAATTCATTGAGAAATGGGTTTCTCATAAGCTAAATTTTGCTTTATTAGCGTTTATATATAAACGACACATAACCAAATTTTGTTATTTTATCATAACCCAATTAATAATTAATATGTAAATTTATTTGTTTTAGAAGCTACCGGGAAGTTGTGCTATTGTGCTGGATACTACTCATAATAAAAATGTCTGATTTTGAAATACAGCCCATATCTAATTTAAAACTAGATAATATTAAGGAAGATAATGTTGAGAAGAAGAAGAAGAAAAAGAAGCATAAGCGACATCACAAACATAAGAAAAGTGAGTCGTCTGAACGAAAGCACAAGAAGAAGAAACGCAAACATTCAGAGACTGTAGCTGACATTGAGCCTGAAGAATCTAAGCCGGCTAAACTAAAGGATAGAAAGGTAAATTTTACCTAATGCTCATGAAGACTTTAATTTTGGAAAACAATTAATGCGTCTTTTTCGACTGAAGTTTACTTTATCTCTGAGCATTCCCTATAAGAAGTAGGTTGAGCGATGGTTTGTAACAAAATTAAAAATCAATCCTCCCTGAAATCAAGTATTCGCAGTGTTGTTCAAAAGAACGTTAGGCGCTTATTCCACCTACGTCAATAGTGCATAGTAAATGTGGTATTAACGTGGTAGCAGACATTAGACAGTCTAAAAATGTCTGCTACCACGTCAATACCACATTTACTATGCACTATTGACGCAGGTGGAATTACTTACTAATTCAGTCAGCTGCAGTCGAACAGTAGTGTTTTATTAAAGCCAAGCAGTGTTTTGTTAATAGTAAGATTTAAAGCATGTTAAATGATTAAAAAAAAAAAAATCAAAAAATATGCCTGAAATCCATACTATTGAATTAGACTAGCGTGTCATTGGATTGCGAGGTGTGAGAAAAAATAGTTAATAGGAATGATATATACTTAACAGGATTGAAAATACATGTTAACTTAATATTTCAGGTGGAAAATGGGGGTGATCAGACGGAAGAGTCTAACAGTCCTCCTGCCAAACCCCAGCTTGAAGATTCAGATATAGACGTAGATGTTATTGAGGATGACTTAAATTTAGATGAACTAATGAAGCAAAAGGTACTAATGTCATTTTATCTAGTCTTGAATTTAGTGAATTGAGGAATTTTTATCATACTTTGTAGTAGCCAGTATCAGATTTTTCAAATTATTTCGTTCTATCCTCCAAAAAAAAAAAGAAATTGGCACACTCGAGCGAAAAAGCCGGACAATGCATTTTCCGGTCAAACATTTATTTTTTCACCGGACAGAGGTACGAAAAACCGGACACCTGGCAACTCTATAATGTTGGGCGTTCCAACGGTACGGTTTTTCAGCACTTCCATTTCTCCACTCAGTAGCTCTAGCAAACCTCAGCTAACAAAATAGCAGTCGCAAAGCCACAATATACTCATACACTCTTTCAATACAAGCAATTGCAAACGTTTTTAAGTATATAAATTGTCCCTATATTTTAACTTTTAACTACAAAAAAGGGTTACGTTAGGTAAGATGGTGTTGCATTTACGCTAGCTTTCAAAATAACAGATACACACATTCATACAAATAGAACCTGTATAATTTTATTATACTAGGTATTTCATTCGTCGTGAAAATATTGCTTATGTTGTAACTAGAGTATGATGTAAAAAAGAGTCCCATCGCATTCAGTTTTACTTGATACTCTAGTTCGCGTTTTATTTATATTTTTATTTGCAGGCATTACTTCAGGAACGCCTTGGTGCGTACATGGCTTCTGATAGTGACGATCCTCCGCACGAGGTGATCAACCTTGCTGATGATAGTGACGATGAGAAAACGTAAGTCTTTATCAAATCTTAATTTACCCCTAAATGCATTTTTTTCTGTACTTGCAACAAAAAATCGAAAATAAAATGGATGTTCGGTAACGTTCTATGCAGGATTTGCAGCCTTGAAAGTATTAGATGAAACTTTAATGTGTTTTGAGTTTATGTTCGCCTACGCTTTACAACAAAAATCCCTTTCGGCTCTGTCCGATCAGGTGTAGGGAGATTTCATTAAAACACAGACCCCGTTTCGCAGCAGGGCGGCTGTTTCTCCTTCCCTAATACATGATAACATATTGCACTATTCAAATACGATAGAACAAATTTCACGCAAGCGCCATTTGCGCTTACCCCCTTTTAAAACGCTATGTTCACGAATATGAATTTTTGAGCAAGTATCACATTATTTTCACTTTGGCTGCCATCTTGAAATCGTTCAAATGTCGTAAAGGGTGTTATCTTGGTCGGGTAGTACATATACACATTTATAAATTTAAAATTTTGAATGGGTGGCTATTGGCTCAGGGGGTCATGAAAGGAAAAGTATTAAAGAAATTTTGCTGAAGTCGAACTTTGGTCGGCGTCTCAATAGGTATATGAAACCTCATTAAAACGGTTACCTAAGTTGAGTCGTTAATGTAAATTCTCTGGTCCATTAAAAGTGGTTTCTGCTAACTTAATGGTCTATTTGTAGGAAACAAGCTGTGCGAGATAAGGAAAAAGAAAGAGATGATCGGAAACGAAGGGAAGAAAAGCGAGAGGAAGAAAGAGCGCGAGAGCGCCGACGTAGAGGTGAGCAGACAGTATGACAGTTGACACAGACTCTTTTACGAACTAAGTCCTGCTCACGCTTGTTACAATGTGTCAGTGGTAAGCATGTCTCAGCTTGTCCATTGTCGCTTGTAGCCGGTGTAAGTTGACATCGAGAACCTGTAGCAGTTTGCCAATGACCAAAATCTATTGCGGGAACATTACCAATAATGCCAAAAAAAATCATTGAGGTCGTTGGCAGGCGCAGCCACTTATACGCAGACTCAAAATGACATCCTGATCGGAGCCACCCTTCGTTGGGCGAACGGTAAATCGGCTCTATAAAACTACGGCTGCACGATGGACTCTTTTATCGTTGGACGACGTCGTCTACTCCACTCATGCTGATCTGCTCCAACTTACCGACATCCTGCACTGCTTCTCACCTTTTTGATGCATATAACGCCATCCAGACCGCCTAATACTTGGGTATATAAAAAAATCAGATTTACGAGACTGCGAGGTTATTTTCGTGATTTTATGTATTCATTTTAATTGCAGAGGACCGAGAAAGAGAGCGGCGGATCAAGGAGAGACAGGAGGGACGTGAACGGGAAAGAGAGCGAGAGAGAATGCGTGACCGAGAACGGGATAGAATGAGGGAGCGAGAACGTGAAAGAACAAGGGAAAGAGCTAGAGGGGGTAACAGAGACAGAGACAACCGGCGATATTCTGACAGGTAACGCCTATGATGTCAAGTGGGATTCATTGTTAATCACCCCTAATAGACACTCGAATATTGTTCCAATATTCGATCCTATAAATATGAGTTGAGCTTGCAGCATTTTATAATAATTATAACTTAACTTTCAATGGAAATAACAATTTATTATATTGTCTAAGAAAAAAATTGGAAAGTGTAATACCGGTACCTAAATTCAAATCGTATACTTCAACATACACATTCCAAATATTTCTTCGATCGAATAATACAATATAGCCGCTATAAATGCAGCCATGGAGAGACGTCACAACCCTATTTGTGTCAAGTTCTTGATTGATGGACCGCTAGCCTATATAGTTAGTTAGTTTAGCCAACGCCCGTCTGTGGCAGTTGGGCCATTAGACGCCGAGCCTCCCAGTAGCGCCTCGTTGTGTCGGCAGGAAGAAGTTTTAATCTGGAACAGGTCTCCAAGTGAGTGGCCACCATCCTTCCGGACGCTAGCCTATATTAAAAAGGTCAATTGAAAAGTAAATATTCTACCGGTATGTACTACCCAGATTCAAAAAGGTTGGACCACCCTTATTCACGATGCATTTCAGTTTCTATCTCTATCAATTCGAATAATATATCATTTATTTTAATATAGGAAGTAGCCTAACTATTCCTCAATCAAATGAGAAAAAATTCTCCCTATTAGGTTTAAAACCTATCTGACAAGACAACTTTGCTCAAACATATGCTGAAATCATCAATTCAAAAAACCTGGACCACTATGTTTTCAATATTTTGTTATAGTGTCTTTTGCATTAATAACTGCCTTAATGCTACGGGGCATGGAAGATACAAGAGCGACACAATCATCTGCAGTGAACGAATCCCAAATTTCTAATAAAATGGTCCTCAGTTCGTCCTTTGTCCGTACAAGAGTGGTTCTCAACTTCTTCATTTTTCACTAATATTTTCGATTGGGGAAAGGCCAGGGCTGCTTGAAGGCTAAAGGAGAGGTTTAATATCATTATTTTGAAACCATGCCTTAGCGATTCGGCCGGTATGGCAAGTTGCGCGGTCTTGCTGAAATATAAAATTCCCATTCGACACCATCTTTGTAAGAGAAGGCTTCAAACTGTCCTCCAAAATCTTAATGTACGTCTACCCATTAACAGTTACCCTCAACAAAATGAAATACACCTGTTCCTGATGCACTCATACACCCAAACTTCACCGTTTTCTTAATAAAGTGGGGCTTGATTGTCTCGCCAGATATTCGTACTATGCGCTTAGATCCAGCAGAATCCAAAGTTAGTTGAAATCGGGCCTCATCGCTACAAATGATCTTTTTCCAGTCCTGTTCAGTCCAATTCACCCTCTCCCTCTTGCCCAAGCAAATCTCCTCTTTATCTGTACAGGTGTCAATAGTGGTTTCCCCTTGGCAGTGTAAAAACCATAGCGGGCAGCATGGATTCGTCTTACTGTAGTACTCACAGAACCTGGGCTATTGGACAGTGTTTATTAGTTCCAAGCTTCCTTGAGCTCTAGAGCAGTTATGCGTTTGGCTTTAATGATTTTTACGAATTCCCTGTCCTGGCGACTAGACGTCTTGCGTGGCCGCCTCGTCGCTTTCCCCCGGATCAGTGGTCTTGGCGTTTGTACAGCGTACCAAAAATATTGTCGACGGTAGACTTTCATAATTGGAGGATTCTCTTTATCTCTCTCTCACTTTTTCTTGCTTGATGATGGAAAATTATCAGTTTCTGAACGCTCTTCGCTACAGCAGACCCTCTTGCCGTTCCTCAATGATAAAATGCAGATGGGGAAAAATAACGTGTCTGATGTTTTGAAAATATGTCTACACACTGCATATATGCAATGTGCATTTTTTTCAAGCTTGCCTGGATGTTCACGGAAAGAATAACTCTAAGTGGTCCAAGATTTTTGATTCGGTTAATTATGCACCTTC
Source organism: Psococerastis gibbosa (assembly GCA_963971405.1). Classification (NCBI taxonomy): domain Eukaryota; kingdom Metazoa; phylum Arthropoda; class Insecta; order Psocodea; family Psocidae; genus Psococerastis; species Psococerastis gibbosa. The sequence continues at coordinate 12,526,382 of OZ020488.1, read as the reverse complement.
TCTGGAAAGTGTCGAGGAATCGATGAAAAACTAACGGATCTAAATTGAATTGATCAAATGTCATTAAGGGAGTATCTGGCTAATTTCCAGAGTAAACTCAGCGACCTACAATTTGTATTAACAGAGATAAAAATGGAAATGCATTGTGAATTGAGGTGGTCCAACCGTTTTGAATCAGGGTGGTAGCTTTGTAAATAATTATTTCTATCGTTTTGAGTTTGCATAGGCGGTTACTCCACCGACGTCAATAGTGATAGTAATGCTGATATTGACGTGGTAGCAGACATTTTTAGACTGTCTTTAATGTCTGCTACCACGTCAATACCACCATTACTATCACTATTGACGTCGGTGGAATAACCGCCATAGGAATCGAAATGTGCTTCTGTGACTTATGGTCTCAGAGGGGAAAATCCCTAATCTGTACCTCCTCGTGTTGAAGATGGAAGTGGGTAATGGCGACTGAATAGATAGGGGACGGAGTTTGAGCCGGAATAAGCGAAAAACCCAGCCTTTTCTATGCAAATTTATTTATAATAATTAATTAATAATAATTTATATATACATTGGCTTTTGTTATGGGGTTAGGAAACTGGCCATGATGATCGCCATTCGACTTTAATGGCAAGGTGGTTGAGTGCTAGTGCGAGTCTCTCTACACGCCATGCGATCGGAGACGTGTCGTAACTTAACAAGGGTACTAGCCTACAGGGCGACTAAACAGATACACATTGCATTGATTGTATTTTTTTTTTTTTTTTTTTTTGAAAGTTTAAAAAAATCTTTTATAGAAGAGGCATTCCAAGAATAAGAGGTAGAAGAATAATAGAAATCTTCATTCGAAATTTCTACGTTTAAATTCTGCATTCCAAAATTTGCATTGTATTAGTTTCCATTGACCCTTTATGACAGTCATTCAACTTGTTACCAGAGGTCTTTACGCTCTTAACCTCGGAAAGAGGTGTAAGGAGACATGGCTTTAATAAATAAATAAATAAAGCTTGTATTCCGTTGCCAACAGACACAGTCCAAATAAGACATCACTTCCAATTAAAAACATATAAACAATACCCTAGAAAGAATCAGTAGGAGAAAAATAATATAAAAATAGCATCTTATCGATTTGTCAAACAGATAGCACCTACAGTATGTACGTAAAACATACAATTGTTCAATATGGACACAACATCGTCATTCTTTTAAATTCATTTAAGCTTAGCGCAAAAGGATCCAGTTTTGAGTCTTCAATATGCTTCAAGATCCTTGGAAACGGTGCTTTCGAAAGGCCGCTATGGATAAATAGCACTTTAGATCTCGTATTAATCCTAAAATGAACCCTCTCAAAAATAGAATGAGACCGTTCAACAGCTTGTAAATAAAAACACAATCAGAGACATACCTCCTACGCTCAAGAGAGCTCATCTCAAAATTAGTCAGTAATTGGTTATCCTTATTGAATGAAATAAATAGTGAGGATATAAGCCAAATTTCCTAAAGTAGAGATAACGCTTTAAGGAAGGTAGCTGTGATGTTGCATACACTGTATGTCGATATCCTAAAGTGATGGCTTTTCTTCTCTTTGTAGGGACATCAGAAGACGCGGGCCCGGTAGGGGAAGAGATGAGAAGCAAGACAAGTTCAAAGACAGCCTATCAGAAGGTCTACAGATCGACAAAGATTCGTCTGCCGATGAAGAGTAAGCATATGAAAGAAAGCATTGAAAAAAAATATATTTCACAGTATTAGAAGAAAGTTATATATAGAAATATTTAGGTTATTCTAAGCCAAAGACTGTTGCACATTATTGTGACCCAAGCTAAATTTCAACGACACTGTGCACCAAAAAAGGCCTTACCTCCTCCACCTGAGGGACCAAATTAAGTCGTTATTTAACCAAAAAAATCCATATACGTTCTCTCAAGGCTGACTCCATATTCGGGTTCCATATTGCAAAGACAATACAAAAATAAATATAGAATGGCAACAATAATTGTCTGTTAGACTTACTTTACTGTATCCAATGCCACCTCTTAGCATCTCTGCCATTCGCGCCGACGAGCCTCCCAGTAAAGACGCAAGGGGTTTCTGTCCTGGTAGTTGGAGAGGGCTGCGCAATCCTGTAGGTGTAGACCATTCTCCCAAAGTTGCAAAGGGGACAGGTGTCCGAGTTTACAACCCCGATCCGGTGAAGGTGCTCTTGTAAGTAGTCGTTCCAGTAGTAAGTCTGAGTTTTGGGACTGCATTAGCCCTCGGTAGATCACGGGGTATGGGGTGGTTGATTCCCAAAAAACAATAAAGATAACAATGTGTATTGTAAATTTTTTTAGTCTTTCGAACCTTCAAATCGATGAAGAGGAGGATGAAGAAGCAATAATTGAGAAGCGAAGAAAGCAAAGGGAGGAGCTCATGAGAAGACTAGGTGGCGTCAGCGACGACTCCAATATGTCTGTGGCACAGCCAGTTGCAGGTCTGTGTCAAGGATAATAAAATAGAAAGCGCTCATGGTTTTATACTAACACCAGTGGGCTTCTGAGACAAAGTTAATTTTTATTAACGATTATTTGGGTTTTACTAATTCTAGTTATAGCATTTATAACTAGTTTTGCTAAAACTAAGTTTTTGTTTTGTTTATTAAAATAAAATACCACGAAGTAATTTAATTTTTTCTATGTAGAAAAAACTAAAACTAAATTGTATTGGCTCCAGTTTAATCTGTGAAATGTGCAGGTGGCGGCAACGATAACAATAATGAACCAGAAGTAGTGACTGCAACAGAGCAGAAGACAAGTCGAAAGTCCGAGAATGAGGACAAGGGTAAAGATGAAGACAAAGAAAAACAGAGGCGAAAGTCTCGGACAGAGGCAACCACTGAAGAGAAGAAAGAGAAACGCGCGGACTGGGATATGTTTGCCGAGGCTGATAACTTCAAAGACCACAGCAATGTAAGTCGACATCCAGATGCTTCGATAGCTCTGATTTTCTTACAGGATAGATTTCAAGTCATATCAACAGCCCGATCATGGTGATTTGGGATTATTATAATACCGGGGTTTATTTTCTAATTACGCAGTAGGAAGGTGTCACGTGACGGTGTTAAAATATGCGCGGGAAATTCAAATTAATAAGTTATCAGAATACAAGAGAATGGCTGCATTGTCTAATAATTTGCAGGAAATTCTAATAAACATTAAAATGTACAGATAGAAGTTGGAAATATAATAAGAATTTTAATTAATGTGTCTACATAAATTATAAGGGAGAAAAAGTTGTAAACTCGCCAAAAATGTTAATTTATAAATTTGAATTTCCCGCTTAATTTGCATTTGTTTAAAGCAATTGAATAAACCCCGGTATAATAATAATAATCCCAAATCGCCATGATCGGGCTGCTGATAACTTAAAAATTAAAATTAGGAATAATATTTGTATTCCTCATAATTTTGCTTGCACTGACTCCTTCGTTTTGAATCTTTTGTTTTGTCTGCTTAAAAAGAGGGAGGGGACTGAGTTCATGCGGTTTCTTTTGAGCCTTGAATATGCCTCGTCTAAAATATTGGCGCTAGCAGAGTTGAACAAAATTACAAGTTAGTGGCTGCACTCTATATTGCAAAGGCAAAATTGCGTTCGGCTTTTGAAAAGGTTCCCTTGCTTGGTAGGCGGGTACAACCTTGTTCCCTAAGGCTAAGCTGTTTGCTTGCAAGCCAATAAACTGTGTTCGAACAACTGAATGCTTCTTACTATTGACAAATGAGGCTAATGGACCTCGTTCGTAGGGAAAATTTTCGGGGTCCGCCATTATGAATAATTCTTGTTCAGATTTTTGTCATTTGTCAATAACTGCATGTATAACATGGATTTCTCTGCGAAAGAGGTCCATTGCGTGGAAGTCTATACAGCCAGCATAGCGGTGAAAACATATAGTTTCCTGGTAAAAGGACCTGTGGAACTTATTTAGTTGTTTACATTTATTCCCTGTGATAGCATTCAAAGCGTTCTGCAATGTGGAGGATGTGAGTATTAAAATTTTATATTTGATTGCTTAATCAACTAGTTTACAATGTTCATGGATGTGAAAGGGTCTATAATTAAACATTTTCAACTTTATGGCTCTGCATCTAATAAGGGTATTTCTTATTTTTACGAGTAGAGTCGACTTAGTGGACAGTTATCGATTTAATTGCGTCAGACCAGGAAAATTAATATTGAATGTTTGAACAATATTATTATTGTACAATATGCCGTAAAATATGTTTAGTTGAAAAAAAAACACTGTAAAAACACAAAGTGTAATACAAATCTATATATATATAAAAGAAAGTCGTGTTAGTTACACTATTTATAACTCAAGAACGGCTTTACCGATATGGCTGAAAATTGGTGAGGAGGTAGCTTAGAGCCAGAAGACGGACATGGGATACTATTTATTCAGATTATCGCGATTTTCAAAAACCCTGTGGCAGAGCAGTACACGGGACGGGATGGGTGAAAATGCGGAAGTATTACATGCCCAATGAAAAATGTAGTGCAGACAACGGAGAATGTGGAAAATTGACGGAATCCCTGGCATGACATTCATTGACTGTTAGGCGGTACGAAGTTCACCGGGTCCACTAGTATGAAATAAACCGACACGATAACTCCAGTGTTATTTTAATTTGTAATATAATTTATTAAAATAAATACGGTTATTTACTTCTTAGGTTACTTATCATTTATTGTAAAATTGAAGAAATTAAATAAATACTCTTGTAATTAAAGTGGAGCTACTGTTCGTTATCCTAAATTTATATATAATATTAACAACTTTTCATTCTATTCAATGTTAATATTGCTTAAGAGTGTACAGCCCGTAGGAAATTGGCAACCAGAAATTTATTCCATTTTATTTTTTATTTAATTAACTAAGCATGTTATTGAAGATTTGGCTCATCAAAGTTGTAGAAGACTACTTCATGCATCATATTACAATATAAGATATTTTTAATTTTCCAAATTTTAGTTATTTCATAAACATGCAGATATTTTATATACAATAACTTTTCACGTAAAAGCGATTTTATAAAAACACAATTTCGAAAACTAAAAATACCTTATTATATGATGCATGAAGTAGTCTTCTACAACTTTGATGAGCCAAATCTTTAATAACATGCTTAGTTAATTAAATAAAAAATAAAAAGTAATAAATTTCGGGTTGCCAATTTCCTACGGGCTGTACACTCTTAATTAGCTGTAACTCTTCATGGTATTTTTCACAGACACATCCATGGACACTGTTTTGAGACTCAGTTGTCAATTATTTGGTTTATCGTTATTAGTTACTTTTAGTCATATTTTATTATTCATTATGTTCCGAAGCTAATAGTTGTCTGTTACCAGAAGCTGTCGAAGCGGTCGATTTACGCTCCAGCGAAGATGTGGCGTCAAACTGAGTCGCTCGTGGAAAACTGGTATTTCCAAGGTAAAGTGGTAGCTGACTCCTCAAAAATCAAATCAGCGTCAAATGAGTTTAAATTAATTTTCTAATGCATTGCAGAACACTTTGATTGTTTGTAAACTTTGCCGAAACATTGTGTCTTTCTTGCTACTTAATTCTTATGTAAGAAAAAAATTTCTGGTTTTGTTTCTGTCTTTTGTCGCCAGCGCACCTAATTAGGCGGGGTTTCCACATACGTCAATCGTCAATGAGAAGTATGGTTTTGACGTGGTAGCAGAATTTTTAGTATGTCTTTAATGTCTGCTAAACCTCCAATTTCACATTTCTCATTGACGATTGACGTATGTGGAAACCCCGCCTTACCAGATTTTGACTGACTGATCGAATTTGTCTTTGTCACAGTCATGATTTCCAAAGTCTCATGCGAGAAAACAGCTTACCTGCAGTTAGTTAGCCTCAATTTATGTGAGGCATCAAAAACTGGCAAAAATGAGTGATTTTTGTTAGTATTGAAACGAGTGCATTTAAGAGAAACTCTCATTATAATATGGTGTCTCCCAAATAAAATTCTAGATAAACATTCGCATAGTTCTTTGAAGTTAGGTATATTCATATAGTACTCCATACTGAGGGAACAACACTTACAAGTTTATTTTCCTCTCATTTATTGCTAAAGCTGCACAGTTCGTGCTGTATGTTGAGTTGTATTTTCATTTTTAGGAACTGTGGTTATACTGTATGTGTCTATGAAACATTTTTGTTAGGGGTGCGGACTCTACTTATCGTATCGTAATTGCGTTGTACTTTGGTCTACTACTTGGATATGTAGTCTCATTACAATGCAAAGAATGCATTTTAATGTGTTCATAACATGACAATCCAACTTTTCGTAATAATTTTAAGGCTACTACAATTGAACTAGATTTACACGTTAATGTGAGCTGCCTTAACTGGGTCTACCATTAGAATACTTTTGGGAAAACAAGGAAACTTTTATCTCATAATTATTACAAATTTTGACCTTGTTCACGAATATAAAAGTATTCAAATAGATGGTATTGGCGTTGGGATTACAACTAATATTTACCTGAATCTACCATGGGGGGCAAGAGAATGATCGAAGTGATCCATTAATTAAATACAGTCTAAACAAACATTTAAAAATTTAGGTTCGTGAAGTAAAGCGTTAAAACTAAACAATTTATACTCAATTTCAGAGTCCAACTACGCAAAAGAACTCGGGGCCGGAAAATCCAGCGTTGACCGACAATTGGGACGATGCGGAAGGCTACTATCGAGTCCGCATCGGCGAAGTGTTAGATGGACGTTACAACGTATACGGTTACACGGGCCAGGGCGTCTTCTCGAACGTGGTCCGGGCTAGGGACAGCGCCCGAGGCCAGGCCGATTGTGCCGTCAAGATAATCCGGAATAACGAGATTATGCACAAGACGGGGCTGAAGGAGTTGGAGATGCTCAAGCGGCTCAACGACGCCGATGCCGACGACCGGTACCATTGTCTACGACTTTTCCGCCATTTTTTCCACAAGCAGCATTTGTGCTTGGTGTTTGAGCCGTTGAGTATGAACCTGCGGGAGGTGTTGAAGAAGTATGGCAAGGATGTGGGTCTGCATGTTAAAGGTATTGTGTTGTGTTGAATGGGGGTGTTTAGGCCCGGTGTACAAAGACGATTTTTACTCTGGGAGACCCGTCATTGAAGAAAATTGGTTTGGTTCGAAAATAGAGCCTACTTCCAATGGTGCAAGGTTTTCTGAAGAACGGTCCACGAACGTAGGCTCAGTGCAGGAAAATCTTCCAATTTCTATTTTTTGCACCATTTCCTCCAATGATGGAACTCCAAGCGTGTATTGCCGCGTAGAAAACGCCTCTGTGCACCTGTGCACATAGGTATTAATTTTTCGGTGAGATTTCCAGTGTGTGCGGTCAAATTTTATGAATGACCTTGAGGTTAAGAAGAATGTGAACCGAAAACTTAATGATGGCAAAGTCGAGGGCAAATAGGTGGCATTGGTTTTATTTTCTTAAACTTGAAATAACAAGTCGAAATTTGATTTCAATATTAAAAAAAAATTAAAATACGACAACTAATGATGGCTCCTGACTCGTATCTGTGCTTGGTTAAGTCATGCTTCCACCAGTTACACTGCGCCAAATTATCGCTTGTAGCCGGTGTAAGTTGACATCGAGGACGCATACCCGTTCAAAACATTATTTAAAAAAAAAAAAAAAGGATGGTCTCTGGAGAATTTATTTTCTGCCGCCACGATTTGCCTTTGTCCCTGATCATATAGAAATGTGGATAGAAGCCTTTGCCATGGATAGTTCGAGCAGCCCCTAAATATTTATTTGTATTTTGTATTTGAAGTGGACAATGACGCCCCTCCCCCCTTTAATATAGTCTTATAACGAGACAATGGTATAATGCTATATTTCATTTCGCAGCTGTGCGCTCGTATACACAACAGTTGCTGTTGGCGTTGAAACTGCTGAAGAAGACACAGATCATCCACGCTGACATTAAGCCGGACAACATTCTGGTCAACGAGAGCAAGCTGGTGCTCAAGCTCTGCGACTTTGGCGCCGCGTCCCACATCACGGACAATGAAATCACTCCGTATCTCGTCAGTCGTTTCTACCGTGCACCTGAAATCAGTAAGTGTAAATCACTAAGCCATTATATCGGAGTTAGTGATATGAAGCTCTCTCTTACACCCAACTAGTAAGGCTCGGGACCGCCTGCTTTACATGCCTCCGAAGCATGGTTAGAAAATGTAGCAAGTGTAGGAGTCAAGCAAAAACCTTTGGGGTGAAAGTCGGATTCCGTACCACTACTCTACATGTCCTGACAAGTATATGTTCAATACGTTAGAGATATTTTATGGAAAAGAGATACATTAATGATGGTCAGTTAAAAGTTCAGTCAATAGTCCCAACACGGTAGTATGGGCTATTCTGAACACTCCAATTAAATTAGTAAACAAGTTATGCTGCAAATGGACTCCGTTAATAAGTTGTTCCCGATGTTACTCCTTTTTTAGCATAGGCTAGTACTTTTTCTTTGTATCTCATTATACAATACCTATGCATATTTAACACTGCTTTTATCTGTAGACCGAACTTTTTTTAAAGGTTAATCGCATACTACTTGACTTCTTCAGTGGCATCTGTGGAGTACCCGTGTTGACCGCATGATGTGTAGAAATTCGCACAGGTACAACAAGTATATTACCACCTTCTCACTGAAACCGATATACCGAGTATCATCCCATTACTTCCTCGTAAATATCATATTGGTAAAATCACCTTTTGTTACAGTTCTCGGCATGCCATACGACTTCGGGATTGACATGTGGTCGACAGGGTGTACCATCTACGAGCTGTACACGGGAAAGATCATGTTCTCGGGCAAATCTAACAACCAGATGCTCAAGTTCTTCATGGACCTAAAGGGAAAAATCCCGAACAAGGTGGTGCGCAAGGGTACGTTTAAAGACCAGCACTTCGATGCGCAGTGCAACTTCCTCTACCATGAAGTGGATAAAGTTACTGAGAGGGTAAGTCAAGAACGTTCCCATGTGCTCAGCATAAGCAAAACTATTGCTATTTTCAGCTTCAGTAATTTTTTATACGATCTATCTTCATATTAGAATTATTAAATCGGCAGAATATACCGCTCTTAATATTTACAATAACCTACCAATAAGTATAATAAGCAGCCCTACCTTAAAAATATTTATGAGAAAAATAAAAAGACATCTAAACAAGTATACATAAAGGATGAAGGATATAAAAACTAAAACTCAACGCGCACCCTAAAACACAACATCACCAACCTTTACCGAACCCTATCCTAACTAACATTAACCTGTCACTTACAGACTAACTTAATTATACTAATAACGATTCCCTGTGATTAAGCCACACACGGCACTGCCTGTGGGTAAAGGAAAATAAAATGTTTAAAAAAAAAACTAAACTGCAAAAATTGGGAAATAAATATATTATTATTATATTTTGTTGCTGGACATGAGCCCAATTGTTTATGATTTATGTATTTACTGACCCAAGGCAAGGTAACTTCAGAAATCGCAGAACCAATTTGCTCATTAAAAAGTTATAATTTTGGTATTATATGACATGAGAATTAAGGATGTCTTAGTGTCTTCCAGTACATTCGCAAATATATGGTCCGGTTAGCAAGATGTTTAAAGATGTTGGTATTAGCTGAGGCGGAAATTATTAAAGACATGTAACATATTGTAGGTGGTTGCAGGGCAGAGGTTGAGAATAATACTCATGTTTTTTTTGTAATATTGAGCGTCCCAATCTTCGAGATTAGGACAATGAAATGATATATAACACTATGTGCATTTCAAAGTTGAATCCAGCGGACCAGAGCAAGTTCAAAGCTGTAGATATCTTGGCCGTGTGCACAGTGCCGGTAGGGAAACATGATAGGACTTGTCCTGGTCACCTCCGAACTAATCGTGTGACTTCACTGTGCTCGTGTGGTCAGAGGCAGGATATGGACCACCTGTTTCAGTGCAGCCTATGCCCGGTCCAATGCACGAGGGATGACCTATGGCAGGCCAACAGTGCTGCCTACGACTTCACCCGATTTTGGGATGTTCGCCTGGACACGAAAAAGTAAAAGTAACTGTGTTTCCCAAGTGGTTCGGAATCCACTATAATCAGGAGGTCCACTGTCCTATGGGCCCACACCGTGGCCTGGGACTGTGTCCAACCATACTACTACATGTGCATTTCAATCTTTCTTAATTTTTTTTTCTTTTCAGGAGAAAGTAGTAACTATGTCAAGTGTTCCAGTAACTAGAGACCTGCAGGCTGAACTAGTAGGACAACAACTGCTGCCAGAAGACCAGGCGAGGAAAGTCAGTCAACTCAAAGACCTTCTCGACAAAATGCTTGCGTTAGACTCGTCGAAACGAATTTCTGTCAACCAAGCCCTGTCACACCCTTTCCTAACGGAACGAATGAGCTAATTATTGTAACATTTGTTAGTGCAGTTTAATATATTATGCATTATATTATCACATCCATACATTGGTGTATTTTAGTATCCAGACTATCTTTTTTTTAAATGAAAATAAATATAAGAAAACAACTTTGCACTAATTCCCTCCAATTAAATTTATATTGTGACTAAAGATGACGTCAGCCAATTGGGAAAAACAAGGTACGGTAATGGAAATTCCCCAGGGGGCATGCTGTGTTGAGAGCGAGGATTTGCTCGCTCTCAACACAACATGTCCCTCTGAGGAATTTCCATGGTGTGTTGAGAGCGAGCGGATCCTTCGAAGTCTACGATGCGCCACTGAAGATGTCGACCGCATATGTTGACGAAACTTTTGGAAGTTCACTTTCAATTCGACCACGGCCCATCAGCCCGGATTCTACTGGTTCTTCACTTCATATTGTGACTGCTGTTGCGGTGGTGGACACCATCATCAGACTAGTTCCCTACAGGTACCCAATAGACCAGGTATCAAATTAAAAAGAGTTGAGGAATGCGATGACCTTGGTGTTACTTTCGATACAAAATTATCTTTTGATAGGCACATCCAAAATATTAAAAAGAAAGCTTCTCGTCTATTTGGCTTTATTAAACGAACCTCGGTACATTTTAGAATGCCAGAAACAATTATAAACCTATTTAATGCTCTCATAAGAAGTCGTTTAGAATACTGCTGCATCATTTGGAATCCTTTCCATTCGACTAAAATTGCATTACTAGAAAAAGCTCAAATCAAATTAGCAAAATTCTTGGAAAAAAGGTTTTTGAATAATGCTACTGTAAATTTTTCGAGTCTTAATCCAGATTTTTATATATCCTTATTGAAAAAATTTAATTTAGTATCACTCGAGAAGAGAAGGAAATATTGCTATATTTCATACCTTTGGAAAGTTTTAAATTTCAAAGAAGATAATAATTACTTTTTGGAGAAAATTAGTTTTAATGCTAGAATTAGAGTGAACCGCTCAACTGCCACTTTTGTTATTTCAGGTGGTAAGAGTAAATATTTCGTTATTTTCGACTATTAACAGGGTGTGCAGAGAAGCCAATAGCTGCACACTCTGAAATACATGTAAGGAAAAACTTTTTTGATTAATTTTCTTCTCTGTACCTACATTTCTGATCAAGTAGCCTAATCACTGTATCTATTTAATCAATTCACACTTTTATTTTGTACTTTGTAATTGGGGGCAACCCTGTATTTGTACAATATATATATTTCTATTTCTAACACCTATTAATATGTGTGAAAGGGGAATGGGCGGGGCTTGTCAGACATTAGGGCTAAGAGAGGGGAAGTATGCATTAGGTTAATGTCAATTAAATCGTTACAGTTCAGTTGGAAAACCCCTGAGCTCCTCAGATGGTCAACTTTGTCCTTACAATTTAATGTCATGGCTATGTTAGACATGGTCAAATAGGAAATTATTTTCCCTGTGCTGCTTATAACTCTTCTGACTCGAAACTATACCTTCTTTCGGTGTTATTCTATTTATATTTATCCTACTTACAATTAAATCCGCACTAGAAAAATGTGGGGCAATAACCGCGTTTTGCTGTGAGCAGCATGGCGACTGGCTTTATTCAATATATTGCAGTATAATACTGACATTAAACTAACATAGGTTGAAGAGGTAACCTCCACTTAACAACCAAGTTTTAAAGGATTTGGAAAGAAACTGGACTCGGCGGGACTTCTGAAAGTTTTGTGACGTTAACGCGTGTTCGGGGCGTGTCTACCCATGCAGTTTCGTGTGGTCGGCTTCACGCCAGCTGGCAAAATCTACGAGAGAACGACAAGAAGTCTTCTGCTAGCCCTATGGCAACAATAGAAAAGACGTTGGCAAATTGCGACTATTTGTAGTGTGTACCGGGCCTTAATTTTTAACGACTACAATGTAATATGTGTCTATATAAAGAAATTAGTTGGAGCCGCACAAATCGGCGAAGGGCCAGGCAGACCGAAATTTCCTGGGACATGGAGTGATAAACCACTGAAATATCCATAAATCGAATATTTCGACCATCATTCCGCTTTCCCTACACTACGCATAAATAAGAAACCTAAAACTTCGTCAACTTGTTTGTGTCGAAACTCGAATGGTCTGGGTGTACCGGGCCCAAAATGAGTTGTTGAATTATAGAATAGCATTCCGAAAAAAAAATCGAATTTAAGCGGGAAATTTTGCTAGCGTCATTCAGATTAAATATGGCGGCTAGCAGACATAGACAATGAAAAATTCAGAATGGCTGCCTTTTAATAAAAGGGGGTTGTTGTAATTTTGTTATTTACCTATTTTCTAGTGAAAATGTGATTATTATTAGTGCGAAATGGTGCTAATGTCCTATTAAGATAGTTATTTAAATGTTACCAAAAGTATTTAATTTGTATTATTTATGACACTGTCATGCGGCGATCCAAAAATGAACATGAACCTAGCTATATCACACGCCATGACCTACCTTCCGAAGATGAAGCTAGGTTGGAAAAAACGTTTGAAGCTTTAGACTTAGATGGTAATGGCAAGATTGATATACACGACTTGTCAGTAGCGTTAAAAGGTGCTGGCGTTCATCAGCATTATGCCAAGGTAAGCTAATTAAATAATGCAGCTGTCACTTCCACATACGGTTGCTCATCATCTGTCATACTTTCACTTTTTCCCTAAAGTTGCTCCCCTTGTGGCAATTTTAGTTAGTAGATGTAATGAAAGTGGTTATGATTCTGATTCATATTCTTCTCTCTACAAACTACAAAGTTTATTTTTCTGTTCATTAACTTGAAATATGCCGCATGGCATGCCGCAGCTGTAGACAACTGTAACTTAGTTCCAGTCAGAACCGTTTCGATGGTGCCATATTTCACATTATGTATAGGGCCTACTGCATCTTTTGGGCTTTGCCTACTTTTTAAAAAGTGATTGAATTACTTATTGTTGCAGTGTGAATATTGGTATAGTGAAGTGCCAACAATATTAAATTGAATTTCACCTTCATTTTGCCATTGAATAAATATGTGGTGTTATATATTATGTTGCCCAACTAGGTGTACTAGGGCTACGGGCTATGCGTCTAGGTCTAGGCTGCAGCCCACCTTGCTCTCCTTTCGATCCGTTATTTACCACCGCTCTGGTGCTAGATAATATTTATTGACTGTTAGTGACCAATTAAGATTTATTCGCAATAACTTGGGAGTCTTATTCAGAACCTGCACAGTTGCCTAATTACAGATTTCGTTGTATCGGGTCAAGCAATTAAAAAAAACTGCCAAATGCCCTATTTATTCGATCGAAGAAATATTTGGAATCTTGGAGTATGTGATTTGCATCTCAATTTAGGTATTGCATTTCTCTCATTGTTAAAATTAACTTTGTATAGTTTTACGTAATAAAATCAACAATGAGTGACAGCAAGTTTTACAAAGTTACTAAGGAGACTATTATGTTCATTGCATTTCTCATATGCCCATATTTATTGGATGGAAAATTTGAGCAATATTCGAATGTTTAATGGGGGCTTTATTTTTATTTTTATCGCCTGGTTGAAATGTTCAAATGAGAATAGGATATTTATAATTATATTATATAATTATATTTGTATTGTATTGTATAGTATAACATTTTCATGCTGTAGGTCCACCTTGGCCGTTCCTGCAAAATAAATGGTATGCACCTCAACTACAACGGCTCAAATTTATGTCAGAATGATTTTTTATTTTTTTATTTTTTTTACGATCTATTCTTTTATTATCGAAGAAAGTTATCCATGTATCCATATATTCAAGGCCGTGCCGAGGGTGTTGGTCCAAGGGGTCCGGACCCCCTCCGAAATAAAAGGCTTTACACTGGATAGAATGGACTTTCATTAATAAAATACGTAAAAAAACGTTTGGACCGCCTTCCAAACAAAAACCTGGGCACGGCCTTGCATATATTAGGTCTACATTAGTCAGATGTAAATTTTATTGTTGCTTCAGAAATTCTTGGAAAGTTCAGACAAAAATAAAAGCGGGGATATTAGCTTAAAAGAATTCATACAATATGTCAAAGAGCACGAAAAGAACCTGAAATTAGTGTTTACAACGTTTGATAAAAACAAAGATGGCCGCCTGGACGCTGATGAACTTGTCCGCGCCTTTCGAGAGCTCAACGTCGACATCGATCATGGCGAGGCCACTAAAATGGTGCAAAGGTTGGTATGACTCTTGGAGGGATCTACAACGATTCGCATTTATCTCTTTTAATATTATATGTTTCCCTAATTTTATCCCGTGGCGTTTTGCAGTTGCAGGTGAATTTGGATTGTAGGTACAGTTAGTCCCCGGGCAAAATAATAGTCTAATAAATACGTATGTGGAATGCTACAAAATTGCTGAATAGATGCTATTTAAATTGAGTTAAATGGATTAATTGTAATAGTAGGCAGAAAGGCCCAAAATTCGTCTGGATAAAAATAAAGACAATGTTCTTTCTTTCTTCTTTCTTAAATGACATGAGATGTGAAAGGTCATTGCAGTAGACTTCATAAATTTACTATTTCCAAATTCCTCGCTGACTGTAAAAAGTAGAATCCGTGCCAATGCCATTAAAACAACTTAACGGTGTTTCATTCCTTGACATGAATATAAACTTTTCTCAGCATTTTTCTGAATGCATTTTGTCTGAAAATTGAGTCTTTAATCTTTAATTTAAATGCTCGTTTATTAAAACAGTCACAAATTAAAATTTTTTTCAAGTTTTCTTTAATCATCTCGAGACCTACCTGTCAGTTTACTGAACGTTTATAAGTATAAGAGTTCGAAGTAGGGTATCGTAAAGTAGTTTAAATCATATCTGTCAAGCACGAAATGGCGGTTACCAATGAGGGGCAAGATCGGCAACCACTATCTACGATTCTTGTTGCTCATTTAATTTGGTGCTCTAGTCATTCATATCATGGTAAATTCAAACACGAAGGCTTGGCCTATGTAAGTCCCTATGTCAGAGTCCCTGAAAGGGGGATACAAACTAGGTAGGTAAAGAATAGAAGGTTCTCTGATCATATTATTTATCAGTTGCACCAGTGCCGGGTTTGGCTATGGGGCCAGGGGGCCTTGGTCCCAGGACCCCCACAAAAATCAGCAAAATACAAAATCGCAATGGAATAATAATAAAAAAAAAGCAAATAAATAAACTTGTCGAAATGTTTGGCGGGAAATTAATGTTAAATCGCCTTACTCTATTCTATTTTGCATCCTATGTCTCTATTTTATAAATGATAATGGAATATCCGTGTAAGGGACTTTTCTGCCCGAGAAAGGGCCTCCACGCAATTCCGACCCAAGGCCAAACCCGGCACTGAGTTGCACTGAGATGTCTGCATAGTTCTGTTAGTATACGTTCTATGGAATTTTTTTAACCGGATAAACAGCTGGAAAACTGGATTGCCCGAGTGTAAACCAGCCAATTGACTCATTAATTGTTTGTTGTTTATTTACTTTCAAGGATGGACACGGACGGGAGTTTGAACGTAAGCTACAATGAGTGGAGAGACTTCCTGCTGTACGCGCCCAGCTATGACGTCAAGGAGCTTATCAAGTACTGGCGACACTCGTCAGCTGTGAGTATATACATTTTTTAATTATTGCCTTTGTTCATAAGAAAAAGGCTGGTGAAATGGGTACGCCGACCCCGGGCTTGAAGAAAGTCTCCATATTACAATTTTTCTGTTCGGCACATCTATTCAGTAGATTAATGAGCAGTGGGTATTTGCAGGTGATGAGAAATATATGCGTTGGAGTACATTTTATATCAGTAAGTGACTATTCCTTGTCCCCCTATGTACGCAGATTGCAAAAATTGAGTGAAAGCCACAAGTGACATCACATTGTTTAGAATAGACCTTGTAATTGTTTAGCTAGACGTGTGTTCCACAATTTGCAAAGAAGATTAGGGCTTTGTGTGTTGTGTCGTTTTGATAGTAAAGTCGCATTCCTGCTATAAATGTCGATTTCTGTAGTTACGGTTGGAGTTTTGAATTTTATCGTCTTTTGTTGTCTGTATTTCATCAGCTGGACATATTTACCTGCAGCGCACCTTCTGCGCATGCCGACAATATTGCCAACGAAAAAAGGGTTGATTTCCCTTCACCGTCCCTCTGTCAGAAGTAGATAGATCTGAGCAGGAATTGGTTACAGGTCCTCATGGCCGAATGGAGGGGATGTTACTGACAGGGTGGTATTGTGAAAAGTGGTGGTTCGAATCCTTACAGTTATTGCGTTTCTAAATTAAATAGCTATTATAATGCAATATTTTATTATTTTAAAAAAATAATTAAAGCTAAATAGGGATTTATTACTCCAACTTGACAAACAGTAACCCCTGAGAAACCATGATAATCTATATAACCTGACCTAGGTGGGGGCCATCTTGCTGGAGAGGGAGAATTAGAGCGAGGTCAGCTTGACGTATGTGAAAGGCAAGCTTTTGAATTCCCGCCAAGTTTGCATTTTATCGGAGCTGGACAAAGCAAACCGTACTATATTAGATGGTTATATCTTAGTTTCGGTGTTTTCTTCTTTTCTTTATAAAAGGTTAATCGCCTACTAACAATTTAATGCATGTATCCGATTAGCCTCTTCAATCGCATCACTAAGTAGCCTAATAGGTACTTGTGTCGAGTTACGGCACGTCTCCGACCGCAAGGTGTGTAGAGACTCGCTCAAGTTCAAACACGCTACCACCTTGCCACCGAAATTGCTAGAAGCATACGGTTACCAGTATTAAAAGAACCGGCACAAGTGAACCCGTATATATGCTTTCCTGTTTATCAATTTTAGTAGACTCAAAAATTGATAACATTAATAGTTCCATGGTAAATACTGTAATTGCCTCGATTTTCCATATCCCAAATCATTGAAGTGATCGATGGGACGAATGCATAGTCTAGAACGGGAGACTAATACAATATACGTAGTAATAATGGAAGGGTATGCAATGTATTAAATCTTGTCACAACATGACATGACGTAGGACAGAATTAGCTGTGATGTTGCCAGCTTTAGTACGCACATTGTGTATTGTTTGTAGGGCCCGCTGTTGAACTTGGGTGTTAAATATATCGTAGAACGACTTTATTGTATCAATGCAGTCCTTGAGCTGGAGTGTTGCAATGAATTATTTATGTACTTTTCGATAAATTGAAAGTCAAGTGCTGCTGTCGTGTCGTCATAATATGATTAATTGTTATCAAGCAAGTGGTATTCCGTTTATTAATCATCTAATTGCCGGTGATGACGAATGTATTATTCAATTGGCGTTTGAATTTGCTGGGAAAAGAGGCAGGTATACTGACAGGCAACGGTGGCAAATTATTAAAACCAAATTCATAATGCTACTATCTGCGTCACTGGTAGTCAGTAGTTCATGTAACTTATAAAGAAATGGTTTGTTTGGGGGGTCACTCTAAAATCTGACTTTTTCAGAAGAAGCTGACCGTTGATGTAGGCCACCTTTGAATTACCCTAAAATACTTACTTTTCCTGTACTTTTTCCTTGCCTTAGGTGCCCATTCCATTGACCGGCTAGGGCTATTTCCAAAAACGGTGACGTGGTAGCAGACATTCAAGACTTAGGTGGCGATTCCACCGACCTCGCATTGCAGAATTGACGGAAATGTTTATTTTCCTCTATGCCATAGTTAAAATTAATCAATGATCATACAGTAAAATCACAAACAAACTAAAATTAAAAAATGGCGTCATGGGATATGTTAAGTACAAACATTTTAATAGATTTCTATAAAAATTTCTAATTTCCGTCAATGTCATTTGCATTCTGCAATGCGAGATCGGTGGAAACGCAACCTAAGTCTTGAATGTCTGCTACCACGTCACTGTTTTTGGAAATAGCCCTAGCCGGTCAATGGAATGGGCGCCTTATCTCCTATGGCAGGTCGGCGGTACTGCATTGGCGCCTCCACATCCCTCTATTGAATGCATCCTGGCTTGTGAGTGTGAGTTGGTCCGCCGCCTGGATCTTTCTCGGAAGCATCATCTTTGTTCTTCCTCTTATCCTGGGACCAAAATCTCCTCAACCCTTTTCAGTATATGAGTTTCGCCTTGCCTTTGGACATGCCCATGCCGTAACAGGCGTTTTTCCATGAGCTGAGAGTGATTTCGGCAGTTTTCAACTTATCTCTGATCTGATCGTTTCTTTGCCTGTCTGCCAGGGTCACTCCAACTACCCAGCGTAACATCCTCATCTCCGCCACATGGAATTACCTTAAAATCGGTTGGCGTATAATTTTTGTTAAGGAGACCAATGTAGGGGGAAAACCTTGTAAATCTAAAAACCCTATC